>JAINUG010000021.1:1983288-2485585 GCA_029706075.1 Aldrovandia affinis
TTTGTGTTAAATGGTTTTTGGGAGCCAAATATATCATACCATAAGCCTTGTTTGAGTCAAAACACTGTCCTCAACCAAGTCCAGGAGGTTTGTTAAGCATGGCCTTCCCCTGCAAAAACCATGTTGGCTATCCCTTAAAATACAGTTTTTTTCAAGGACTAATCACAACTTGTCCCTAATGAAAGATTCCATTAGTTTACATGAGATGAAAGTTAAATGTAAAATACCGGGGGACATGTTATAAGGCATCAAATGGAGAACAAAAGGCTATTGTGTGTAATAGCAAGGATTCTATTTTATGCATTTTTGTTAATAAAAGAAGGTGGGTTTTTTATTTATTTAATTGTGTTAATTATTGGTTGACATTTTTTGCTGGAGTGATTGCTGTGTCAAATGGGAAATAAGAAAATATGTAATATAAAAATATGAGAAGTGTCTAACCACTTTAATATTTTTAATGAATAAGGTATGTAGACCCTTTCTGAAAACCCCTAGTTTTAAACCTGTGAAATTGGTTTAATTCTTATTGGTTTTTCTAGGTCAGTGGTCCCCAACCCTGGTCCTCGAGAGCCACCACCACAATGTTGTATACGGCATCAACAAACTTAATTTTGTTGATTTTACAAACAAAGATCTCTTGCGCGAACTATGATGGTTCCTACCATGTACTTATGCACATCTTGTAAGTCGCTCTGGATAAGAGCGTCTGCTAAATGCTTATAATGTAATGTAAATGTAAAGAAAATTCATATATCTAGGTTTAACATTGCAAAATAACATTACAAAAAATTACTACATATTTACAAAAATGCCCAAAATACATTTTTGATAATCAACGGTTTAAAAGGAATCCGGGATCCAAATGGCCATACCTAATATGCATTGCACACATATATGAGCTTTCCTGACATTTTTATCAATACACACAGGTTTTACAGTTACAGCAAGAACCTGGCTTTTTGCCTGGTGAGCTGCTGTATTAAATGTGTTAATTGCTGACATCTTATTAGTCAAATTGCTTGGCTGACTTGGCTGTGAATGATTTTACCCTTTCATTGCTACTCATCTAATTATAAATTATAGTTGGCATGCACTGCAATATTACAACATTATATTGTGAATAAAAAATTGTCAGTTGGTTGAGGGGGGTGGGGAGCTGCAGGGGGTGCCTCAACCGTGGTATTAAGTTCAGAATTATGATCTTTGTGAAAAAGGACCTGTTTCCAGGGAATAATGTATAGTACATAGAAATACCAGATGCCCACACTGCTAATAAGACAATGGAAGAATCCCAATAGCACACACTCTACTGCAGCGAGCATTCCAGGGACTGACTGCGTTTTCTTATGCAAGGATTGATTCAAACATTCCAACTCCCTGATCACCTCAGATGCTATAAGAAGTCCGAGGGCAGTAGTCCCTTTCTGGAATCTTTCCATCAGCTCTCTCACTGTAATTATTGTGTCTGGGCCTCCTGATGAATTAATCTTCTCTAAGCTCAGAAGTACATGTTCCTATTGTTGCAGCACAGACTGAATTTCTGCAGTCCTCACATTCCATCTAGTTGGACAAAGGGTTTTTGAAAGACTTTGCAATGTCCTTGAACAGGCCCTTGTGCTTCCCTGACTGACTGAAGAGGCGGCCCAACTTGCATCACATGTAAGTGCCGATACTGTGCAGGCAGCAAAGTACCACTGCTGTCATTAACGGTCTCTATAGATGCTAGACATCTCGACTGTTTGAGAGCTAGAATGTCTATACCTGTTCCCATGCTCAAAACAAAACTGCCTTGACTTGTTTTAATTGAGCTTTGGGAGACTCTTTGTGGTCTTGTCCATCAAAATGAGTAATCTGTCTATTGCATGTTATGGTAGGATTATAAACTACATACGTAGATAGGCCTTGGACTAAACCATTCAAAACCTGAGAGTGCAGATTTCTATCAGGGGTATTGACAGTCCCCAGTGTATTAGGCACATTGCCTAAAACCTGTATATATAAGACTCAAACTTAACCCCATGACTCAAGTAACATTTGTCTTTAACTTTGACCTGCAAATAAATGCAAGTATCATGGTTTTCATTCATTTTGGTAATCGCTGGAATTGCAGCTCAGTGTTTGTGAAGAAAAAACGTTAAACTTGCAATTGTGAGTCAGGTCTAACATCAAATGCTAATTGAATCTGAGGGTCAGTCTCCTAAGCTCTCCTGTGTGTGACTTGTGTGCAAGAAACAGTTTTGTGCCACTAAGCCCTAGTAATGTTTTACTTCTGATGATGTAGGGTCTTGAGTTTGTGCTTATTTTATGTGTTAGTGCCTCAGTGTGGAAAGAGCAGACCTTAGGAGTTCACTTTGTTGTATTCATCATGCTGACGGCAGAGTGCAGCATGCCAGCACAGTGACTTGATTTAAAGCTAAACCACCTCAACTGACTTATATTTCCAGCACCTGGCAAATATTGTTACACATCTCATTTAGAGACGATCTCAAGTAGCTTTAATTAGATTTTGAAAAATAGTTCCAACATTGTAATGAAAGAATTTGATTTATTAAGTGATTTGCAAGTTTAGTAGGATGTTTAAAAGTTGATTTATTTGGACATATAACAGCCTATAATTAATGCAATATAACTGCCATTTTTATTCCATTGCTTATACAAATATATGCAAAATAGTGTAGGGATAAGATGACTACTATTACAGAATCCATCCTGATGCACTTGGCTTCTTCAGGATGTTTCATCTTATTCTAAACTCAGGCATAGAAATGCCTGAGCCATTTCATCAAAGACTAATGTTAGCACTGCACTCAGAATGATTACCTTTTGTCATTATATGCGATAGTTTGGCAGACTATATTTGGTGTCCATGCATAAAAGTTACAGTAAAGACACATTCTGAGAGCAAGACTTACTAAATTATGTAAAGAACAGCTCTGGATTTCATTTAGACATGGTGCTATATAGGAGCATATACAGTATATAAGTTTTCGACCTAAAAGATTTGGCAGTTTGCCAAATTTTTGGTTGTTGGTTGTTCTTTGTTTTTTATGTGGTTGTCAAATATATGTTCAAATTAAAATCTTTGTAATCCATGATTTATGTTTTAGTAAGTTTTGACCAACATAGATGGGTCCAAAGCTATATATTGTTTTGTCTTTCATAAGTCTTGCAGAAAGAACATAGTGCTGTAATGCATAAACATTAGTGGATAGCAATATAATAGCAATATTATAGTTCTAGTGATTTAATGGCAGCACTTCAAAAAATATTTTCATAAAGATCCAATTTGGTTCTGTGTGGCTCAGCAGATAGAGCATGGCGCTGACAGTGCTAAGGTTATAGGTTAGTTTTCCATTGGGATCACATATATTGAAAAATGTATGCATTCACTAATATAAGTCACTTAGAACAAAAGCATCTGCTAAATGCCATATGTTACAGTGGGTATAATACATTTGCACCCCCTTTTTTCACATTTTATTTTCTTACTTCCTGGAATCAAAATGGATTTAATTGGCATTTCTTGCCACTGATCAACACAAAATACTCAAAATGAAATAAAAAACTAAAGCTTTTTGTTAATTAGTTGCAAATAAAAACATACAATAATTGATTCCATAAGTATTCACCCCCTTTGATTTAATACTTTGTAGAAGCACCTTTAGCTTCAATTACGGCTGTGAGTCTATTTGCGTAAGCCTCTTCCAGCTTTGCACATCTGGACATTGCAATTTTTGCCCATTTTTCTTGACAAAATTGCTCAAGAACCATCAGGTTGGATGGGGATCATAGCTGAACAGCAATTTTCTAATCTTTCCACAGATTCTGAATGAGATTGAGGTCTGGGCTTTGACTGGGCCACTCAATATCTTCCCACTTTACATAAGGGGAAGGATAAAATACTTTGAATATTCCATGGAGCACTGTTAAGTCCATCATAAAGAAATGGACAGAATATGGAACAGCTGTGCTGTTAGCCTAGAACAGGCCGTCTTCCAAAACTGCCGTGCATCTGTGCGAGAAGGTCTATGGCAACTCTAATGGAGTTAGTCTTCCATGGAAGATGGGAGAAACTATCCATGGGACAAACATAGCCCAGGTGCTTCACAGATCTGTGTAAAGGTGGAAAAAATAAAACCATTGTTGAAGAAAACATGGAACCTCTCTTCGAGCTTTCCAGAATGCATGTGGGAGACTCAAACCAAGTGGAGGAAACTTGTATGGTCTGATGAAACCAAGATGGCCCCAATTTTACACTGTTTTAGTCTGATTAACTAGTGTAACCATGTTGTGTGAACTCACGGACCATTACAACTAAACAAGATGAGTTTTAACAACTTATATTGAAAATTTAAGATAATTGAAAAATGTGTTTCCTGTAAACTTTTTGAGAAATACGCATGCACCAGGAATCTGACATGAGGGCAACGTAATGGGTGGTGGGCTGGCGAATAAAGTTAATTTATTTTTGAAATTGACTAACGTTAACATTTCGGAAGGATATTTCACGGCATGACATCATCACACGACTAACGTTTTCTGAAGGATATTTCACGGCACGGTGACAAAGATTCTTTCTGGTTCATCCGTTTTAATAACACAATTTTAGGAAAAGTGAAGGACTGGAAGACTTGAGTTGTTTATTGTAACAGAGTTACATACAATTGAAAAACGGGAAATGTGTAAATTTTACCCCATGGCTGTTCTAGTGTTAAGACAGTACACAAGGCTGAAGTTTCGGCATAGTGTTCAAGTAAATAACGTGTTTGTGAAGTTTGGGTTGAATTTTGCTGCGAGAGCCATAAATGTAGCTAGCTAGCTAACATTATCGCTGGGTTTTTACATGATGTAACATGGACTAACTTTGGAGCTAGATAGTTTCAAATTGTCTAAAAAATGGTTGCCTGTACATATGAATGCATGTAGCAACTTGAAGTAGCTTTATATAATGTTAACGTTATTCACCCTAAGTTAACTTAGAGTTTCGAGCCCTGTAGCTATTCCTGATGGAATCCGTAGCTAATTAGTCAACGTAAGCTAACGTTAGCTAACTAATGGTAAATTCAGTTTGTGAAGTTCAGAGACAATAACCATAAAACCATGGAGGGCGGTGGTCCGACTGCAGGGGAGCTGACCGTTTCACTGCCACGCATGCTCGTGCTCCAGGTGCCTCACACACACACACACACACACACACACACACACACACACACACACATATACACACGCCACACGCACTGCAAAAGACTGAAAAAGCTGTCAGTGTACTTGATTAGCACTACAACCAATGACAACATGCAGTGTGAGGGACAGGGACCACTATTCTGGAGAATGCCCCACCCACGAGTATGGTCACAACCGCTCCAAACAAATCTACAAAGCAGAAAAGAAACCAAAGGATTGAATCATGTTAAATAGAAAACACTGGTGCAAATCAGCAACGTACACAAATTGCCCATCCAAAACCTGTAGTTCTAGCAACCTGTACCAGGTGTATATAGGTTACAATACTTAGCCTAAAGCCAGAGTAGCCTGACGTTCACAACAGCTGAGGCTACTCTCATCCTGACAGCAACACTAAAAATCAGCAATTAAGGCAAAACGGATCTCATTCAATTAAAATCTTAGACAAAGACAATGCAAATGTTATTCAAATAACAGTTTAAGAAGACAAAGCTAGTGGTATTCAAGTATTCATTTTTTCAACAAGGCAAGCAGCTGTTTTTCTATTAAAACTTAATTAATTTTACTATCTATGATAGTGTAGCCATTGCCCTGATTGAAAAACACCCCTGTCTAAAAGAACCAGGCTCCCCATCTGGGTGGTTTGGGTGGAAACTAAGTTTCAAATTTAAGATGGGAAACTATAGACAAAAAATAAGAGATGTGGGTTGTCAAGAACTAAAAGTGAATTCAGAGAAGAGAGGTCCTGGGGAGACAAGAGGAAAGCGAAACAAAGTGAAGAAACCCAGACGGTCTGCAACAAACTTTCTTCCAGAGCTCCCAGAGGGAAAATACTCGAACAGTCTGGAAGAGGAAAGGGAGAAAATAGCCCAAGAGATGAAGAAAAGGAACCCTGAACCCCTTGGTCCTTGTAGATGCAGCAATGAGCAGCACGTATGCTTTGAGATGACAGGGAATTGTAGAAGATGAGCCTCTAGTGTCAGAAGTGAAAGTCAGATGGCCGGCTCTTTTCACTGAGAGACAGGTAAAGTGTGTTAACTCTTGCATATTAAATCAACTTTTTATCCCAATTTTATCTCCGTTACGCACCCTTATTTGATTACCTTCTGAATTCCGCCAGAGTGAACCCCCAAAGTGTAACATGCTGGTCAGAATCCATGTGTATGTCTCCTTTGATGCATACCGGGTCTGCCTGATATGTCTTGTGGCGAGTATGTGGGCACATCATCTGTGTTTGCACATCTCCAAGTGTGAGTGTGAACACCATAGCAGGGATGCGAACACATGACAGGTATGGTGGATGTAGTTACTGCTAGGACCATCAGTGGGCTAATTTTGCAGTTTTACTCACATCAGTAAAGACCTGAAGTATTATTATGTTAACTTTAAGTAATGCCAAATATTTTTTGGTTGGTTCTGTGTGTTCTCTCTGAATTCATTAATATAAAGGCTTAGGTTATAAAGTTGTGCTCTGGTAACAGACATGGAAATAAATAAATAAAAGTACCATACATAAACACACTTTTAACAAAACTGCCAGTATGTCATTTTGAGACTTGCATAGATGTAAAATGCTTTTTAAATATTATGCTTGAATTGTGACAGGGCAGGTCATAAGAAATGTAAGGACATTTCTGATGATGTAATCTAATTTCTTCATGTAGATCAGCATGGAATTCACCAGACTTGTGTTGATGGACCTCAACAAGTCCTTTTATCAGGGCCTCGACTGCCATCTCCAGAAGTGTGTCACTCCTTGTGTGTGACACAGAATTTCCCCAATGGGGATAAATAAAGTTGATCTTATCTTATCTTATCTTGAGCTTATCCAGTCCTACAGGTCAAAACGGTTTGAAGGGACTACAGAAATTACTACCATACTGGAGAGTCTTGACAAGGATTAAGTTACTTTGTTTATTTTCAAATACTTTAATTTATTGGAACCACCTTTCCAATTCTGTTGTAAATAGATAATATAATTTAAAATAAGTGATTATTGTATAAATAGAAGGTAGCAGATTTTTGGCCTCTAGTTTTTGGAGTTTTTAGAGCTAGTGAGCTAAAACAGGTCCCCTCTCTGATCTCTGGCACGCGCTCGAGTCTAGTCATATCTTCTCTCCTAATTCTAGTAGGCGGCACCGAAACTTTCAAACACACTGATTTTAATTGGCTAATGTAAAACTAAACAGTACAGCATAATGTTATCTTACAGCAGCCAACATTTTGATGATATGCCTTGAATTTAGGACTCAGGGTGAGACCCTGATTTTAGAATGCATAATTTGCGGTTCAAACATTGTATAGTGCTGTATTTCTCTCAAAAAGGTTGTTCTATAATCGCTACCAATAAAACATGACAGTTTCCCTACATTTTCTTTTTAAAAACTATTGTGAACTGCTGCTCTAACAATTTTTTTTTTTTTTTTTTTTTTTTGGCAGGCATCAAACCAGGAAGAGGAAGAGGAAGAGGACAGCAGTGCTGCAGGGCCTGCCATGATACATGAGGGAGAATCCTTCTAAATTCATGAAGATGTGTGAGTTAGGTCCTATGCTAAACAATACTTTGCAGAACAATCCAAATAAAACGATAGTAAATGATCCCCACAGCTGAATGCTTTTTCAGAACACAATGGAAAGGTTGTTTTTCAGAACTGCAAGCTTTTGAATTAAATGATTGCTTGGTATAAACAACACATCATTAAGGGGCCTCCAATGGTCCACTGGGCTAAAGCACCATTATGCATCCACGGGGCCATGCCTCTGGGATGTTCACAGGTTCACAAAAAGTTATAAAAACCCACAGCCTGTCAAATTTAAAATTGATCAAAGGACAGTCCAGGAAGCACTTTATTCTGTACTAGTAAAGGAAATACTATGGCAACATCATTATACTAATATGTTACATACTGAGATGTATCCTTAAAATTGGGTGATTAGGACCCACAAAATATGATTAATCTGGTCAGAACTTGTATCATTGATGTAATGTTTGAAAATAGACTATAGGACAAGTGACCAACCTAATCTCTTGTGGTCTCTTTTTTGGCCATTTTGGCCAAGCAAAACAAAACTCACCAAAACCCTGTTTATAGTAATTCCTTTTATTAAGGTGCTCATGCAGGTCTGTTCGTGCGTGTGTGGGTTTGGGGAGTGTGTATGTGTGTTCAAGCACCTTCTAAAGCACAAGCGCACTTTTTTTGTTTGTATAAAGCCCACTGATCCTGAAGAGGACGTCATCAAGGGTATAAATGTTGGAATCCTGGCAGTTGTGGAGGACGTGAAGAAACCACTCCCAGTGATCTACAGCGATGTGGCCCTGGTGATCAAAGAACAAGTTATCCGTCGTAATCTTGGTGGTGTACCAAATACATTTGTTAACTTGATGGGACTGCTCTATGCATTAAAAGTGAACTACCCAAAATAACTGGTGTGTTTATGGCATGCATTAATTGTACGTAGATTCCACAGTTTTGAATTTATTAACTGTGCATTTTATAGTTTTTAATTTGTTGGGTGCGAATTGAATCATATTGTAAAAATATAGGTTCTCAAAATACAACTCTCTGAAATTCAAGTTCCCCAAATTCAAGTAGCAAAAATGCAGTTTTCAAACATGAATGAAGCATCCGGGTTGCTCAAGAAAAACGAAAGAATGTGGGAGCCTAATGCCATGGGGATGCTTCTTTACTTCAGGGACTGGAAAACTTGTCAAATAGAGGGCAAAATGGATGGAGCAAGATGCAACCAAATGTTGACTAAAAACCTGTTGCAGTCTGCAAGACACCTGGGACTTGGGAGAAGATTCATATTCCAGCAGGTCAATGACCCAAAGCATGTATCAAGACCCACATTGTAGTGGTTCATAAACCAAAAAATCTATGTCCTGAAGTGGCCCAGTCAAAGCACAGACCAGAGTTGTTGTTTTTTATTGGCTGCAATCCACCTCAATGCTCAATAGTGACTCCTCTGGCTGATCAGGCACCTGCGCTAGCTGAGCAGTCCTCCAAATAAGAAACTGATTGGAGCTGGTGTATTGTAAGCATCTTTCATGTTTAGGCTACCCTTTGATACTGTTATGAAGATTGTAGGCCCATGTCACTATGGCAACATCATCCTTCCATTTCAGAAGGGTGCACACTTGCACATGCAAGTTAGCTGCTACTTTTTTCACTCTGCAACACATTAGCTTCACCTGAGGACAAATAATACATCTGGTGTGGGCAGATCGCCTAGAGGACTATTGAACGATGAGGCTGGGAATATCTGCTAAGTGAAACAATCTCTGCCTGGGTGATGCCATGGCTAATTATGCATTTCCCCACAGGACTTTTGGCCACAATGCACTGGCATGGTCTGGATTCAGTGCATAAAGTTCTCCAATGGGATAAACCACTTGGGATGTCCTTCTGCATGTTTAAATGAGGTCGAATGGCACAAATGTACAGCCCCGAGACTCTGGCCTGAAGTCATCTAGTTGATTGTTGTAGGAAATCTTGAAAAACACCAACTGTAACTGTTGGTGTTAAGTATATAGGTATGCGGTATGCACCAACCCGTAACTTAATGGATGGCATAACTGCCATCCCAATAAATCAAAAGCTATTAAAAAAGAAACTATCAAATATCAAATAAATAGATCCTAATCTATTTAAGACATGTACATTTAGCTTTGTGCAACTGAAAATGTTGGTTGTATTGTTGATTTTATATGAATTTGTTGAAAGAACACCACACTTTGTGTTTATGTTACCATAAACCATATGTTACTTGCTACTTTTAACCAGTGCACATTATAAGCAAACAAGCAAACCAATGATTTCAGTGAACCCTTTTCTATTTTACAGTATCTGTTAATACTGTAGCCTATGTGCAGTGTTATTATCAACACTGCTGTTTGTGTTTCAATTAATGTTTAAATAATTAAACTGCAAGCACTGGCAACACAGTCATCAATTCCATTTTTACCTTCCAGCAAGACATTTTGTTAACAACGGCAGGCTTGTGAACATGTAAGACTTGTGGAAGAAAAAGTGGAGCTCTCCGAAATCAGCAAATAAAGGTATTGTAACAGGAACAACTAAAACAAACAAAATGCTGTATACAGATTGAAGAAATATATGACACAGTGGGTATCTAGATCAATCTAGATGGATCTATTCTAGCCCAAAACCTAGCTGACATTAGACTAACCACAAATTTGTAAATTGCATATTGATGTCTTGACGTTTTCTAATGCAGGAGTCATTTCATGTTAATTTTACAAAACAAACTATAATTTTTAATTGTTAAGTAGATTCATCTTTACAACTGCCAATGGAGTTTTACTTTTTGATGAACATTTGTTTTGCTAAAATTACAAGGAGAAACAGGAAACTTTCCTTCTCCACCCTCTCCTCCCTCTCCTCCTTCTGGGGGACTAATTTACCATCAATAGATTCCATGCTTCATTACATGTTGAGTCCAAAAAAATAATAGTAATTATAATGATAACAAATGACTAAATAAATAATGCTGTTTTGAGAGTTTGTCAGCCATTTCCTAGAACATAGTTCATAAGCTGACAATAGCTGCACTATTAAATTCTTAGCTGTGGCCAAATTCTACATTGTTGTTCACTTAAATGCATTTTTTAACAATCAATTTCACATCACTTTCACAATTTTTCCTATCATGTCACAACAGTCATTATGAATTGTTTTTCCATTGCGTTTGTGTATGCTTTGAGTATACCATTGGCAAGGCCGTAACCTTGGAGTCAACATTGGGGGGGACCAAATCAATTTATTTATATTTTTTATATCAGCTAGGCTATATATTGGGGGGGACATTTTGAGCATATCTGAATATTGGGGGGGATGTGTCCCCCCCAATATATATGGTAATTTCGGCCTTGACCATTGGCATGAAAGCCCTTGAAGGTGTAATCTTGAAGTCAGATATATATTTGCATACATTTTTAGGGCCCCAACGGACTCCATAGGCACATAATGCTGAATGCAATCTCACATGTATCACAAAATAATATCTTATATGATTCATAATAAGAACTGAGTTTGGGAAGCATGCTTTCAGCTTTGCAGTTCCATTCTTTTGGAATCTATTGCAAAAAGATTTGAAGCTGAACTCTCCCATTGGAATTGATCATTTAAAAGAAAAAAATGGACAATTACTTACCAGGATGTGCTCATGTTCTTAACTAACTAAAGCTTATTAAGGCATTCTGTCCCCCTCTTTTTGATTATTGTGTGCTTTTACAATCTTTTTTTAATGACTATTTCTATGCAATTTTGTTTTATGTGAAACGTTCTCTTGAAAAAGAGATGCCAATCTCAACGTGACTACCCTGGTTAAATAAAGGATAAATTAAAAAAACACACACATACACATTGGCACAGGGGGCTGATATATTGTTTTGGTCTTATGTCAAAGTCAAATAATCAATAACCCCTTGTGATTAATTCAGCACCTCTGACTACCAAGCTACCCACCCCAGCTCCCCCATTTCCCCACTTCCTGGTGCTACTAAACCCCATCCACCCCCATAACTCACATGTGCAAGATAAGGGACCCATACTGACAAAGTGACAAACATAACGAAAGACCAAGACCAGGGTATCGCTTGAATTTACCAATGCAGGCTATGAGCGTTGTAATATAGGGGAAGGCATCAGTGGTCATATATGGAATATGTGGATGGTGTGTTTATGTCTTATTCAATATTTTGTGGTTAAGGACTTGTTTCCATATTTTATTGAATTCCATTAATTATGTATTTGCCTTCATAGTTATTTTGTACAAGTGAATGTAATCAATGAGTAGTTGGTACCAGTCACATCTTGTGACGTTAGTTTTGTTTTTCCAGCTTTGTAGTTTGTATTTCTGGGCTGGGGTGAAGGAGATGAGAATGAATGTGTTTTTGCAGGGAAGAAGATTAAGGCTGCCTAGATCTCCCTATAGACAGAGAGTTGAGGTGGGTGGGATACTGTGGCACAGGGTGACAGAATGGATTTAATCTGGTGAAGGGATGTACACAGGTGGACAGTGTCAGAGTGTGTGGATATATGTGTCTGTGATTGAGGCTGTGCAATCAATTCTCAATAGTGTGCTGCATATTAAAAAAAGCAAAGGCTTAATCTCAAATGACAAACCGTGAATGATTGCTCAAAGACAATCATTTATGACAGACAGCATGCCATAGCCATAAGACTTGAGTTTAAGAAGCTGAAAAAGTCCCATTCTATGTGAAACATTATTTTTATCATTGATATAAATACATTTTGATATTAATTCAGTATGTTGGCTATGCTTAAGCCAATACATGAATAGAAGTAATAAGTTGGAAATGTAGATACATTTGTTGTTATAGTACAGAAAATAAAATTAAGATTAATTCCACATACAGGTGTTAAAATAATCCATGTTTTGTCCACGTTATCTTGGCCATTTAAAGTTGTTCAATCGTAAAAGCTGTATTTTATTGATATTAATATTGCCACCATGATATTTGTAGCTTTTCTTTGTCAATTTTGCTTTTTTTCTTCATAAATCATGTGCACACTGTAAAATTTATTTGTAATTTCAATTTACAGTGCAGTTAAACATTTTGTAATATTTTGATTACTTACAGTATCTAAAATGAGGAAACAAAACGTTTTTAACATTTATTACAAATATAAATAATTAGAAGTCTCATTTCATTATATCATGTATACAACTTTTTCAGGATGACAAAAAATAAGATCACTTTACCTCAAAATTGTTTTGGTGGAATAGCTTGACTAGTTGAGATGAGTCTGCAAAAATGTCACGCTAAGCATGAGTAGTAGTAGCCAAGGAATGTGTTGAAATACAATTTTGCAACATCTGGTTGTTAGATGGAGAAATACAACGGGTGTGGCCTTTAACCCCTCAGGGCGTTTTTCCCCACAATACCCTAGATTTGTATTGCCCACATGTTTTTTTGCCGTGTAAAATTTCCTGCTGACTTTTCTTGCCAAGTCTCCCTCGCATAAAAGGTTTTAAACTCAGTGAGATTGTCCTGGTTAAATTATTATTATTTTTTTCAACTTTGACTATTTAGAAATTACCTTTTGTCTGTATACTGTTTGCCATTTTCTGCACACAGTTGCATTTAAATTAGCATAGTACAACAAATGTATTATGTTGCTAACTATAAAATACCTTTTGCAATTCCTAAAATGTTTTGTCTTTTCCTTTTAACCCCAGTTACTCTTTTAAAGAGAGACAGAAGAACATAGCATTCATATAGCACCTTTCAAGTAACCCAAAGTACTTTACAGTGAATCGGGGTTACTCAACTGAACTGCAACCAATGTGTATTCATATGTATTCATATTCTTATTGGTGTGATTATCATCAATTAAATCAAGACAAAAACAGTGGGCGTGCTACATTATTTTACATTCTCTGATGAGTAATCTCTGATTTTCAACACACTTGCATATTTTGTTCAAGAGTTATTAAAACAAATATTGGAAAAACAAATCAGTGTTTATTCAAAAAAAGGTATACCATATTCTGATTTAAGTTTGTTTATTCAAAACTTTTGTTTACAAACAGTGGGAAAGGATACATGGAGGATACAAACAACTTTATTAAAAAGCAGATAATACTTGGACCAAATAAATTTAGCTGGCAAGATAAGTCTGTGGTAATTCATCAACAAGACAATTGTTTATACCCACTGTATAATCACATAATTGGTTTGTATCAACAATATTCCTGACCCTGCCCTTGGGCGTGGCTATATTGCTCAAATGTGGGTGGTACTTCTGGAATGGAACCTAGGATCCATCCACTTGGGTATAATAGCGTGCTGTAGCTAACCTAATGTTTTGTTCTTTGCTCTTTATTTCTGTGGTAAAATGTATATGTATTTTTTTAAACTAAAACACAGCTTTGGAAATTTTTCAAATGAAAAATATTATAATGGTTGCAGTTGATTGAGTTTTTTCAAATTATTATTTTTTGAGTATTGATTTTTAAAGAGAATGAATGAACTTGCATTGACATAACATTTGAGTTTTTAAGCTGTGTTTGAACTTAATGTTTGAATTAACACAAAACCGGAAATTGAAGTGGCTGTTCTGTCATGGATGACAACAAACTGCTTGAAACTGAATTTGCAAAAGACAGAAGTGTTGCTGGTTGGCTCCAGGCACAGTTGAAGAAGTTTCCATGTATAAACATTCCATTTGATGGGCATTCTCTGAAACAATCAAAAACTGTAAAAACCTGGGACCCTGAGCTATAATGGACCCTGAACTGTGCCTGGATGCCCACATTAAGTCAGTGGTCAAGACATTGTTATTTCACTTCTGCAATATAGCGAAATTCAGACCAATTATGTCAGAGAAAGATGCCGGAATGCTGGTACATGCCTTTGTAATGTCTAGGCTGGACTATTGTAATGTTTTGTTGGTTGGTTAACCAGACTCTTCATTGCAGCAGCTTTAATTAGTGTAGAATGCAGCAGCTGGAGTGCTTACCAACACACACCGCACAGAACACATCACTCCTGTCCTTAAACATTGCATTGGCTCCCTGTTAAATTCAGGGTTGGATTTAAGGTGTTGCAAACTCCTTATAAAGCACTTCATGGCATTGGACCTTCATACTTGAAGATTGAACCTTATGTTCCCAGGCACAATCTGCGCTTAGCAACTGCTGATCTCTTGGTGATACTTTACAGCAGTTAAAAGCAGTTGGGCGACTTTTAGTTGTTCTGCACCTCATCTCTGTAACTCAATTCCAAGCCATATCGGAGGTGCAGCTACAATCGGCTCTTTTAAATTGAGTCTTAAGATTTATTTGTTCTCGTGTGCTTATTCCTTCCAGTTTGAACTTTTAGCTGATTTTGATTAGAAATTTTTCAATTTCTTGTAAAGCACTTGGAATGACTTGCCTGTTCTCACGTGTTTATTCTTTCTAGTTTGGATTTTTTTTTAAAAATTTTAATTTTATAATTAAATAGTGCACAAATCACCAACATATGACACATCTGTACAATGGCATATTAACAAAATGAGACAATATGTTAACAAATATGCACTTTCCATCCCACCCCCTTTTACCTGTCCATCCCATACCAAAAGAAAAAAGAAAAACAAATAATAATAATAATAATAATAATAATAGAAAATAATGAAAACCCTCCCCTAGTTTGGACTTTTAGCTGATTCAGGTTTTTTATTATTTTCATTCATTCATTCATTATCCATCCATCCATCCATTGTAACCCGCTTATTCCTGGTCAGGGTCGCGGGGGGGCTGGAGCCTATCCCAGCATGCATTGGTCAAGAGGCAGGAATACATCTTGGACAAGTGGCCAATCCATCGCAGGGCACATACACCATTCACTCACACACTCATACCTACAGGCAATTTAGACTCTCAATTAGCCTAACATGCATGTCTTTGGACTGGGAGGAAACTGGAGTACCCGGAGGAAACCCACGCGGACACTGAGACAACATACAAACTCCACACAGAAAGATCCCGGCCGGGATTCGAACCCGGAACCTTCTTGCTGTGTGTGCTATTTTTTACATTTTTTTTATTTATTTATTATTATTTATATGATTTTTTTCTCTTTGTAAAGCACCCTGCATTGTTTGCAAGAAGAGCAATATATAAAAGCGTTTTGTATTGTATTGCATAATGTAACAAATAATTGTTTTGAGATAGTGTGTAATCTAAAAACCTAATTTAATCTAAATCGTAGGGACCTTCAAGATTTTTTGTCGAAATAGCAGCACACATTACCTTGCAACACTGAACACAGTGACAGAATGCTACACACCAGGCCAACGTTTTACTGTAAGCTCTAATGACTCTGAATTAGATGGGGCCAGAGTTCGCAATGAAAGGAGAACACACCATTTCTAGTGAAAAGTTAATCACAGCAGCTGCCAGGCAGGGTGGCATTTTTTGTGCTCAGCAGGAGCTCCCAGGGAATTGTAATCTCAGATTGATTGTGAGGAAGTGAGATGCAGCAGGGTGATGGAACCTGTACCTGACTCTACCCATAGATTGTTGCAGCCCTTTTGAAACAGGCTTCTGGAGTCAGCAATTCTTAAAATAAGCTACAGTAACTACTAAATTGCAAAACCTACACGTTATTTTCTAAGAGGGCATTTGCTCAACACCTTAATTATGAATTCAGTGATACAATACCTATTTGTGTCACAATTAAAACACCAAAGCTTGCAATGTACGTATACATGAAATAAATGGAAAATACTAAATGTAAATTATGTTTTGCTTTTAATTATTTAAAAGCAGTGCATATACATGATATAGCTTTTATTTGACATTTCAGCTGCTGCATATTCACTAAGGTTTATGTAGTTTAAGTATCTTGCTCAAGGGTACAAGTGGCAGTGCTTCATTTGGGAATTGAACTGCAATCTTTTGGTTGCAAGCCCAGTTCCTTTGCCAGTATGCCACATGGCTGCCTTCAGTGTCATCCTGACAGAGCAAAATGCATAAGGCATTTATTTTGCATCATATTGACACATAAAGGAAGTTAGTAAGCCACGCTTACTCCCACAAAGATGAAAAGACCATCTTCATTATAGTTTATTACAGCTGAATAGACCCTGAATTAAGTGAAGGACACTATGTACACATTATTCAAAATGGCTTACACTGCCATTTTCTCTATGGACGAAAAGTATATAATACAGTATGTGATGCATTGACTACAAATGTGACTGTTGAATTTCCCTTGAATATTTATTGTCTGCTAAAAATATTTGTCATTACCTGCATGCTATTAGTAAGAGACACACAGGAGCTGTGGCTAAATATTGGATTTAACTGTCATCAGAACAGAAATGAGAATAGTACGGTAAAGCTTAATTACTGTTCTATAGTTTTGATCTAAATTATTGCAGTGGGTATGTATTGCCATTCTGTATTTGTTCAGGGGATTTATTCTTTCATCTTATTCTGCAGATACGTTTTGTATTATAACATTTAAATGCCTCAGTGTCAGTGTTTAATCCCTCAGTAATAACGTTTAATGCATAGTAATTGCAGTGCAAATGACTTTTCTGGATGAGTTATGGACACATTTACACTGTGCAGGGTGACCTTCAAAGCCACAAATATAGTGATGCACTCTGCTTATCAAACCTGCATTCACATTCATACCATTTTCACAGTGGGTCTGGCATGTACAAGGCCATGCTACTGACACCCTTGAAAATATAGCTGCATATATCTAATGAATCATGTTTTCAATTTGTGACTGAAATTGTGGTGATGTACTATTTTTTGTGGGAAAATATTACAACATTTACATATGGGATGGAGTGGGAGTCCATAATCAGACAAAATGATTTTTCAAACACAATGGGAAATGAACCAAATGAACCAGTGCCCCTTTAAAGTCTAAACCAAGATGTCATCTTTTGTTAACTTACAGCCTGAAATTAAAACATTAAATCAGACTTTGTCCACCTTTATTTCCACATTTTACCCTGCAACTTCCAAGTGAACATTTCTGAACATTTATTAAAAATAAATAGAATAGGTGTAGAGGGGGGCACTGTATAGACTAAACTTTAATTAAATTAATCATTCTAAAATATACTGTACATGATTTGAGTATATTTGTTATTTTATAGTTATTATACTTTTTTAAGTATAATATTAAAACTACTATTTTAAGTAAATCAAACCTTCGGTCCCAAACATTCAGTTCTCTGTGATAGTAGTGGTCTATTGTGATTGTGAAATAGTCCCAGATATCCCAAGTTAAATAATACTTTTAAATGTGTCTACCTTAATTCTAGGAGCAGATGGAGCTAGAGGCCTGGTTGAAAGATAACTATGATATTGTAACAATGCTCCCAGTGAGGTATCTTGCTAGCCGGCTGGTTGCCAACAGGGTCGGAGACATACAGGAGGACATGAAAGGTCACATTAAACTGCCCGGGAAGGCATTTTATTATGACACTTGGTGGGCAGTAGGGAGAGGCACCAAAACAATAAACTGAGCACTATAGCTTTCTAGGTAGCGGCGGACATTAACACACCCGTCTCGTACATGGACTACCGGAAGAAGAAGAGAACTAGCCGCTAACAACTTGTACTTTTATATCCCTCTATAGTGCCCCTCCCCCCTACTGAACTAACTAATCACAATCATTAAAGCCTCCCCCCCCTACTGAACTAACTAATCACAATCATTAATGGAGAATTGGGCGGGCCTGGCCACACTGTTCATTCCAGGGTCGCTACAATATTGTCTGCATTTCTGTGACCTGGCTCAATAAAGAGGATGGGATTGAGTATAACATATAGCGATATAAATTGCTCAGAAAATATAGGTCAAACAAAAGAGAGGAGGCACCCTATGCATAAAGGAAATTTGTTTAATGTACAGGAATTTGTATTTTCTGATCCTCTAGTGAGATTTGGCTTAAAGTGCTATGAGAAATATGAAAGGGCCTTATCACTGGAGTATATCACAGCCCACCAGGATCAGATAATAACTTAAAACTAATCTGTATGACAACACCAGAAAGCCATTATGCAACAGAAAACATTAATGATGGGTTACAACTGCGATGAGGGAATATGTGAACAGGAGTTGTTGGATGTTGGGAATGATGTGAATTAATTGTTATGCGTACTGTAGGGGTCATTTCCGTCTTGAGTTGGTTTATAATAATTTTGAAATCTCTAGAATGTTGTCACTGGGGTCAGTGACCACAGCATGATCACATTTGAGTTTTTTGGGGAAGTGAAAGCCACCTCCTGTAATGCTAGACTTTTCAACTTCAGCGGGCACCATTTAATAAGATTCTATGTAGTATAAACTGCAGCCAGCTTTTAGACTGGAACTGTATATGAGGAATTGTGTAGAATCAAAAGCATTATTCTCAACCTGCAGCACATATACTGTACATCCCCAAACTAAGGAAAAATAAGCTGAATATATATCTCACTAAGGGCCCTATTCAGAGTTGAGTTAATCATGTGCACCTGTCTGTTCATATTCAGACTTTGAACTTATTTGTGGAATTAAACACCCCCTGGCATGTTGCATGTCTAGGGAGGGGTTTTCTCAAAATAGAGGTGTGTTTGGAGATGTTTGCTTTTCTGACTTTGACTTAAGTTAAGTTAATAGATGTTTGCTCCAGAAAAAAGGTTGAATAAGTAGCATGCCACTACTGGCCTATTGTTTGTAAGAGCATTGTATATACATTGTGCATATGTCAACTTTAAGAGAATCTGTGCTGTATAATGTAGAATAGTGTTTGCTGACCTAATTCACAAGTATATCTAACTCTTCAGATGAGAAAAATTAGCTTTCGTTGCTTTGTTTCTTTCTTCTCCATCTCGGCTACTGTGTGATTGCCTTTATTGAAATCATTGGTGTAATAAATATACTCTTAAAAAGCACACCGCAAAGCAAAATGGATTGAGAAAGTACATATATATATACACTACCGGTCAAAAGTTTTAGAACACCCCCATTTTCCAGTTTTTACTGAAATATAAGCAGTTAACCCACGTTAACCCATTACTTGCTCCCTAAAAGGGCCTTTTTTTATAACTCTGAAATGTACATTATTTTTCAACCTGGAAAATGCGGGTGTTCTAAAACTTTTGACCAGTAGTGTATATATATACTGTATATCCTATCTATGTCAATGCCCATGTATGGTTTCAAAATATTTCCATGCAATAGTGGTGAACTAGTAAAATCTGCCCAACATTTTTCAAATCAAATTCACACACTCCTTAAAGGTATGAATTTAGACTCTTGAATTGAAAGCACCATTGAAACAAAACTCTTTACATTTTTCTGGCACTGTGCCCAACTTCAGAGTTAAGCACATGCATACCAGATGTCTGAATCTGAACTTTTTTTGCACAACTATTGTATTAACTTGAGGAACTTAATCACTTAATCAAATTACATATCTGCAAAAATATAGATATGGGATTGAGAGCCATTGATAGCCAGGACAAAGTAATCGAGTAAAACTGTTTATCAGGATTATCCAATCAATTTGTTTGATCTCACCCACAAGCTCTGATGGACAGTGCTGTTGTGCTGTTCAATATGAAAAGCTTTTTGCATCAAAAGTGTCATTAGGTGCTGCAACACCGTTCAATGTAAAAAACCTTTTACCTCAAAATACCCACTACCACAAAAGATTTCTGCAGTATTTATTTATCGACATTCTACCATTTCTGTATGTACAAGCTCGCCCTAGGTACAGAAAGCTTCATGGTGTATATTGGATTCACAGTCAACAGCTTGGCAGGGTCTATCTCAAAGGAGGCGGTTCGCTCGCACTCGTCACTACTGGTCCCAGGGTAGCGGCTGGTCCCATAGTTGCAGGCGTGGGGAGGGTAATTGAATCAAGAAAGGGTACGATTGGCCACCAAATTGCAAGAAAAACAAGGGGGAAAAATCAAAAAAAAAAAAAAAAAAATGAAAAAAAGTTCTAATAAAATGTGTTTTACTGGCTGAATAGCCAGTTCTTATTTATACATGATCTAATGTTTTGATGTAAATCATGACAATGCTTCAGAAAATGGATGGTTTTTCAAATGTGTGCTGTACCATACATGGTTTCATTAAAAAAAATGGACTCAGGACTCCGCGTATGTGGAGTGGGATGGGTCGATGATGATTCACATGTTCTCTCAAACAACCCAAAACATCCATTGCGATATTTTATGCACAGTGAGTCAGCCTCTTGGAGTATGATGGTGGGCAGATAGTGAAGTGTGGAGGCTTGGAGAGTTACTTTCCATCTACTATACAAGTTGTACAAGTGGACCTGTTTGGGATGTATAAAGCCATGGTATATATTTAACTTTAATATCATAAATGTCTCAATTTTTGAGTTTGATACATGAATTGAAAACTTGCATCATCAGTTCCGTACTGTCAATATTGCATAGCTCTGTAAATATTGTGTAATGTGTTCAATACATCCTGTGACTAAATGTCTAATGTTATGTAATTTCTTGAATAATAAAACAGTTATTTTCTCCCTTTTTTTCTTTCATGATGCTGATGATACATTTTGGGACATTTAAATGTGGTGAGCCTTATTATTGTTCTGTTCTGTGAATTGAATTAAATTTAACCAAAATACATAACCAATATTTATTTAGAGGAATGACTGAATTACTGTGCTGGGGATTTTCAACAGAACACATAAAAGGAATACATACATCAAAATTCTGTGCTCACGCTGCACCTACAACAAACTCCAAGCAGTCTCCTAAAACATGAGTTAAAAAGAAACAGATACTTTTGCTAGCAACCCCAGAACCAAACGCACTGGTTCCAGTGTAGGACAGGAAGTTGCACAGATCATCAGATGTGATCCTTCACCTAATCTGTGAATAATTCAAATTCATGAAATGATTTCCCACTTGATTGCTCAAGGTCTTATATCCTGTGTTTTAACAAGAACAAATAATACTTTTTAGATATTGTCATCAGCTAAACCTACTATAATGCATTTTAAGTGGAATGCATTTATACAGTCACTAAGTTTTGGGGCAGTAGAGGTCTTCTTATGGCAGTACAATTGTATTGTCTTTTCCTGCCTACATTGGTTCCAGTATTATTACTGGTATTTTGTCCTCACATTTGTTTCATATCTGCATTTGTTTTTGTATTGTGAAGTATGTTTCGCCTAAATTAAGATGCTATATGCCATGTAGTGATTGACCTGCTGTTCAGATGCACTGTGTGGAAATATATTATTGCAAGTTCTTCACTAGAGACATTGTGTTTTTTTCAAAAGGTGTTCCTCATGCTTTCATTTCTGCTGTTCTCGCAGCTGATCTGCTGCTGGCAAGAGATCTGATAGAAAATCCAAATCACCATAGCAAATAGCCTAACAGTATTGTAGGATTGATCTCTTCTTCCTGTAGTATAGACCCACCTGCTTGGTATGTCAGCGACTTGCACTCTGCTGCCTGCGACTTGCACCCACAAATTCTTTTTACAGAGAGGTTGTTGTTCCCAGTTAGTATCTGTCTCGTTTGATGTATTGAACTGGTGGATCCAATCAATATTCCTTAGCCACCATGTTTACCGCTTGTCCAGGTCTGGGAAAATGGTTTTGTGAAAATGATTTCCTACCAAGATACTGGTCTTGATCAATTCAAGCATGAATATTTTCTTATGGAATTTTCATAATGGTCAGTTTTTCATGAAAGGCCTGAATTCAGTGGCGCTTCATTGCTATTAAGAATTTCTCTATGACACGATGAACTATGCTGGCTCAGTTTATGCTTTGGTTGTATTATACCTGAGATTCTGAGAAAGTTATATAATTATCCAGAGCTCTTTTGTTGCTGTGGGCTAAACATAAATATAACATACTTTTGAGGGTACAGGTCATAATATATTGGGCCACAATACATCTTGGGTTATCTGATGGTCAAGGACTTTCACTTCCCTAAATAAACGAAGGCTTTTATTTACTTTTCATTTTCCCTCTGAAAATAAATCTTATTTTTAGCGAGAAAGAGAAAACATATCCTTTAAACTGTGGACTATAGAGGTGTGGGTTTGTCTTTCCGGGACAATTCAATGGAGTGTATTGTAACAGGAGGTACTGTATGTCCTCTGCAGAATCCATTTCACAGTGGATCAATAGATGGCACTGTTTTCATTTGCTCGAGTGTGATAAGAATATTGAGTTTTCCGCAAGGAGTGGGCTGTGAAGAATGAATATGTAAATGAAGCTCCTTTTTTTTTGTACAGCAGTCACTGATATTTAGATACAGTCAATGATGTGCTTAGATTAAACCCTGTATCAAAAGGATGTTCATGGTACTGCATGTCCCTGGTTTAACTTATTTTTTTCTGATAACTTATTTCCTCAGCATAGGGAAATAGTCGGTTTTAAAATGTAAATAGGGCTATGCTACAAAGCATTTATGCAAATTTATTTAATCCATTCCTCCTTCCATTGCACTCCTTCCAGTGTTATTTAGGACAGTGCCTTCTTCAGGAAGTCTATACATTGTGGTGTCCCCAAGGGTTGGGCGACACTCACGGACCTTTGCAGAGGGCATAGGCAGAGTAAATAACCCGGAGGATGCAGTATATAACCAAAATGATAATTTATTAAACAATCTTGACAACACAAAACAAAGGGTGGGGTCTTCGGGAGAATACAAACACATAAAATCCACAATCCTTAGCTTGTATACATGCATGTATATATGTACAGTCAGGTCCAGGATTTTTTGCACCCTTCATGAAAATGAGCAAAACAGGCTGTATAAAATAGACAACACAGATAATGAGCTATATTACATATGTAAAAACGATTTACTTTTATTGTAATACAATTATTAGAATTTTCTTTTTATTGAGTAATACAATTTTTTTCTGAAAAACTCAAAAATATTGCCTCCCCTGAAAATTATTTTAAATAAAACCAAACAAAGTGAAATCTGCAATAAAATTCTACTTATTTAAGTTAATCTCAGTCTTTGTGGCCTTCCATCACTTCCTGTTACAAAAAATGAGGTAACACACATGTAAACTCCCTTTGTCATCCATCACCATGGGGAAAGCCAAGAACTGTCAAATCGGATTATTGACCTACACAAGTGCGTTAATGCATACAAAAATACATAAATGGTTAAACATACCACTAACCACTGTTTTGGCAATGATCAAATAGATTCAAACATCTGGAACAGTTGCAAACTTGCCAGGAAGAGGATGCAAGTGCATGTTGTCTGTTGCACCGTGAGAAAGATGGTGAAGGCGGCAAAGAAGAACCCAAGGACCACAGTTCAAGAACTGCAGACTTTAGTTGCGTCTTGGGGTCACAAAGTCTCAAAATCAACCATAACCACATAACCATAACCACAACCAAACCTGACTCTCCCAGGAAACTGAGACTTAGTCTTAGGTGGACCTTCCAATAAAACAATGACCCCAAACTTTCCTCAAAATCAATACGGAAAGGATTCCACAAAAACAAAAGAAATATTCTGCCATGGCTATCTCAGTTTCTGTATTTAAACCCTATGAAAAACATGTGATCTGAATTGAAGAGGGCAGTCCATAAGTGCATACACAAACCTAAGAACCCACAGTTCCCTGAAGTCAATTAATTCCTTATGCTGATCAGAAGCTATTTGTTCCACAATCCCAGGACTACTCACTCACTTGCTGCTACTACCAGTACCAGTACCAGATGCCAGTACTTTTATAATTAATTTGATTGGCTACCAACAATATCATGAGTTAAATGGTCACCTCTAGAGGAATTCTGATATATGGTATCTAGCCAGCTACATATGGTTTCATATGGAAAAGTAGCATCCAATCCAGTCCCTTGACCACTTGTCGGTATGGTCTCAGGACCTTTCAAATAACCCCACTTCATCAAATGTGTAGATTATCTTGCTTATTATTGTTTCTTTAATTGATGGGGTGTTTATGTGGTATGTTTATTAACTAGCACTTTAGTAATCGACTTTATTACAGAGCATCAATTGATATATTTAGACATTTCTAATTAATCAATAAATGCCGTATCATTCCTAAAGTCATTTTTGCGCTGACACGTTGGGTTCAACTGCCTTCCAGCTCACTAAATAAATAAATGTACGTTAATGTGACCCATACTAACATCACTACATATGCATTCTCTTGATCATTCTGGCAGAAAGCTGCCTTACGTGGTACACCCTACTAACATGGCAAAGATTCATCTCAGGACCATTGTATCCCAATCTGTTTCCACCGTGTGGAGTGTTAAGCAATGAGGAAAGGGCCACAGATGTCACTATTATGGCAAAAGCAACAGACTTTCCAATGCCATAACAAACTCTATAATCACAAGGCCACTGAGCTATGATTCAGCAGTGGAATAAATTGTCATTGTAGAACATTTTCTGATTTTAATATTCCTTGTTATTCAGAAATAACATTTATATAGTGAAAGGCATGAATACATAACACATTTATTTGAATCCCACATTTCCCTAGAAGGCAGCAAATGAATGACCACAAGATATTGAAATTGCTTTGAAAATGCACTTCTTTTGAATTCAGAATTGTTTCGTTTATTAATTAGTAAGATTATATGTACTTTTGCTTTTTCCATGTAACAAAGGAATACAGCTATATTGTCTTGAAAATATATTGTGGAGTGGAGTTCATTTGTTCATGAATTTGTTGCATAATTAAAGCCTTTTGATATATTTGAGTTATGCTTTCTGCATTAGTGTATTTATTTAATATCTGACTACCTAAATTGAGACTTGTATTTGCTGGGTAATGTGTTTGTATCCCAACTTTGTTATCAAAGAATAATTAGTAGAACATAATTGTCAAAGGGCTAGGAAATCAACTTTTAATGGTGAGTAAAGGATGTCTTTGATTCAAGTCAACACTGAAATGGGTGACAGAGGGAATGAATCAGGGGCATCAGCTGTTTACCTCAGGGGACTCATCAAAAAACATTTGTCAACAATGCTGATATCCATGGTCCTTAAGAAATCAATAGTCTTGGTGTCATTTTATTTTCAAACCCACTGGATCAAAGGTGTAGGAGTGAGTTGGAAATTTGGGGACACACATTGTGCTAGGGGAGTCCGGGGGCATATCCCCACCCAGCATGAAAATGTTTGAAAAACAGTTTTTAAATGCTTGGAGATTATGGAGACTTTGAGAAAAGAGTACTAAAAAATGAAAGCAACTTACAAGGCCATCCATACTGTTCTAAATATCAGCGTGACTGAATTTTGATTAAACATTCATGTGTGTACTCTTTCCCTGCTACCGTATAATACATTTCCTAGTATTGTTCACACTTCCCTTATGTAGTGTGTTCACTATTGCTGCTGTATACTGTATGGAAAAAATCAAATTAAATATATAAATATATATAATATTGCAATAATAACTAGAAACGTATGCAGTTAAAAACTGTTTTAATGGAACTGGGTAGGCTTAAAGCCAAAACTGTAATTGATAAGTCTCCACTCTAATAATCTAAAATAAATTGACATAATGCATTCAAAACTGTAATTGATGTTAAGTCTCATTATCACTAGGCCAATTAATAATTTACATTTACATTTTAAATAAATTGACATAATGCATTAGTACAAGGTGAGAACAATCAAAGTTTACAAGATCAGTGCAGTAAAACGGCAAAAGACATCATTAGATACCTGTAACATTGGAAAGAAGGTTTTTTTTTAAACTAACAGATTGACTAGATGGAGTGTTCAGTGGTAGTTGAGTCTGAAGAGGTGGGTTTTGGCTGCGGAAGATTGGAAGTGATTGATCAACATTATCAACCTAGGTCAATTCAGGCCAATGATCAATCAATCATTTTAAAATGGCAACACGTACCTATGTTATAGAGCTAGGTAGTTAGCTTGCTCATTAGTGTGATGTTTTATTTTTTTATTTTTTTTTATTTCTGATTTTTCCCCCGTTTTTCTCCCAATTTAGTAGCCAATTATACCCTCTATTTTATTTTCAATTCCCCACCCTCACGAGTCCGCCCGTCCTCCGGGAGCGAGATTCGTATTCCTGGACCTATTTCCCCGCCTTCTTTCGAGATGGAGATCTTCCACGGACTCCATTAACCTTCTCCTCGGCGGACTCGTGCGGCTCTCCCTCCCCCTCCCCCGGAGGCGGACAGCCAAATGCCGCCTCCGATCGGGCTGACGACCAGGGCCGGTCTGGTAGAAACGCGGGTTTCGATCCGCGTCTCTGACGGGCAGCGCACACCGCTCCAAAGCGCGGTGCACTAGACCGCTGGGCCATCCGGCAGCCGCAGTGTGATGTTTTACCTATTAGCAAGCTAGCTAGCTAGGATGAACTCTCTGGCTATACTGGGTTGTTCAGTAGCTAAATTTCTCTTTTCTCTGTAGAAGGTAATACTTGGTATAAGTTCCTTTACTAAATAGATGTATTACATTTTTGATGCTGTGCCTTTGCCAATTATATTACTATCTTGTTGACATTTAACAAACTATAACAAGGTCACTTACTTGCCAGGGCAGCTCCAGAATTATCAGTTTGTCTTCACATTATTCTTGTGTAGTGTGAGCATTTATCAAAATATGGACTGAATACGGGGTGGCACAGTGGGACAGTGGATAGCACTGTTGCCGCACAGCAAGAAGGTCCTGGGTTCGAATCCTGGCCTGAGGCCTTTCTGTGTGGAGTTTTCATGTTCTCCCCGTGTCCTGCAGGTGTGAGTGAATGGTGTATGTGCCCTGCGATGGATTGGCAAACTGTCAGGGTGTATTCCTGCCTCTCGTCCAATGCATGCTGGGATAGGCTCCAGCCCCCCATGGCTCTGACTAGAAATAAGTGGGTTAGATAATGAATGAATGAGGAATGGACTGAATACATACTGAAACTACATCAATTATATCATAAAACATAACACTAATATTTATAACATGTAAATGTTTCATAAATATGTTCTGTTTAAAACAAGTTTGTATAATACCACCAAAGTAACAGAACAGCTTCGGCATAGCCTTGGCATAGATTCTACAAGTATCTTGAACAGTCATTCTGCTAGAACAGTCATTCTGAGTGATCACCTTCATCAATCAATCTTTATTTTTGTATAGCGTCATTTACAAACAGGTTGTCACACAGCGCTTCACAATTGACATTTTCCAGATGGTCAATTGTGAACCTCATCCTATGGTGAAGCATTTCAATCCTGATGGGAGTGGTCTCTTACCACATGACAATGCCCCATCCACAGGGTACGAGCGTTACAGAATTGTTTGATGGGCATGAAAATTATGAAAACTATATCCCATGGTTGTCTCAGTCACCAGATCTCAACTCAATGAAACATGTTTGGGAGATTTTGGACAGCGTTTTCCACCACCATCAACAAAATACGAAATTATGGAATTTATAATGGAAGAATGGTGTTGCATTCCTCCAACAGATCTCCAGATACTTGTAGAATCTATACAAAGGCACAGTGAAGCTGTTCTGGCAGCTTGTACAGCCCAACGCCATATTAAGACACTTTATGTTTCCATTATTTTGACCGTTACCTGTAGGTACAATGCTACCTATGTAGCTGTAGGTTTGTCGCTGAGTTCATGAAACATTTGACAATTTTTACATTTAAAATGTTTTTTTTTGTGTGTGTGTGTAAACGTAGCATCAGGTTAGAGAAACTAGCCATGCCAGTGTATTTCAAACATTCAGTTAGCCAGCATGAAGAATGTTTCAACTCAAGCACACATGAGCAGGGAAGGGTGTGCAGCGATGCGGAGGCCTTTAAAATAATAATAATAATAACAATGATAATAATAATAATAATAATAAACCTATTATTGATGAACCATTAATTATAAATACCATTTATATTAGATTTTTTTTACTTTGCAAACATTCAGATTTAATATTACAAGATCATAAAAAGTTATATGTATAGGGTAATTATGCCTAGCAGAAAAAAAATTAATGACTCATAAATACATTGTGCATTCTAAGGCACTCTTGTGAATGCCTCTGTGAATGCCTACATACCGGTGTTGGTATAATCATGCTAAGCCTCAGTGATGGCAAGGCATAGGTTAGATATTTCCATAAATATGTGACACGTATGAAGAACACAATGTTAGCTAAGTACCCTAGATCTCTGAGTGAAAGACATCTGTATAAGGAAGTGCATATAATGTTGCCGGCTCAGTGATACAGGATCGTAATTTATTTTTGTGAGATACACTAACATGCATGTTTGTGCACAGCCACAGTGTACTTCTTGGCCCTGCAAATTCTCCAATTTCTCACCTTCAACTCACCTTTTTTGAGTTACAAGATAACCCAGTGGCTGGTTTTCACTCAGAGAACAAGGTTACTTATTTAACCTTATCTTCTTAACTATAACAAAATAAAGATGTCAGCACAATATACTGAGGTTAAAATGGTACAAGATAGATAAACCATAAAAGTATTTTTTTTGTCTTCATTTTTCAATTCCTTTTTTCAATTCCTTTTTCAAAGGATTTTACACAAATCACAACTCTTCAGATAAGGAAGACATAAATGTAATCTATTGTGTGTGTGTGTGTTTGTGTAAATTCATGTGCTACTGCCTACTGTGTTCACACAGTGTGCGCTATTTGCGGAAATTCACAGTTACATCAAGTTGCATCTAGCTGCATGAATTATATATTTTTTCCATAAGACATGCTATGTTCCTTAGGCAAGTGGTTGTGTTTATATAATATATATTTGTTCTCTGGATGTAGATCCAATTAATTCACAATTTATACAGTTTTGAATTGCATTAAATAAGAACAATAGTAATACAAATACTTTATATTAATAATAAAGGACTCAACACACAACATGTTTGGATTAATTTGCCATGGGCAACTGTAGACTACAGCTTTACTATTCACTGAATAATTTTCAAACAAAGCAGTAACTGTAAGATAAATATATTTATAACGTCAATATTATTGAATATTCCTTATCAGCTCAACCCAATTTTTAATAATAGGTTTCTAATTGTGATCAAGGGCTGGGTTTGGTTGAAAGGGCCCTCATTTACTGTAATACACAAGTCCCTTATATTTCCTCCAAAAGTAATAACTGTAAAAAAAAAAATGGGGACATGCCTTTGGGCATTGTTGAATTTCCTGAGTGCACTCCACAATGAGTATTTGCAGCCGTTCTCTGCCATTAGCTGTGACAGCATGATCAGTGTTCATCGCTTCACATGAATAAACCCAATCACACAACTAAGAGATATTGTGCCACGCATTCATTGTGAGGAAGACATATTTATTCATATTTACAATGTGATAATATCCTGGAAAGTTATTCTGGGGACAAGGATACAATGTTGTATTACACCAAACATCATGCTGCAATACATTTAAGCAATGGTGTGAGACTTGGGTGAGAGTATATTGCTGTTGGGACATGCCAGCTAACAACTTTTATTACCCCACATCAAAAGAGAAGCTGTTCAGACTATGAGTATATTGGTTAATCCATTCTAACCCGAAAACAAACTCTTCATTATCAAGAAACAAAACTGGGAAATTATATGACAAGTGTAATGTTGCATGCACCACCATACAGCTAAGAATTATAGTCCTCCACACAAGCTTCATCCACTAGTCCTCTGCAGCCTTCTGCTGGAGTACAGTGAGGATACTATTATATTCAGAGCTGTGTACTATTAACATTTTTTCAACATTTCAACTTCCAAACATTTTTCAAGGCTTGCTTTCTGCAAGACCCTGCCTTTTTGTTTCAAGCTGTTTCAGAAAGACTGAGAGACTGAGAGATTGAACGTGTGAAAGATTGAAAGTGTATGTGGATTCCCTGTTTGTTCCCACATAGGCCTTGGGATAGGTAAGAGGGAGGCCTCTATACATTTTCATTCGTAGGTCGATCTGGTTTATAGACACATTAGGAAAGGGGTGGTTGCCATCTGTGTACGTTTGTTTACGGGTAGCTAGTGTAGATTAGATAGATAGACTTTTGTTTTGTATAAAAGTTTAGATAGTCAGCCTATCCTAGTTTTTGTTTGTAGCTAGCCCTGTTTTGTTTTATTTAGTTAATTTATTTGGCAACATCCGTGTCCCTTGGCCTTGTGTCTTTGTTTTTGTATTGACCTTTGTATATATGTGAATAGCCTCACTATTGTCACTAAGATATATGTAATTAAACACCGACTGCACCTTCCCCTCTTGCCTTGGCTTTATTATTTACCCTCATTTTCGTTCATGAAATTTAAATTATTTTATGTTGCCATCTCCCCTGTACCCCTAAACACATCGGGGGCATAACAAAGACTATCATTTATTAGGCAGTGTATTGTTTAATTACAGTCTGGCTTATAATTCAATGGAACCAAATAAACCATTGAATTGAAAACACATTCATAATTTACCTCTTATTTCTATTACCTGTTTGGTGAATCAACTATAGCAATCTGATATTTAATGTCAAAGATTTTGCTGTGGAGCTACTTTATCATTTGATTGCAAACAATGGCCAACATGAACATGTTTGGCTCTTCATACTTCAGGACTAGCACTCTTCTAGCACATGCTGGTGTTCTGATCTCATCCAGTAATCAATGTGCCACAACATGTCTTTTAAGCTGTTATACTTTTGAAGAGCCTAGATGTGCAACCTAGAGTACTTAATTTTTTAGTCTCAAAGGCCTCCCCCTCCTTATGATTCACTTAAATCCAACTGCTTAAATCAACTCATGCCACAGGCCTTTTATTGATTCTGCCACTTCACAGGGAATTTGAAAAGTGATTATTGAATTAGTGAATTATAGTGAAGTATAATTCTAATTATAAATATTTATTATAAATAAATGTGTATAGAGAATCATACAAGGAGAAATGAACCTGGTTAATATCTTCTAAATTAATATCACAACCACCTCAATTAAATTTTTGTCATTTTAAAATCGTTAAAATTTGTACTGATACTAATTAGTACACTACATTGTTTGCAAATCTTAAAATAACACTTTTGAATAGAAAAGGAATCAAAATGATAATCTCATGATTGCATAGTGATATGGGAAGGATATTACAATTCAAGATGAATGTTGATGTGAATATTCCCTTTGCAACATTCATACACATCCATCATTAGTAGTTGTGCTGCATCTATAATATCATTAGATTAACACTTAGGGACAAAATGGAGGTCTTGGCTTTAAAGAAGTAAATAAATAATATGTATAACAGTAGTGAGCATTGATATATCTGATTGGGGAACTCACTGTCAGCCATACTGAGAACACAATCCCGTGAAGTACAGGAAGCAGAACAGAATAGAACAGAATGTATACTAATGTGCATTATATCCTATGTTCCTGCTAAAAGGCCTATAACTGCTGCAGGTGGCAGTGATGAAGGTCCAAACCTGTGTAAGCCCAAAGATGATACAAGTCCTCTTGTGACCTGATTAAAGTTATTGACAAAGAAACTGATTAAGATGAGCACATTTGTACTCCTCATTGTCATAATGTCATAATGACTGTGTGATTAATTGCAGTGATATAATTGAGTAGACTTAATCTAATTAGACTTCACTGTGGACTTTCTGTGTACACTGTGTACATATTAAAATATTTCACTTTCAAGGCCAGTGCCTATTCAAGGGTGTGAGTCAAGTCTGAACAATGATAACACAGGCACTTCAGACCAAGCAGTGATTAAAAAAACACATCATTCATTTGAGAAAAAAATGAATGTTGTTGTCATCGCACCTTGTCCATTGATAGCATTAGTCCAGTCTGTTTGATAGCTTCAATCATCACTATGGGCCTATAATGTACTGTTCCCTATTACCTACTGTCATAGGTAATTTCATGCACATAAAAAATGCATAAACTTACATATCTTTCGTATTTCATGTCTTTAACGTACCGAGTCCCAGACTTTTTTTGTCCATTTCTTGCTACTTTAACTGTTTGGCCTCTAAAACTCAATCTGTCCAACGCATACTGTGCATTCATATTTCATATTATTATTTTCAGCAGACCCAAGGCTACACATTACATCACCATTTCAACTCTAAGAATTATTCCCAGACGTATTCGCAGCCTAGAAGGCCTTAAACTACTAAAAGACTACTGTAAAAAGTTACCTGTAAGAAAGTCATTTATTGATTATAATCTTTGGAAAAAATCTTTTTAGAAAGTGCAATTTTTTCTGTACTAAAAGACGATGGATAATATGATAGCGATGAAATGTGAATATCTGTCCAATCTGCATGAGTGGACCTGTCAGGTAAGCTTTTAAATAAAAAAAATGTGTTTCAGATTTTTCCCAGTTTTTCTCCCCAATTTGGAAGCCAATTATACCCTCTATTTCGATTGACCCTCCCCCATGAACTCACCGCCCACCCGGGCAAGCTACTCTCCGAGGCCAGCAATGATCCACCTCCTTTGAGACGGAACTCACTGATCCCCTTTCTAGAGACAGCCTTACATGCTTCACAGCAAGTTCCTTCTCCCCGCCCCACTCCCTCAGGAGCGGACAGCCAAATGCTGCTCCTGATTGGGGCTAATGGTCAGGGCCAGCCAGAGACTGGTTTCAAACTGCGCTCCTGATAGGCAGCTCACACTCGTACAGGACCAGCCAAATACAGGTGCGTTAGACCACTACACTATCCACCAGCCCAGCAAATGCTTATCTAGCGCGATACCTCTGAACTGAACTTTGTCAAAATGGGAGCAAGTTTTAATATGACTATTTTTGTATATTATTCTGCATGTTGTGAGAAGTTGGAACCAATTATGATATATTCAGAATGGTTAAGGCTATCTTTGAAATTGAAAGACACAAAAGAATCACAACAAATGATGGATTCACACACACTTTGTGGAATGAAGGCAATAGCTTGGAGCAGTGCAGAGATATTAATGGATATGTGTATTGACAACTGTATATCTAAAATTAAAATGACCTCAATCCTGAGATGAGTTCTATTCATTTCATGTTCACGAAACACTCCTTCGCTCTGGATGCACAGCCAGAGTATTCGGTTTGGTGGTACAGCAGTTGTGCCAAAAAGTAATTTGTTCAAATCTCAACGAGGGAGATGTTGAATTATATATGACATACATCCATAAATGTTTTTAAATATGACATACATCCATAAAACATTTTGTATAATTACAGTAGCATGCCTGTCATGTACAGTGTGTGTGGACACATCATCTGCCCACGGGGGTGTTTGCATGTGCTTTGCCCCCCATCATTTCTGTTTGCAACTGTATTTATTTTCATTGTTGTTGGCGGTGTTGCAACCTTCACAGTTAGTTAGGCTTCCAAAATTGAACAGTAATTCAATGCGTAAGAGGACAGAGTGCATGGCCTAGCCTTCAGAAACCATCCCGGATTACACTAACCAGCCCGGCAGCTGAATCAATAGCAAAGGCATTACTGTCAAAGCAGTGCTCTCAGATCTTGGAAAAATGCTGAACTTGTGACTGTAGCAGCTTTCATTATTCTTACCAAGATTCGTACCATGCTTTGCCATTCAATATGAGCACTCGGTAAATGCCATACCGATTAGCCTAGAAGTATGAGGAGAGGGTTTAGTGATTCTTTTGGTTAAATAAATGAACAATACAGGCAGCACAAAAGTTCATGAGTGAGTTTTCACAGGACCCCTTTAAGAATTCCTTATTCTCATTTCTTGCTCACATTATTACTGCAAATGAATTGTGGCAATCCATAATATCCACAGCTGCTGCCTTAATCATCCCCTGCTGACAGGACCTTTGTGTAATTGCATGCTGAGCTTTACCTTTCATCTACCAATAAGCATCACCAGTCCCTGCATGGTGTTCAGAGCTGTAACAGAATAGCAAGTGTTGTGGTCACTAGAACTTTCCTTCTTGATTTTTTTACCCATATTTTCCTTCATGCACATTAAGCATGTATATAAGCAGAAATTATATAATAGTTACTTCCATTCTAATTTAAGTAACCATAATTCACCCATATGAATTCCCTTGTATAATATAGCCTTGTGGCTGTAAATAATCCTTTTATAGATGTGTCCCACATCCCACATCACACAAGACTGTTTTGTAGATGGTCTGTATTTAACCACATTCTGAGGCAAATCTTTAAATAAATGACTATTATAAATACAATCTGTATTTGCTTTGTGGCTGTTCTGTGTTTTACTTCACACTGAGGCAAATCGCTCCATAAATTACTATTTGAAATGCAATCTGTATTCAACTTCGGAGTTCAAAGTATTTATCTTGGGTTGTTATCTTTCATGTATTTTAGTCCTCCACTACCAAGGGATCCATGGAGCCTCTATCCCAAGATATGTGTCTCCTGCTGCTGTCCACATCGCTCACAATGCCCCAGGACCACCACAGTGCCCAAGAGGTTCATTCACGTGCTCTGAGTAGACTTTCCCCATGCACACATGGCCAAACGGATTTGGACAACTTATGCAACATCCCTTCCACTGGATTACTCCAGGAAGAAATCTACTGACCAGCTGACCCAGAATCCATTTACTGCCCACCTGTTTGACCCATTAAGTAAATCAGCATCTCATTTTCCTTGTGTGCCATATGCTATAACGTCCTTTGTGTTGTAGCAGCTAAACTAGTTTGATATTTTGCTGCTGACTGTATAAATATGGTTTGTTAAGCAGCTTACCTATTCATTAAAATAATATGTATTTATTTCTACTCATAGGTGGGGCCAGGAGAAACAAATCTAATGAGTGATGAGATTGAGTAATGAGATGATTGACAAGATGATTACTTGAGAACCATCACATATGAATACATATATACCCTATATATGAAGAATTGCACATTTCAACTTCATCCTATGGTGAAGCCTTTCTATCCTGATGGGAGTGGTCTCTTCCAGAATGAAAATGCCCCCATCCACAGGTCGCGAGCATGGTTTGATGAGCATGAAAACAAACAACTATATGGCATGGCCATCTCAGTCACCAGGTGTCAACCCAACCACACTTTTGGGAGATTATAGAGCAGCACTGGAGACAGAATTTATTGTTGAAGAATGGTGTTCAAATAGAGTTCCAGACACTGCACAAGGTGCATTGAAGCTGTTCTCGTAACTCGTGGTGTCCCAACACCCTAGTATGAGACTTTATATTGGTGTTTCCCTTATTTTGGCAATCACCTGTACAATAAATTGGTGCTATGAAAAATGCACTAATGAATGAATGATCTGGCACCACAGGCCTTGTCTTAACGCCAGAGAAATAGGAGACAATCTTGATTGTATGCATGCGAGCAAAGTCATACCGAACATTGTAGCCAACCTCAACACAGATCATCGGATGTCATTGTGTTATTGAGCGAACATTTGAAACGCCCAATATGCATGTGATGTTTAGACAGGTAGGGTGGTCCACTAAATTATAGTCCTTACATTTTCAATAACTGCATTCTGTGTTGAGAAAATTTTCGTTTTTAAGATTTTACTCTATTCAAAAGTACACCCAGGTCAGGTTTGACAAGTTAACACTTCACTAGATGATTTTCATAAACAAACTCCCCAAAAAGTATTTTTCAGTCTGATGATCACTAAAATGTATTACAAATATTGTGTAAGGATAAGAAAAAGTAATATCTCAAAGTTAAGTGCAAAGCACTATTGAGATGAACAAGATTGATACAGAGATTCCCAACCCAGACCCTGCCTCCAGAGTCTGGTGCTGGGATATTTAGCTCTTGCTGATATTTACCTCAAGGTGAACCTTTTCTTTTAAACTTTCAAGATATGTGAGTGAGCTGGGCTTTGGCATTCATACCAAAGTGTGCATGAATATGCCTCATGGCATAAGTGAATATTATTCTGCTTCCATAACATACTTCCTCCACTTCCTCTGTATTGAAGAAATTGAGCAAATATATCAATGCATGTGCTTCACAAAAGCACATTTCCTTGATCTTTGAAAGTATAGTCCCAAACATTTCTGCTTGAAAAAGATTGTATTTTGCAAAGCAGTTTTAAGGAGAAGCACTGTGAGAGAATGGGGAAGTTTGTTACTCAGGCACATATGACAAGATAAATTAATCTCACCCTTTACTTACACTATGTTTTGTTTTGTTTGTTTCTGACAGATGGTGTTTTCATCATTAGCAGAAACTTAATTTCCTGGGATAGTTACCATCCCATCACACATTTTTTTTACAATAAACAACACTGCTTGCCAGACCTCAAATATATATATTTTCATTTTTCCTTCCTTCATAGATAAGGTAAGAGCTGAACCAAATGCTGGAGATTATGTTATATATGATTTCATAAAACAAAATGATTACAAGAAAATGTCTGGGGGTTTCTGTGTGCAGTTTAAAAAATCATCAGGTGGAAGTTGTTCCAGATTTTACAATTAAAATATTTTTCCATCACCCCAGTCCCTGACATTTCCTTAATATGTTTTTTTTTAACACACTTTTAATTTATATTTTAATTTTAATTTAAATATAACAAAAATACTGTAGTTGAATAGTACTCTAATAACCACAACATATTTTGTGCATTGGTGCCTCTCTAATGAAAATATGACACTCCCAAACATATGATAATGGCACATTATAACTCAAGTGTCCCAATTATTGTGTTATGTATCACAGAACCAGTCTAATGGGTGAGAATGGGTGAGGGGAGGCGAGAAGATAATGCAAAATGATTTTATCAATGTGAATAAAACTGGGCAAAACTAAATGAAGAAATAAACTAATGCAGAAGGCGCATATTGCGCATAGTGGGCACAGCCAACACTTTCAGTATTATTAACTAATGACTAAGGACTGTTTTATATCAACACTTATATTAAGTTATACATATACTTATTTTTTTTCATTACTTTACATTTATTATATTTTTCCTTTTATATGATTAGTTGCCCTCGTGCCGTCTCATCCTCTCATTTCAATAATGTAATTGTATATTATATTATTTTATATATGCCTCTTGCTGGGACATGAATTAAACGTTAGCTCTATCAAGAAATTATGCAGATCACATTTGTACATTTTACATTTTAAGCATTTAGCAGACGCTCTTATCCAGAGCGACTTACAAGATGTGCATTAATACATAGTAAGAACAATCATAGTTCGTGCAAGAGATCAGTGCAGTAATACAGCGATAGACATCATAGTGGGCAGCTGCATACCATACTTGTAACAGAATTTTTTTTTTTTTTTTTTTTGAGGATTAAACAAGTTTACATATACAAAAAGTATTAAACAAGTAGGCAGTGGTGATGACAATTGGCTAGATGTACAGAATTCAGTGGTAGTGGAGTCTGAAGATCACTGCAGATCCTTCATCAATTTGGGAGAACACAGACAAACACGTCTCCTCCAAAGTGCATCCAGCCAGACACCGCTCTTTTCACTGTGCAGTCCACCAGTTCATATGTGCAGCCATTGTGTTGGAGGAGTACACTTCCTGAGCAGCTGATGCTGGCTGACTATGGAAATCTATTACTAACATGCTGGTGTGCAGCTAGCTAGGCCTGGTCTCAGGTTAGAGAAATGCAATGCAGACGGTGCAGATGAAAACTTGAAGATCTTATAGTTGGCATTACAGTCGTGTGTATACGTGTGTGTGTGTGTGGTCTATACAAAACAAACAAATGTGTGTAATATATTAATAAAGAAAACAGAATTCAATGTACTCTGCATTTAAACAAAATATTATGTGTATATAAATGTACAAATATAAAATGCACAAACATAAAATAAACAAAATCATACATTGTTACATCAAATGATACATGCCTACATGCACGCGCCATGCACATTAACCATTCAGGAGTATGCACATGTGATGGTACATGTGTTACTGGCATGTACATAAAGCGCTCTGACCAAAGGCGTAGTTTAAATTTCAGAAGTGATAGGAACATTTTATGTGGGGGTCGGGGGGTCCTCCCCAGAAATATGTTGCTTACTGAATGCAATTTCCTGCATTTTCATAATATTTAGCATGACCCATGGCTCCTCTAGCATTGAAGATCTTTTTTAGGGGTCCAAGCAGCTAAACTGCTGGAACCCAATTTTGATGGGATTAGTATCATTATAACATAACATAACATAAGCCATTTAGCAGACACTTTTATCGTAAGTGTATACATGCATAATTTTTTTAGTATATATGGCCCCAATGGGAATTGAATCCACAACCTAAGCATTGTCAGCGCCATGCTTTACCATCTGAGCCCACTCAGTCCTACTCTCTTTCCACAAAAACAATTAATTAATAATTTGACCTTATGGCCCCCAAATGTAGCTTTTTACACATATTTACATGAACACTGCATATACCACTATACTCTCTTATTAACTGGAAAGTTGCTAAAATGAGATGAGAGCTTATAGCATGCTTTTGTGCCACATTTAAAATATATATATTTTTGTTTTTTCATTTTTCCCAATTTCCTTCTCCCAATTGGGTGGCCAGTTGTGGCCTCTATTATTCCAATTACCCCTGCCCCCCCAGGCCAGCCGCAAGGTCACTCTGGTACCGGTAGTGGCAGAAACGGTGAACCGCCTCCTCCGGGATGACCACCGATTGTGAATCCGATACAGCCAGATAATCCGATACAGTGCATGTGGTGAGCTCATGCCGGCTTTCCTCCCCCTCCCTGGGGTGGACAGCCAATTGACACCCGGTAGCAGCACTCTCGGGCCGGACTGGTACAGTTGAGGAACCAAACCCCGGCTGCAGTGGACAACTTGCATTCTGGGTGGGTGCCTTTACCATTACACCACCCAGGGGCCCTAAACTTATAGTATGTTTTTGCATCTTGAATTGTACCACATTTGAAAGGAATTAGGTTTTTAAAGAAGACATCTCCAACCCTCAATATGCCTTTGCCAAAATAAAAGTGTTTTTGTGCAATATATGAGCGACGTTTCAACATTCTCCGAATGAACCATACATGTCTATGTTCTTTTGACATGTCTCTAGCTAAACTGTAACGGGTAGACTATTGACAAGCCAAACAACGTTCACCTTTCTGTTACTCATGCATGTTTTTACTGCATATTACCTTGAACCTCTAGATAGCAGTGCTGTACACAGTTACTGTAGTTTTATGGTGGCCCTGTACACCTGACCCCAAATGCATGAACAAATAATAAGACCATCTTTATGATTTATAGTAAAATCCCTTTCGGTATCCGGACTTCTTCTCCTTAATTTTAATGTGTAATGTTCTAAATCCAACATTACATAACCATTTATGTGCATACAATCACATACACTCAGTGGCCACTTTATTAGGTACACCTTTCTAGTACTGGGTAGGACCCCCCTTTGCCCCCAGAACAGCCTGAATTCTTCGTGGCATGAATTCAACAAGGTTCTGGAAACATTCCTCAGAGATTCTGGTCCATGTTGACATAATAGTATCATGCAGTTGCAGCAGATTTGTCAGCTGCACATTCATGTTGCGAATCTCCTGTTCCGCCACATCCCAAAGGTGCTCTATTGGACTGAGATCTGGCGACTGTGGAAGCCATTGGAACTCATTATCATGTTCCTGAAACCAGCTTGAGATTACACATGCTTTGTGACAATGCAATAATTTGAATGATTATTTCTGTCTTGTTTGCGTCCATTGCAGATGGTGATATGGCTGTGCCAGCATGGTTGTTGTATCCGTATCGGTATCCAAACCCTCGTGTACGCATGCGGATTGTTTCAAGTGTAAACCGGGTAAACCCAGGTAACAGATATGGGTCACTTTTAAAAGTACATATAAACAGTCGGTCAAAAAACTCAAATATAGGCAAAAAATCTGAACTGGGCATCAAGACCTGCAGTGTACACGTAGCCCTAGAGACATTTTTAGTTGTGTTTTTTCCTAATGTAACCTACTTAATTTAACCTTAAAATGGTAGGGTCAAATTGCATTTTTTTTTAAAGCGATAGGGACACGTCCCTACCAATTATATAGGAAACTACAGCCATGGTTCTGAGTGTACTCTGTGGTGGACCCCATCTATGCCTTAAGGCTAAGGAAGAAGGCTAACAGTATCATAAGGGGCACCACACACCCCGGCCACTCCCTGTTTGAACCGCTGCCGTCCAGCAAACGGTTCAGGTCAATAAAATCCCAGAGCTGTAGCCTCCATCACACCCCTCCCTGCCCTGCCACGAAAATGAACAACAAGAACTGTGAGCGCACACACACTCATACACATCAGGGACTGGGACACACTCACACACACACACAACATGGACGGTGACACACAAACACACACACACACACCCTCAAAGACTGATATCACAGTCACAATCTATTGTGCACAAAAGTTGCACTGCTTTGTTAATTTACTGCAATGTATCTATTGTATCGCTCTTATTTGTACTTGCACTGATATGTACTTCATTTGCACTGTTTTTACTCTATTTTAAATTTTTACTTTATTTTTTAATTCTTAATTTATTCTTAATTTTTTACTTTATATTTATATAGAGATAAGCCACACGAAATTTCATTGTACGTGTATAATGACAATAAAGCTCATTTCATTTAATTTCATTTCAACCAGAGAAGTCACTGTTGCATGATCAGACCGGGAAATCCATGCTGACTGAATTCCTTCCTGTCTGTGACGTTTCCTTCCTGCCTGTGCGACGGTACATCTAATTATACACTGCCCTGCAACAGTCAGCTCTGGAAAAGTCAAGATTTGATACCAGACTGTGGAGTGCATTATTATACTGAAAACCTGTGTTGTAGCAGGATGAGCCATCCTGTAGAGCCATTATTAACACAGAGACAACAAACAGAAGAAGAACATATTCACAGAGTGTATTTTTCAAATATATGTCTGTAGTAGAACTATTCCACTGTAAACTAACATGTATGATACAAATTGATTGGAATCTATATCGAAATGTATATTTTGAAGAATATGTTTTCGATTTTTATATTTATGCCCCTGTATCTGATCATATAAGATCATATTTATATTTTATTTCTTTATTACATACATTTATGATTGCATTACTAGGATGATGGAAGGTTGTTTTGAAGTAGCAACAATCTTTTTGAGTCGTGGCGTGATAACTTCCCATTGTGGTGTGATGGAATACACATCAAGAATACATGCTCGCCCTCCCCACATCAAGCAGCACAGCATGACTTGACAGCATAGCATAAGATAGCCCCAACCCAAACAAAGAGCTCAAGTTCAAAGAGGTTGGTATGTTTACAATGGCATGTCTGATCAGACACAATGTGTCAATCATTGGGTAAGAACTCACTATCATTTATTCGGTTGTGTCGTTGTACAGCAAAAAAAGTTACCTTATTGTGAGATGGCACTGGATTCATCTTGAAATTCATCTTGGTTTGATGGAATTGCATTTGCCCTTAATGTGGTTCCAAGGTTTTAAATGAATATTTTTTTTAATGGAGTAACCTACCTGATCAGCTAGTATACTGTACTAGTCAGCTGAAGGGAAGAAAGTAGAAAGTAGGAAAGAGAGGAGAACAAATTGCATATGAAGTTATCTAGCTAAATATTTTGCCAATGTACCTTATTGTAATGATTCTATTAAACAGTATATCCTGTTATTTAGTTTGCTAGTTACCTAACATCAATTAACTATACTTACACATTGAGTAGGCATTTTGTGATATTTAAAAATGGTTATAAAGACAGATAACATATTTTAGTAGAATTAAACATGAAACGTATTATGTATATCAGGATAAAATATTATGAAAATATTATATAAAAAAGAACCCAGGTGAAATGAATTACTTAACAGTTCAAAACGTCATTTTGCATGGAGATTGGATACCTCCAACAAATAACCAACAAAAAATATTTGAATAAGAAATTAATATTCATGAAAGGAAGGACTGTTTATTAGCTCAAGTTGTTTTTGCACATGAATATGTTACTTGGGGTGCTTTTAGGTAAGGTGTGTGCAGGTAAGGCATCAGTCATTGCATATGTAATTTGAATGACATATTGTACTAAAGCAAGGTATGATACTTAGATATAACATATGGAAGGTAACCCTTTGTAAATGTCTTGGGTGTGCTGGTGATTACAATAAAGTCCTTAAAATATAGTTTTTCTTGCCACTGGCACATGCAGTTTTTCATAATGTCAAGGCTGTATAACAGTGTACCACATGACTTGTCCACGCATCTGAAACAACTATTGAGAATGTAAAACGTTTTGTTAATAACACAAAGTGCCACTGACACCTTTCTGTAGGTACTAGTGGGTACAATGTACCACGTCTTTCCTGCGGGTACAATTTTTCACATCATGTTTCACATCTTTAATGGACAACACATGTCTCCTCATAGTCCCTTGGTCCTATGGCCATCTATCTGAAGGGTAGTAGAGAGGTCAGAGAATGACCAGGGTGATTGAGTTACTAGCAGATGCATATAGTAATGCAGCATTTTGCATTGCAAACCACATGAACACCTGATAGACCGGACCCACTTATGATCCATATAAGTGGTGCTATCGAGTGGTATAACTTTTTTCACCATTATAACAATAGATAAGAATGGCAGGGTTCTCCACTCATCTAGGGAGGTAGAGCTTGTTTCACCACACATAGAAAGCATCTAGGAGTTTGACTTGTGTATCTCCACATGATAAGCCTATACAAACCTTTTAATTAGTCAAAGCCATCTCTTTTAAAGCATCAGCTAGCCCCATATTCTTTGGGGTGAGAACGTAAATAGCTCCTCTGTATGAATTATAAAATATACATACAGTATACATTGTCAACTTTGATTGTAATTGATCCTTTTAGGGGTATTTCTCCCTCAATATTATGAATTGATAATATGTCAAATGTAGCCTATGTAAGTCATATTGCATAAGGGTATATAACTAAATGAAAAAAAAAGTAAGTTCCTGCATTGAAATATCACAGCATTGCCTTCCTTGATTACAAAGTATCAAAGTATTTATAAGCAGCAACAAATATGAGTGCATAACATGCATATACACTCGGTGGCCACTTTATTAGGTACACCTGTACACCTGCTTGTTAATGCAATTATCTAATAATCCAATCATGTGGCATGTGGCATCACTGTTCAGACCAAAAATCAGAATGGGGAAGAAATGTGATCTAAGTGACTTTGACCATGGAATGATTGCTGGTGCCATACGGGGTGGTGTGAGTGTTCTGTGGGTGAAAACGCCTTGTTAATGAGAGAGGTCAGAGGAGAATGGCCAGACTGGTTCAATCGAACCTTGAAGTGGATGGGCTACAGCAGCAGAAGACCACACGGGAAGAACAGGAAAGTGAGACTACAGTGGGCACAGGCTCACCAAAACTGAATAGTTGAAGACTGGAAAGATGCCTGGTCTGACGAATCTCGATTTCTGCTGCAACATGCAGATGGTAGGGTCAGAATTTGGTGTAAACAACATGAATCCATGCATCCATACTGCCTTGTGTCAACAGTTCAGGCTGCTGGTGGTGGTGTAATGGTGTGGGGAATGTTATCTTTGCACACATTAGGCCCCTTAATACCAATTGAGCATCGTTTAAATGCCACAGCCTACCTCAGTCTTGTTGCTGACCATGTGCATCAATTTATGGCCACAGTATTGATGTGGAATTTCCTTTAAAAAGAGTTAAAGTTGTTCCTTCGTACCTTTGTTAGTAGAAAAATTAATGCAGGCTGAAGTCTTTGTTTCCGTGTTTCAAAATGTATTTCTTTACTAGAGTAGAGAACATACTGGGTCTGTCCCCTCAAGTACAGATTGACAAATAACCAAAGATGCAAACAGAATGGTGGTGCTTTATACATTGTAATGGGTCTCCCACACCCTTCCTTCTGATGCTAATCACATCTCACACTCAAACAAGATGAGGTTTCAAAGACAGGAGATTACACCTGGGGAAGGAGAGAGGAACTGAACTGGGGGGAGGACTGAGGCACCAAATGGCACCATTGTCTTAGACACATCAGGGGGGAAGACACACAAAAAGGGGGGTTAGATGGAGTGCAAACTCTCATGTGTATTCCAACAAGTATATCTATCTTCTAATGGCTACTTCCAGCAGGATAATACGCCATGTCACAAAGCACACGTCATCTCAAGCTGGTTCCACGAACATGACAATGAGTTCAGTGTACTCCAATGGCCTCCACATTCACCAGATCTCAGTCCAATAGATCACCTTTGGTGGAACGGGAGATTCGCAACATGAATGTGCAGCCGACAAATCTGCAGCAAGTGCATGATGCTATCATGTCAACATGGACCAGAATCTCTGAGGAATATTTCCAGCACCTTGTTGAATCCATGTCACAAAGAATTCCGGCTGTTCTGGGGGCAAAGGGGGGGTCCTACCCAGTACTAGAAAGGTGTACCTAATAAAGTGGCCACTGAGTGTATATGAAACACTTTGTAACTGAGAGATATAAAGTATACTGAAAGCAGGTGCTTCCACACAAGTGTGGTTCCTAAATTAAAAAAGCAATTAACATTTGCCCAAATGCCCATCATTTTTGCTACAATGTCTATATCTCAGAGATCTGAGTAAAACAGGATGATTGTTGGGGCACATTTGGCAGGAGCTTCAGTGAGGAAGAATGTTCAAATTGCTGATGATTCACGAGGAACAGTGGCTAAGGTGATGCTGGCATGGAAATCTGAGGGAAAGATTTCATCAACAAGGGGAAACCGTTGTTGAAAGTACATACTCCACAACCGTGATGTCCATCCCTTGTTTCAAAATGCAAGGCAACACAGATTAGTAACTTTAATCAAGAACAGTCCATCGAGAACACAGAGAGATTCTATGGTCGGGTTGAAACCCTATTAAGACACTTTATGTTGGTGTTTCCTTTATTTTGACAGTTGCCTGTATATAGAATGTATATAGAATAACACTACTATATAAAACCCTTTTCTTTATGGATGTAAATTTGCACATATTCACAGATTAGAATTCAATGAGCAGTTTGAACTGGTAATCAAACATACCAATAAAAGTTTTGCCTAAAGGAAGCATCTGATAAAGTTTACTGCTGTATTTAGAATAAATGCATCTAAACAGAGCTCTCTTCAAAATTCAATAGAAGGGGCCAGGTGGCTTGCGCCTAATGATCCATGCATGCATTCTAGGTAAACAATGATGTCTGCAAGAGAAACTGACAAACAAAAACACCCTGAACCAACAATATCAGCCTTTGTGAACATCCTTGCAATACATCACAACAGTTCAACACGCTTCTCTAACAAAGTGCATTTGTTTTCATATTCATTCAGTTCAATTCAGTTTATATGTATAGCATGTTTAAGAAACATTGTCACATTCACCTCTGATTACAATGTGAATATGTGTAATGTGTATATATATATATATATACACTGTATATATGTGTGTGCATATACAGATAATTATGTATACACTGTATAGACATGCTAATGATATACAGTATACTAAAATGTATGCCAACTCCCAGACAATTCTGCATCTGCAACTTGGAGAAACATTGCCCTGAGTGAAATTATAGTTGTTTATACTAGCCTAGGTTACATTAAACCTGCATGATCTTTGCTCATTGGGGCATAAGACTGACCTGTGCTTATCATCCCATGTAACATTAAAGGAAAGCATGGCTTCTCCAGAATTCCAATGAGAACAGTCAGCCATTTTATAGAGGGGATGGTGAATTAAGTTATGAAGACAGGAATAAGGATTCTGTTAATGTTCCTTGCTCTGTCTGGACTCTCCCCCTCCCCCCCCCCTCCCCCTCCCCCTCCATACAGACACACAAATATATGACTGTGGTCTAATGATTCATTGATTTTCTTTTCAAGATTTCCTTGTAAGCTTGGTGTTTCATTTTTTTTCTCACTTGTCTCTGTCTCGATGATGGTCCTGCATCATATCCCCTAACTGAAAATATTGGGTGAAGCTGAATCGATACACCAGATTACAGTGAGGCTATTGATCAACGGTTGCGGATAATTGAAACAAACTCCTTGTCTGCACTGCAAGGTGTCAGCGTGTGGCTGTGAGGTTTCAGGTTGGAAAAGTGACATGCCGGTATGTCATTGTTTGCACGCCGAGATGGCATGCAGACCTTGTTTCCTCCTGTCCACCCTTGAGCAAGATAGAGAAACGAAATGTCATCAGTCAGGTGGTCTGCATGGGAAGCTGAGTACCTGTCTGCTCAAAGTGCCTCTGGCTCAGTTTGGATTAATGCAGAAACAGCTGCAAAATCAAGCCTACAGGGAGTGAGACTGGTTCACTCCATTTCACTCTGTCTCCCCCTTAGTGAGATGTATTGGGGGTTTAATCAGATGAACAGGATTTATTCCAAACAGACCCAATGCCTTGCTCCACAATTTTCTTCCCCTCTTCACATCACCTGCGCTGCCGGTGAGTTGCAAACACCCTTCGCCTCTGTGTCGAGTACACCTTCTCCATCCTGATTACTTAACATTGTGGTCCCAAAGCCAAGTTCCCTCTCTTCTCTCCTAAATTGTGTTGCTTTTGTACCACCTGAATCTACAAGACCTGAGGAAATAAAATTGCTCCAAATGAAAATTTCCATTTTAATTGCCACTTCAGTCCTTCACATTAATTAACAGCATGGGCCTTAACCAACCATGTTAGCTGAACAAGCGGTGCCGAGGATTAAGCCTTTATCAGTTGATGATATTCTTCAGTGGATTTAATGTCTTATTTGGCATTGACAAAATGGGCAATATTGTGGGGTAAATGCAGTAAACACTGGAAAAGGATGGCACATTGGATTAAGAAAGCAATAAGAAGTACTTAAGGGATACAATTATGAGAACTGTTTTCATTTCACACTGCTGTTGGTTTTCCCAGGCGAGCTTTCAGTTTTATATTTTTCATAATGCCTGCTAATCACTAATGATTTACCTTAATAAATTAATGTTTTGCTTGTTAGATTGCTTGAGGTTCCACACAAAACCTAACTAGCTATTGAGTATCCAATTTTTGGGTGTATTTCGTGTTGATGACTTGCATAAATAATTTCACGTTGACAATTAAAATGCACATTCACGAAGAGTCCATGAGAGGTCCACTATTTACTTTCATATAATAATTCATTTAATCAAAGGCCCTTTATATACAGTAGTTTGTCATGAAATATGTCTGGGCAGTAGAAATGACTAATCAGCTTTTATATCTCACTGAATTAATTTGTAAATGATTTTAAGAGGTATCAATTCGATAATAATTTTCTTAACATATAATTCCAAAAGTAGGCAAGTAGCTCTCCTAACTAAACATACTTATTTTAAATTTAACAAATAAATAAATGGATCGATCAATGACTAGCCCTGCACTTTACTGAAAATCTATTGACACAGTAGCCTACAGGTTCCCCAGAATACTTTCATTCTGTTTTAAATTATTGACTTAGTGAATAAGCCTAAACACAAAAATTGAACTGTTTGGACTGAAAACAAAGCGCTATGCCTGGCACAAACCAACAGTGCTTGAGTAAATCTGCAAGGAAGAATAGGCAAAAATCCCCAAATTCAGCTGATACAAGCATACCCAAGAAGACTCAAAGTTGTAAGGTGCTCAAAACTGTCTTCTACAAAGTATTAATTGAGGGGGTGAATACTTTGAATACTAATAAGATAGTAGTTTTTCAAATAAAAATATATTTGGCCCTTTAAATTGTTTGGTACAGTGTGTGAGTCAAAAGAGGAAAAAAACAATTTCAATGCCTTGACAATTATGGTTGTGACACAAAACATTGCAATTATTTAAGGGCACTGAATACTTTCTGAAGGCACTGTAGCGGATATAGAATCTCTAATCCACTAATTAGCCCCATTGTTTTCTATGATCATGCACCCATTAACATTATTCTTTATAAAAACCTAGAGACAAAATGACTCATAAGATGGAGGCTTAATATCTACTCAAGAATCCAATACTTTCACAATGTAACAATGAAATAACTTTATTGAATTAAACTATACAACCTGACTGCTCACCTACTCTATGATAGCAAACAGTGCATGCAGTACTTAGAGGCAAAATCATCTCACATCTCACAGCAAAATAAATTAGATTGGAAAAAAGATGAAAGCACTCAACCTAATGCATGCATCATCACCAACAAATGTAATACTCAAACATTTATTACATGCCAAGCATGAACTCAATTAAACTATATCCTCTAAAATATAATTTCTTGCCATCCCGGCTTGGCAAAAACAATATAAATAGAAAAGTGCCTGGTAATTTTAATTAAGCACAACAAAGCGAACAACAATCTCAACAATTACCACCACCAGGGATATACTTACCAACTTCAAAGCAAATCAGAATGAAATCAATGTAACATTTCAATTATTATACTTAAAACTAAATGGTTTAGTTGCGGTGTATTTGTGAAAAAGCCGGGTAAACTATAATAACATCCACGGAAGCCCAGAATAGTGGCATAAATCAATAGGCGATGTCATGTATTTACCTGTCACTCTTGGGAAACTATGGCTCCAGGCAAGCGTCTAACAATGATGGAATTGTGTACATCAAAACACACCATGTCAACTAGCTATCGATGATTGTACCAGCACACATCAACAGGCCAGGCAACACTAATTATTTTGCACTACCCACATCTGTAAACATGTGAGGGTTGGGTTAAAAAGTCACTTGTGGAGACATCACCAAATATATAAATCTTCGATGAAGACTGAACTCTATTTCAGCCTGAAGAAAAGTAAACAAATCATGTTAGGGTAGCATCCTAAATAACTCTGTTAATTTAAGAGGTGCTGTATGCAATGAAGAATGTGGGCTTTCACAATATGTTCCAGACATTTCCACGGCTTGGGAATGTCAAAGAAATTGACAAAGGAGGATGTCTAAGAAGGATTGAAAAATAGATTTTTAAAACACCAGTTGTGTTTGCTTAGCACAGTGTTTTATAGCATTGCTGTGTGCGTTATGTGGCCCCAGGCTTTTGTATTTATTATAATTTTCTAAATAAATAACACTTATTTTTTAACTAGTAGTCTGCGGTAGTCCCCCCCGCTGTTACAAAGTTTATTTGCTTCATCCATGTCAAAGGTATTTGTTGTTGAAATCTTCATGAAACGGCAATAACACATAAATAAATGAATAACATAAATAAACAAATGAATGTTTTATGTAAAATACAGCACAAGTCTGCACAAAACATAAAAGGAGTGGCATGTTTTTACCACAGTGCAGGTCATTTAAACAGATGATGAGAATAATCAATCAATCAATCAAATTTTATTTATATAGCACATTTAACATGACGCTCGTCAACCAAAGTGCTTTACAATACAGGTAGACTAAGGGTAAAAATAAACAGAAAATAAACAACCAACAGACATACAAAGGAACAGAACAAACAAGGCAGGAGTCAGTGTGAGTCGGCGAACGCTAAGGAATACAAGTGAGTTTTGAGCTTAGATTTAAAGGACTCGATGGAGGGGGCAAATCTGATGGACATGGGGATGCTGTTCCAGAGGTCAGGGGCCGCGACAGCAAAAGCACGCCCCCCCCTAGACTTGAGGTTGGACTTACGGGTGGTTAGGAGACCCTTATCAGCAGATCTGAGGGCCCTGACGTTGGTATAGGGGGTGAGGAGGTCTGCTAGGTAGGAGGGGGCCTTACCATTTAGAGCTTTGTAGACAAATAAAATAAAAACATCTCCTTTTGATTTCAAGCACTTTTTGTATTTACACTCTCCTCTCCAGTGTGCAAACACACCTTAATTCACATTAAAATGTATTCAATATGTGACAGAGATGGCAGTATGGGGGAGCCCACATCAGGAAGCTTACAATTATGTTTATTTTGCACTGTACATATCCTGTCAACATGTTTTCAATTTGCAAATGTGTTTGAAATCTTTAATCATTTCCAGAGAAAGTCTCTAACCAATCATTAGCAACCACATCAGTATGTTATCAGTTTAAATTAATTTATCTTCCTCAATCCAACTCTCTTCATAATCATCCCTGGTTCTCCTTTTTGATGTCTTGTTGGTTGAAAGTTTGTGATTTAAAAGATGGGCTCACAGCTTACTGTGTTTCTATTGATTGATTGATCCATTCCGCACACAGCACCTGAATATTAGCTATGCACATTGGCTAGCTATAAATATACAATATTATTAATTCATTCATTCATTATCTACCTATTCCTGGTCAGAGTCATGGGGGTGTTGGAGCCTATCCCAGCATGCATTGGGCGAGAGGCAGGAATACATCCTGGACAGGTTGCCAATCCATCGCAGGGCACATACACCATTCACTCACACATTCATAGCTATGGGCAATTTAGACTCTCCAATTAGCCTAACGTGCATGTCTTTGGACTGTGGGAGGAAAAGGTCAATCTAACTAACTGTAGCCCAAAAGCCTTAATATGACTCATTTTACTCAATCAGTGTTCAGGTACAAGAAATGTAATGAATGGTAACACTGTGAGTCATGATCCCCCTATTAAAATAAGGTTTATCAACCAATGAGAAGGGGTCTTAAAAACATAACACAATGACAAGCAAGAACAAATAATATTGGATGAGGGAGTTTCAAGTAGGAAATGTCTTCAAATGGACACCGTTCAGCAGCGCTTCAGTAACCTTGCAAGACAATTGCTTTCTAAATTTAGATTAATAGTTACTAGCTACTGCAGTTCATATGGAGAAAGGGATGCATTAAAATTTCCCCTTCAATCCATTTGCTTACAAGTGTGGCCACCTGACACTTAAGGGTTACATGCGGTTGCATAGGGTACCTCAATTTAGCCAAAGTGTTGTGTCAGTGAAACCTCACAACCATTATTTGTTTGTAGTTGTCATGCATTCAAGATGTAGCTATTTTAAAAGGTATGTTGGCAGCATGGCAAGTAGACTCTTCATTCTTGTTGTTGTAGAGATGGTGCATATGTGGTGGTTTAATCCTAACCCAAGACTCAAACAAAGTGCTGTTTGCTGTTCAGTTAAAAGCTGTGCTTGGTAATGGGCATATACTGTATGCACACCTGAACTTGATATTTTTCCAAATATTCCATAAGCAGGCAGAATTCCTTTTAACACATCTGTGCAGAATGATCAAACAATAAGTTCCAATACATGTTGACTGAATCTTGGATAGTTGGGCACAAGTTCAAAAACATTGCATTGCACTGCTTGATATGTAAAGAATGAGCACAAGTATGTATAATGATCATGTATCATGTATACTTCTCCTTGTATCACAATGGCTGAGATTGTCCTCAACTTTGAGTAACTATTGCATGCACTATTACATGTTACTTAACAAATACAGTTTGGCAAGGACAGCAATCACCTAATTTAACTTGCAGGAAGAAAAGAGAACACTCACATTTATTTGTAAGTCAAAGTTAAGGGCAAATACAGATTTAATTCAGATCTACTTTCGTATTTAAATTAATGTGCACAAGAACTGAAAAGGTGGTAGCAAAACTGTGCCAGGAAGTCTCTTCAATGAACCCTGTTCAGTGCCAACCCTCCCTCTGTGAAAGCTAGGTCCTGCTCTAAAAGAATATTCTGTTCATTTGATTTGGCAAACAGGAGTTCTCGGAAAATGCAACGCAGTTCCATTTATTATTCAGTGTGTGCTATTAGAAAAATTGCCTCAATCTTTGTTGTAAATAATTTACGAACAGTTGTATGAGTTGCAGTCAGCAGATTGCTACTGCTAAGCGTGAAAAGAGATAGCCTTAATGCTTCCATGGGGCTTAATTTTCACTGGATTAAATGTAAATATCCATTTTTTCTTGTAATTGGATTGAAGGATTAAACATTGCTCAAGTGGCAATTTCTGCATTTTATATAGGAGCAGTCAATATATTGATATTTGTGTATATGTTATAGTAAATGTGTAAATTCAGAAAATCTCTAGATTTCCCGGTAAATCTATACATTCTCCATCACGCAGGTAAATCTGTTTGAACATGGACGTCCTTGTTATAACGTGAGCAGGGGTCCACCAGCTCCCTACCCCACAGTTGTGCCTGCCCTCTTGTAAGCCAGGTTGAACAGAAAGTAATAAGCAAAACAGATTTCAACTTATTTCAAGACCATTTAACCTAATTACAACAACATCCAACGTCCATTTGATGAACGAGCCTGATATCTGACAATTTAATCGTAATATCATGAGGAGCTGCACTAGTGGATATCTCTCACCCCATTATGTATAGGTCAACTGGAAAATGTGTTCCCATCTATGAATAGGCATATAGCAGCATTGATCATTAAAAAATGTATATATATATATATATATATATATAAATAAAACTATTCTAATGATAGCATAGCATATCCAATTTCTTTGAAAATACATCTGAAAACATTCTTGTCATCCCCTAATATGCCCGGCAAAGGATAGGCTAAATGAAGATTGATATTATATCTCCTGTAACATATATACATCTCTTTGAAAAGGGGAGGGCCGGGCCTAGCCAACGGACACTTGCGGTAAAGCCCACATTTAAAGGATCCCTCATTTACTCAAGAGTTGCCTTTATTTTGGCAGTTACCTGTATGTGTATCACATCTGAATCACATATGAACTTCAGCCTAGGTTAATTGGCCACTCTAAATTGTCCTGGATGGGTATTGTGTTTGCCTGGAAATGGACTGGAAACCTATGCAGGGCATGACCCTAGTTTTCAGAATCGAAAATGTATTTGGGAATACTCCTCATGTTTAACTGCTTCCAACCATTGTCTAATCGTATTACACTGTAATTAGACTGTACAGCCCATTCTTTTGGGAGAGTGCTGCTGCTTGTTGAAAGCTGTCAGATATTATGCCTTAGTACAGCATAGCTGCTCTGAGAGGAATGAAGAGTGATCATGTCTGGGGGTAATATTTCACTGCCCAGGAAATTGTGCAGACTCGACCAGATGTGCAGAACCAGCAGCTTTCTGCACTCTAGCGCAGCAGCCTCAGTATCACAGATATTCCTTTTCCTTTGTCATTTTTTTCTTTAACAACCATATCTTCATAACAAATGATATGTCATTCATTCTGGGAATTCATGTGCCTCTCTATCAAGAGTAAAGCTGCAGTCACTACTTTCCTTTGCATGTATAAGGCATCTATCCAATTACTGTGGAAATGGGTAAAGCTTTGGGCCACATTTTACTCCTATAAAAAGCTGAGAAATACACACAGGAAATTCACACAAGCACCGTGGCCATTTTCTTGACCTATGCACTGACAAGGCTTCCAACACACAATGCTTTGATAGTACCGTACCGTAGCAGGTATGTTGGTCTACCTCAAACAATATACTGTCCACTGGGCAGGCTGCTGAGGATTCAATCAAACTGTCTCATTGAATCAACAACCAAATAGATTATTTCGGTTTAATTTCCTTTTTTCAGGTTTTTCCTTTTACTTTTTTCACCAGAAGGTGATCTAATCATACTCAATTCAGTCTGTTTAATGTGCAATGCCCACATTGTAGCCCTTGCCAGTAATATGTGGCCAACTAATTTCCCAAGAGTGGACAAGATGGTTGCCACGATCAAAAAAGTTTTTAAACACTGTCAGGGCATAAACATGTGGTTTAAAGATCATGTATGAGAGGGAATTCAACAGGAGAACTACGCACTGCCTGTAAAGATCCCACTTGAGCCTTGTACAACACGGGCACTTGGTATTATGCGGCAGAGTACCACTCCAGATACTTATATTTTTACCCAGGCTTTGTGGTAAAGGCAATTACCATTACACCACATACAAGGGTATTGAAAGACCTACAAAAATTATTAAAAGATAAAACCTTACAAATCCAACTCTCACTGATCACAATGCATGGAAAGGGACTAGTGAACCTAATAGATGTGACAATTCACAAAGCATACAGTAAATCACATAATTAATTCCAACATTCCAATCACTGCCACAACAGGTTCACAGTACAGATGCCTCAATAAACAAACAATGTGTAAAAACCTTCACAGCAACTATAGGAAATATAGAAAGCATAGAAATTATGTAAAAATATTGAAAAGCACCATACACATTGTATATCTCATGTAAATATATGATGTTCTATATAAACCACACTCTGTTCAAATTGATAAACTGTGAGGAACTTTGTCACCAGAGTACATTAAAAGTACACCAGAGTATGTTAAAGTACATTAAAAAATATTGTGGCAGCCCAAGGGGCTGCCTTAGGAAATGGCTACCTGGCCTTCGACACATGGGAGCCAGAAGAAACTACATTTCCCAGCAGGCCGCTGTCCAACACCTGAACGGAGTCAAGTGATTGGGACTAACAAACAGCTGAAGGCCATTTTGAGGCCTATTTAAAGGACTCATTCCTGTCACCCGAAAAAGGAGTAGGGAAGTGTTTGGAACCTGGAGAGAGAACCTGTGAAGTCTGTTGACCAGCCGGGATTTGGAGAGAGAGAGTTTGAGAGTGTTTTGGATAGTTTATTGTGTTTGACTTGGATTGTGTGAGGACCCCCCTTTGTGTACCGACTACTGGACTGGATTGCGGAATAATTGGATAACGGATAATGACAACGAGTAGGATTTTGGACTTTGTGTGTTGGATTCCCCGAATACCCCGCCCTTTGTTTTGTGTGTTTGTCAAGATTTGAGTTAATAAATTATTTTGTTTATAATACGGTCTCCTCCGGGTTATTTAACCTGCCTACGCCCTCTGCAAGGTCCGTGCGTGTCGCCCAACCCCTAGGCACACCACAATATATATATATTAAAAGTACATTAAAACAATAACCACTATAGTCAGACTTCAATATTTTTATACATTAGAAAAAAGCTTTTTAAATGTTAATATATCTCATTACATTAACATTAATAGCTACAATACTATGACTGAAAATAAAATAAATATAGATGTATATAAGCCATCTCTACCTTCTAAATAGTAATAATAGAAGTAGTAATCAAATCAAAGTAAAATAATGGGCAGTATTACTTCTGTCATTCCATGTCAATCCACTAGTGAGTTTCTAGGTAGTTTTGACTGTTATATGACGAAAAAATAAAGGTCAGACTACTGCTGAATTCCTCAGCTCACAGAACTTCCTTATCAGGAAGGTAATTGTTCATGAGGGATGAAAAAATAACATTCATTTAAATGTCATGAGTCTATTAACCTCCATATACAGACGACTGATATCATCATCAATTTGGTATCTTCATGGCATTTAACGGATGATTTTTTCTTTGGTGAGACAAAAATATCATGACTAAGAATAGCCTTGGTGATGATATGTTATGTGTAATGAAGGAATTGCGATTTGACTAATGTATTGGTTTACACAACGGTGCACGAGAACATCAAGCTCATTATAGTTTAACAAGATACAGCTTTGCCTATTTGAATGGGTTTATTTTTTTAGCACAATGTGCATAAAAATACATTTGGGGGCATTTATCTTAATATTGCTGCACAATTATCTTTTATGATACTGTCATTCTTAATTCAGGAAATTAAATACACATAGACCCTCAAATTACTAGACAACAGTAAATTAAATCCCAAATTCATTGAGGATACAAGCTCCTAGACACACGGAAACTATTGTTCAATGTAAGAGTTTTAATATTATCTTTAATACTATATCATATATGAATGGCATTTTTTCCACAATGTTAGGTAACACATTTGATATTTTAGATATTTTATTTATTTGTGATTTGATTAACTAGGTGCCCAACAGCAGGAGGCTTCAACATGGTAAAACTAATTTTCTCATCAACATGCTTTCGACAGTTGAAGAATTAAGCTGCCATTCAGAATTAAGGTGTTCTACATTTTTCTTGGTAGAAAAAGGTGGAAAGGCTTTGATGTCCTTCGAAGGAACAGTGCATGTTCTCTAAAAGTTCATTTAGATACTGTATACACACCACCTAGCCTGTTTCCCCTTAAAAAATCTATGCAATTCCCTTGAACATTTTAAAATACCATTTTAAATTAAATGCAGAGCTTTATATTTTATTTTGGGAAAACATCTGCTGAGTGTTTTTATGGTACCTGACACATTTACAACACAGTAGCCTGACCTACAGGTAACTGCAAAAATAAAGGAAACACTTGAATAAATTAGTGCTACTGGCAGCTCTGTTATGGTGTGGCGTGCATTTTCCTGGCTTTGTTTAGGTCCACTCATTCCCTTAGAGGGCAAAGTAAATGCCAGCAAATACAAATCACCAGAGTGACCACCTTCATCCTATGGTGAAACATTTCTATCCTGATGGGAGTGGCGCACGGAGACAATGTTTTCCACCAAACACCAAATTATGGAATTTCTTGTGGAATCCCTCCAATAGAGGTCCAGACACTTATATATCCCAAGGCTCAGAGGCTCATGTTGTAGCATCCAATTCTATGTTTTAACAAGCCTCTGTTTTGTACATGCTATATTTGACGCTTCTAGTATTAAAGTTTAACTTTTTTCAGTTTTTTTGTGATTGTAACTAATTAATTAGAAGTGAATTATGTCAAATACTACTTTTTTCCCTAAACAGGTTATGCATTTCTTGTACTTACCATACTAAGGTGACCAATGTTTTACACATTACATTAACTTGACTGTTCCTGTGTACAATGTAATTACCTTGTATGTACAGTATTGATACAAAAAAGTTGAGGTTTTTACACTTTACATTAAGTGTGCCATTCCTGTGCCAGGTTAATTTAGGTGATTGCTAAACTCACCAAACTGTATGTGAAGAAAAAAACAATTGAATTGAATTGTATACATTTTTTATAATAATTGTATTATCATATAAGCTGATCTGGCTAGGAGATACTATAATAATATAATAGTATTATAATAATAATATAATTAAAAAAATAATCATGAGTTGTCTCAAAACGAAAGAAAAGAAAAATTAGCCTTTCAACCCTGAAGGGTGGAAGCCTATTGTTCTCGTCAGTATTTTATTACACTTCTAAGCCCAAAGGGTAGAAGCCTATTGTTCTTGCTTGCCCACTTTTTCATTTTTTTTCCCCAGTGTGGACTTCTATATCGCCACTTCGCTCTATTGAAACAAAACCCGGCATGCATGTCACACTTGGTCTGAAGTCACACATCAAACGTTTTGCATTCACCCAAAAGCCACACTCACTACACCCAAAAATCATGCTGGTGGTTTTTCCACCATTTTATGTGAAACAAGCCTCCCGAGGCCAACTTGGTAGAACAATGTAATTAGGTTGTCATTAGTCTTTTGCAAGTGTAGCATTTAAATTGCAAATGATGCCCCCTAATGTTTGTGCACCACTCAAAATTGTGGCATTAGATCATATGGCCAATATCCTATGCCATTTTGCTTACAACATGCATCAACTCATGTGTTTTTAGCCTTTAAAAAAAAAAATGTTAATAATAACTTCCCACAGCAAACTTCTCAGTTTTCTAAATACATCACAAATAGTCCTTAGGCAGCAGGATACTGTATTGCTCGTACACACTCCGAACTTGGCAAACACATTTTAAATGTGATGTTATTTTTATTAAAATTTTTGTTGCAAGGGGCTAGGAAGCCTCCAAGGTTGCCTGCAGCCTATAGTTAAATTGGGTGTTTCTCAACATTGATAAAATAATCCCAATCATATTTAATGTTAAATGGTTGACCTTATCGCCATTAAATTATTTCCTGTCATATGATGCAGCTTGGGAAGATTTGGCAGTAAAGTTCCATTCATCTAAGCACACACTCATATTTTGCTAATTTCCACGAATACAGTACCAACTTGCTAACATTGATATAGAATGCCATACTGTTTTTATTAAGATGTAAATATAGAATAGTTATATCCAGAATGTACAGGTGGGAATGGGTTTAATAGAATTACTCTTAACATACATGAGAACGTCATTCACTTCCCACACATTCTCATAGTGAATCAGACACTTTATATAGACCAGTCCTCACTGTCTATAAACATTATAAAGATGATTCATCTTAATCCTGTTTATTTTACTGTCCATCACTTCCCACATGTTGGACTGCAGAAAAGATCTATACAGTATATAAACTGTCTAATGAAAAAGGGATTATTCTCAGCAACAGCAAAACATGGTTTCTTTTTCATTTACTAGTACACATTTATGGTTTAGTCACAGGGGTCTTGAACCAACTGTATCAGTTACTTGAGAACTTCCAAGGTGTTTTAAAAAAAACCATTTTTGCAGACAAAGACGACATTTATTCACAGATGACACACACATACACTGAATATATATATATTATATATATATATGATCATCAAGAGAGTCAGTAATTAATCATTTTTAACCTGTGATTGTTAGTAGACTATTGATACAAATTATACAAAAACTCAATGACCAGTTCATATTGAAAAAAATAGTATTATTGCAGAGGAGACTGCAAGCTTCATCAGGACTAGACCAGGTAATCCTGGGCCTATGAAACAAATCTCTTCTGTGGTACAATAACTAATATGCTTGGCCTTAAATTACTACTTCCGTGGCCTGATTATCTGATTTATCTTGTAAATAATAATTTTGTATGAGTAAAACTACCGTTTTTTTGCCAATCAATTGAAAAGCTATCTCTTAAGCCTATTTTCACGAGGGAAATACAGCATCCTACTGGCAAATGATAGGAATGAGAATGGTTGACAGACAGTCCCCCGACATCCAATCCATACCAACAGGGCTTTTACTGACTACTTTGGGAGCATGCACATATATTCACTGTCTTTGAAAAGTGAAATCTTTGAATCAAATTTTTAAAACCAACTAATCTGGATTCAAGGCAGCCCACTCCACAGAGACTGCTCTGCTCGTGGTCACTGAGGCTCTACAATTGGCCCAATCACTCAGCTCTGTCCTCCTCCTCCTCGACCTGTCAGTTGCATTTGACACCGTGGACCACCAGATCCTGCTCACATCTCTCGCCGAGATGGGAATCTCTGGATCTGCACTGACATGGTTCAAGTCATACCTGGCTGACTGGTCCTACTAGGTGGCCTGGAGAGGATCCCTCTCCTCTCCTCACACTCTCTCCACTGGAGTCCCATAGGGCTTGGTGCTAGGACCCCTCCTAATCTCCCTGTACACCAAATCACTTGGTTCTGTCATCTCTGCTCATGGTATATCTTATCACTGTTATGCCGACAACACTCAACTCTTTCTCTCCCCAGGTCCTGGTGCGGATCTCTGCATGCCTGGCAGACATCTCTGCCTGGATGTCCACCCACCACCTGAGCACTCTTCCTCTCAGCGAAGGGCTCTCCGATGATTGATGCTTCAATCACCGTGGAAGGCTCCATAGTGTGTCCGTTCCAGTCTGGCAGTCTTGGAGTGACCCTGGACGACCAGATGTGCTTCTCGGCCCACATCGCAATAATCACCTGGACCTGCTGATTCTCCCTCCATAACATTCGGAGGATGCTCACCCAAGAAGCCACAAAACTCCTGGTCCAGGCCCTGGTGATCTCACATCTGGACTACTGCAATTTCTTGCTGGCAGGCCTACCGGCCTGTTCTATCAAGCCACTGCAACTGGTCCAGAATGCTGCCGCACGTCTGGTGTTCAATCAAACCAAGTTCACTCATGTCACCCCTCTACTCTCCTCTCTGCACTGGCCCCCATCACAGCACGCAAAAAATTCAAATCACTGGTGCTGGCTTATCAAGTGGCTAGAGGAACTGCTCCCCCTTACCTCCAGACACTCATCACACCCTATACCCCAGCCAGACCCCTCTGCTCGGCCTCCTCTGGCAAATTGACTGTTCCATCCCTCCGGGCGCCTGGCAGCCGCTCCTCGCGGTCTCCCCTGTTCTCTGTCCTGACCCCTTGGTGGTGGAATGATCTTCCGCACTTGCTCAGGACCACGGAATCACTTCAGATCTTTCGCAACAGATTCAAAACCCACCTTTTCAGACTCCACTACCACTGAATTCTGTACATCTAGCTCATTGTCATCACCACTACCTACATATTTAATACTGCTTTTTGTATATGTATACTTGTTTAAAACTTCCTCTAAAAATAAATAAATGATACATTTACTAACCTTTTCCTTTCCGGTGTTACAGGTATGGTATGCAGCTGCCAACAATGATGTCTATCGCTGTATCACTGCACTGATTTCTTGCGTGAACAGTGATTGATCATAGCATGTATTAATGCACATCTTGTAAGTCGCTCTGGATAAGATTGTCTGCTAAATTCTTAAAATGTAAATGTAAATGTAAAAGGCTAAACAACCTTCACCACAAAATACCCTATATATAAAACACGGGACCAACAAGCGGAAATAATGAACACAGACTCATAGCTCATAGCTTTCTTATTCTACAACATCATGTTCTGAGGAAATATATCCTAGCTATGTTTTTAAAATTTTGTAATTATTTAATTAAGGTTAAGGTTGAGCAAGTTTAGATTATTTTAAATGGCTTTTCACATGGTTAATTAACCTTTGATTCAAGGGCGTAACTACATATTAAATATTGGGGGGGACATAATGAAAGGAAATGTTTTATCTCCAAATTGTTGGAGGGAACAGATATGACAATTTTGCATATGGGGGGGAGGGGGGGTATTTTAATACATGTCCCCCCCTAATGGGCCTCCTCCATTCTAACTGTGGCATTTCTATTCTGTCATAGTAACTGAATGTGTAGTGGGGTTCAGTAAATGTTGATGTTATTTCATCAAGGGCACTAGGACAATCAGGAGTCAGGCATGGACCAGTCCCAACTGGAACACACTGAACTGCTGTGGAATGCATCACTGCTCAGAAAGAGAGTGAGGTTGGGCTAATCAAATAAATTCAGAACCTGAAGACAGCTTTTAACTTTCTGGCCCTGGTACATAGGCTTTTCATGGGTACACCTACCCATCGTGGGGTGCCCATTATCTCCACTGAAAGTTAAAGACGAGCATTATCAATGCCATGTCAACAACCAGGGCTTTAACAATCTCTTCCAGCCAAAGAGGATTCCGAAGCTGACAGATAATCTGCTAATTATAACCAGATTCAGAGATTTCCTTTTCAAGCAGACGAGGACAGAAATACATTTTTAATTAAGTGTGTGTGGCTGGCAAAGACTTTCTGATAGCCAAAAACTAAACACAGCATTGAAAGGACAAGAGGTAAATCAGTGGGCATTTTAAATTTTTTTATACAAGCATGTATGGTAAAGTGCAACAAAGCCTAACAAACAAATTCCATTAAGAAAATACATTCATTTTAATGAACATGACATTTATCAGACGCTGTCATCCAGGCCGACTTACAATGAGTACATTTAAACATGGTAAGAACAATCATAGCTAGCGCAAGAGCTCAGTAATGTAACAATACAACAGGCATCACCGTAGACAGCTGCACACTGTACCTATAACACAGGGAAAGAATGATCAACTCAGTTCACACCCACACAGTAGAATAATCAGTGAATATACAGTATGTAAATGATACTCAATTTTGTGACATAAATAAAAAGTCTTCTACCACAAGCCGCAAATTAACTGAAAATTAGCTGCTGAATGGAACAGATTATTCAAAATTAATTTAAAAAATTTTATAAAGAAAACAGGCTGTACATTTTTTTTATTTTACATACAATTTACAGGTAGATATTCTTCCTCATCTATTTAAAACTCATAAGCCATCAATGATATATATTATACACTTATGCAGAAGTTCCTTTCTGGGGGAATAATTTAAACTCTGTCAGCGTAAACAAATACTATGTCTTGTCAGAGTAGCCATGTTTTCACTGTAAATGTATGTATTTTTTTAGGTAGCAGAGAAAAATCTGTGAAAATAAGAAACTTTCCCTCGATTACCAAACACTATGGGCTCTATTTTGATGAAAACTAGCAAAAAAGCACGTGGGCAGTAGTGAAATTTCTAACTTTTGTGTCTGATAATCTTATTGTGTTTTGTGATTGTACTTGTATCTTGTGTTAATACCCTACTATATGCAAAAAAGTAGGTGATCTGATTGGTCATAATAAAACCAAAGCCTCACCACACCCTAATGTCATATTCGTCTTAAACCAACCTCTTTTACAACTACACTGCTGTTGTGCTGCTCTGGTCTCTGGTCACAAAATTGCCGGAATTGAGTTGGACACACCTGAATACACCATCATCTGGAATTAACACTGGCATCTTCACATTTCACTTTGACAATGGAACTACAGTTCCACAGGGTAGGGGCTTGAGAAAGTTAAATGGAGATAGTTCAGTTACAGAATAGCTTTTTATCATTTGTTTATACTATATACATTTTTTATGTTTTAAAAATGTTATACTGTATTCTGGCAGCCCAATGAAACGGCTACCTACCAACACATGGGAACCAGAAAAAACTACAGAACGGAGTCAAGTGATTGAGACTAACAAACAGCTGAAGGCCATTTTGAGGCCTATTTAAAGGACTCGTTCCTGTCACACAGGGAAGGAATAGTGATGTGTTTGGAACCTGGAGAGAGAACCTGTGAAGTCTGACCAGCCGGGATTTGGAGAGAGAGTTTGACTTGGATTGTGAGGACCCCCCTTTGTGTACTGACTACTGGACTGGATTGCGGAACTGACCTGGACTTTGAAATTGGATAACGGATAACAGCGACGAGTAAGATTTTGGACACTATGTGTTGGATTCCCCGAATACCCCGCCCTTTGTTTTGTGTGCTTGTCAAGATTTGAGTTAATAAATTAATATAATACTGCCTCCTCCGGGTTATTTAACCTGCCTATGCCCTCTGCAAGGTCCGTGCATGTCGCCCAACCCCAAGGAGCACCACGTATTCAAAAATGAACCTTTGATATTTCAAACTGCTTTTCCTGCCATGCTTATTTTTCATTGTATTCAATTATCAGACTTATATTAAACATACCTCCGGTCCCAACAGGGTTGTGTGTGCAGATTAACACTACATATTTAATAATTTATATATATATTTTTAAAATTAAATTACATTGGATTACTTGTGTTCTTCATTTGCCAACTCTGTGAATTTTAAGCTATAACAATTGATTTTGGGTTCAAGTAAGATGCACAGCTTTATTATAACAGAAACTATGGAATAACAGATAACAGAAACTGAGAACTGGAATATGCTTCAGTTCAAGATGGTTTCTAATTGAATTTTAATGGATTGTTAAAATACAGCCATACATCATCCTGAACGGCAGCAGAATATATTTAGATTAAACACAGTCAAGTGTGGGAAAGCACTTGCTTTGTAATAAATCTTAACAAAACATAGAGTTCAATGAGCTCTCAAAAAACCAATGCTCCTAATCATTTGGCCTTATGTTGTATTTTAATGGCTTGTTATTCCCACCTCACTCCCAATGAAGTAGCATGTTATGTTATGCTATAGTTATGTTATGTATAGGTCAATAATTCAAGGTGAAAGCTCACATAAGGTAATTATTTGGTAATGGTACTCCAATTGTGGGGCTTTTGAAATGTTGGTCTAATACAATATGGAGCTGATGGGAAGAGTAGAACAGCAAAGTACAAGTAATATACATATGCCATTTAACAGATGCTTTTATCCAAAGCGACTTACAGTAGTGAATGCATACATGTTTCAGTACATGCAGTCCCAATGGGAAATTAACCCACAACCTAAGCGCCATGCTCTACCTACTGAGCCACACAGAATCACATAAACACAAGTATGTTATATTTTGTAAGGGTCACCATGTGTGCAGAATACATGAGGAAATATTGGCCAGAGAAGTTCATTTCTGATAGCACTTTTGAAAGCAAATATTGAATCAAAAATTCATTGCTCACCAATATGATAAATGCGTTGACCCATCTTCCGAGGACTTATTAATAGTATTTCCAGGCATTCTTTCTTTCATATCTCACCTTTTTCTCAATCATATCATAAATGTTTTAGCTTTGAACCCTAAAGATAATGTTTTTCATCAACAATAAACATAGTTTTTACTGCTAATGCATATGGGATTGGAATGGCATACCTGCCATCTGTTACAGGTTTCAAAACTTTATGGCACTTTTCAGTGCTTTCCACAGAAATGACCATAATGACCACAGATGATACAAAATGCTTCTGACCTCATAAACATATGGGGTCATCTTACAACTTAACACAGCCAAAAAATTATTCCAAAACTTGGGTAATTTTGCATTTATATCATTCCTTCTTTCTTATTAATCAAAAAGATTTATTAATTTCTTCAGGTCTTCTTCCAATAATTCTTTCTAATTTCATTTCACTTCTCACCTTGCCATTTAACTCAATCATATCATTTCAAATGTTTCATTTTAGCTGGAAAATCTAGTTGACTAACTATGACTATCTACTTCAAAGTATTTCCCCTTCCCACCCATATATCTTGCAACATGCATTGGAAAGTGTAATTCTTTTTTAATAGAAATTTACTGTATATTGATTTAGGATCAGTCCTTTTTCTAACCAGGCCTGAATTATTTTGCAAATATAATATGACTGAACAACAAAAGAAATCTTGTCATTGGCAAGTGGGTCTTATCTGAATATCTGCTGTCAATCTGTGTCAGATATTTCCAGTACCCACATCTGTTAACTGCACTCCATTACACTCCTTGTAAACTTTGGTCACAGTCCTATTTTTATTTGAAGACAGAATGTATTATGTCCTTTTTCTGCCTTATTTTGTATAATATGAGAAAGGATGCAAATATTCACCCTTTGGTCACAGGAATTATGTTTTCCCCACTTCAGTAACTCATTCACTCATTCATGTTACATTCATGACATGGACTTTACTTTTCATAAATTGTGTGTCATGGCTCTTGGGCCCGTGCCATGCCAAGCATGCTTGCAAATTACAATTTTGTTTCCATTGTTAGCATTTAACATTTTGCAACATTCACTCATTAATTTAATTTGGCACACTTATCAAGCATAGGCATTTCATTTTATCGTAACACGCTTTGCCATTAGCACAACTGAATCATGGAAAATGTATATTTTGGACTGCTAAAAAGCGTGAGCAGCAAACATTTTAGTTGCACTATGATTATACAGTACAGTGCAGTATGTCTTTATTGTCCGCAGAGGGCAAATCATGTGCAGAATTTAAAATATACAATGCCTTGCAATAGTGCTCAGACCCTTGTGCAATTTTCACATTTTGTTGCTTCCAAGCTTTCATTTATAACACTTTCATTTAAGAACTAATATCTGTTATAAATACAAACTACTCTTCACTTTTGTAAAATAAAAAAGTATGTAGATACATAAGATTCAAAAAGTATTCAAACCCTGTGCTCTGGCGGCTGTAAATTAATGCAGATGCAAAACATTACCTTAATGAGTCACACAATGACTTGATTGGCCTCTGTCTGTGTGCCATAACAGTGACTGTCATGATTTCAGGATTAAAACACTTGTCTTTGTGAGGCTCTTTTGTCAGGTAGTGCATTTGAAGGAAAGACACAAAAATGAAGACCAAAGAGCTTTCTCCGGAAGTCACGGATATGGTCATCAAAAGGCACAGATTAGAAGAATGATACACAAACATATCTAAGGGTTTTGATATCCCAGTGAACACTGTTGGCTCAATAATCAAGAAGTGGAAGCTGCATCATACCACCCAGACCTGGGGTGGGCAAGGAGGGCCGTATCCGTTTCTGGATTTCATGCCAACTTCTGCTCTTAATGATTTAATTAGCCCAATCATTTACGTGATCTGACATTTTAGCTAAATTTCTTGATGAGCCCATGAATGACAGCTGAAGACTGTTCTTGTGTTTCCATATGAAACATGTTACTTACTATGGTCTAATCTACAAGTGAACCAGTATTGGCGTATCCAAGTAATTAGCTAATTGAGCCAGGGTAATTGGTAGAAATAAAAACCTGCATACATATAATGGTTAAGGAACCATATAATGGTTAAGGAACTGGGCTTGTAACTCAGGGTTGCAGGTTCGATTCCCAGGTGGAGACATTGACGTTGTACCCTTGAGCAAGGTACTTAACCTGACTCGCTTCAGTAAAATATCCAGCTGTATAAATGGATTGTATAAGTCGCTCTGGATAAGAGCGTCTGCTAAATGCCTTATGAAAATGTAATGTAAATGAATCGCCCACCCCTGACCCAGACCCTGCCTAGAAAAGGCTGTCCCTCCAAACTCAGTGACCAAACAAGGAGGAGACTTGTGAGGCCATAAATGACTCTAAAAGAGATACAGAGTTCGGTAGCTGAGAATGGAGTAATAGTGCATCAGTCAACAATATCAAGAGCACTGCATAATACTGGTCTGCATGTAAAAAGCCATTACTTAAAACAACACAGCTCAAAGCCCACCTGAAGTTTGCTAGAGAGTGCATGAGTCATCCAACTAAGATATGGGAAAAGGTTTTGTGGTCAGATGAGACTAAAATAGAGGTTTGTGGCCAAAATGCAAAGTGTTATGTATGGCCCAAACCTAACACTGCCTATGCCCTACGTAACACCATCCCTACAGTGAAGCATGGTGGTAGCAGTATCATGCTAATGGGATGTTTCTCTTCAGCAGGGACTGGGAAACCTGCCAGAATATAAGGAATATTGGACGGAGCAAAGTACAGGCAGATAAGAAATCTATTTCAAGGAAACCTATTTCAGTCTCCCAAAAAACTGAAGCTGGGGCAAAAATTCACCTTTCAGCAGGACAACAATCCATAGCACAGGGGCAAAGCTACATTGAAGTGGCTCAATAATTAAAAGATGAATGTCTGAGTGGCCCAGTCAAAGTCATGACCTGAACCCCATCGAGAAACTGTGGCACAGCTTGAAAATTGCTGTTCATAAGCAATGTCCAAGCAATTGGTTGGTAGAAACTTATCCAAAAAGACAAAGCTGTTACTGTAGCGAACCTCCACCAAATATAAATGTGAGGAGTCTGAATAATTATGCAAGCAGCATATTTCATTTTCTCAAAAATATTTGCTGGCATAACTAATTACTTCTTTATAAAAATTCAATTTGAGCAAATTAGTTTTGAACAAATATTATTCAATGGAATCCATTTGTAATCCAGCAACATTTGAAAATTTTCCAAGGATCTGAGTGCTTTTGCAAGGCACTGTATAGTCATTTTGTTTTGCACTTAATCCTCCATTTGTTGTGTGCCAACAAATCATTGCGAATGCATATGAAAATGAGAATCAATAAAAGTGAAATATCTGTAAAAAATCATCAGCACAGTCTTGTCCACTTCAAAGGAGCTACATTTCCTAAGTGGAAATAATCTCTGTTGCAGATTCAAATTAATTGAGTTTGTATTTTCCTGAATTATCATCAATAATTGTTTGTAGGTATTTATAAGAGCTAACAGTAACATTTTTGTTGGTAATAACTGTCTCATGGCTCATTCTTCGAGGTGTGATTTTAGCTACAGGAAGATTTAGTACAACCCTTTGTTTTCTCATTGCGATTGTCATTAAGGGGACTTTCACACCAGGTTCATTTAAAATGCAGGTGCACTGTCTACAACCTTTAAAACTTGAATTAATTTGAAAAGTTTTGAAAAATCCAACCTTTTGCTTAGTCCCCTTGTTGCTACATTGGGACCTGAATACTATTGGTTTCATATTGCAAGTTTTAAATTGGACAGAGAGGACATATTAGTTGGCAAAAAGAGGCTAGCCTATTTACTACTGGTGTCTTTATTAATGCCAGGACATCATAGTGAAAGTACCTACATTGCTTTGGGAACATCTCGTTTGGCCATCGCATAAAGACTAAAGAGCTGTGCCTATGTCAACAACATTAAGGCCTGAGATGTTTGGGATTTTTTTCATATATACACATATCCATATTAAAACTATTTGTTTTTGAGAATGACCTTTCTTGCCTTTAAAATGGCTTCAACTACATTGTACAGGTTTGGGAACATTTACCATGCCTGCATTTTCTTCTTCTGCTTGCTGTATAAATTCAGATAGTAGGAACTTGTTCAGTTACCCCTATCACCTTCACTGGCAGCTAGGCACATTTTTTTACTGCCAGATTGAATATTTGTAAAATTGCACTAATATGTATGTAACTGAAAACTGAAATAGTGGAATTTTGTGTAATCTGATCAAATGCATATGGAACCTTAAGAATAATTGAATTTGGATGACTGCCTTTATCACAAATGCAACTCACGCTGAATTGTGTATAGGCAAGAAAATCCTGTCTTTCATTTCTTAGACAGGGGCTGATTGTGAGACTTGCTGTAATACAAATGTCTGTCTTATCTTTAAGTTTCCAGAGTCTAAAAAGCTGATATTTCTCAGAGGTCAATTAGGCATTGATTAATATTGTGGCAGACCACCTTATTGTGATGTACCCTTACAATAACACTGTGAAAGGTGAATGCAATTAACAATAAAATGCAGTACAAAAGAAAGTCAGCCAGAACAGAAAAATGGCTGTGGAATGTAGAGATAATGAAAACCCTTTTCCCCTCTTGTCATCCACCTTTGCTGTGGGGATTGTTCTCGAAACTCAAAGTGACCAACAAAGGGCTGCTTGGTGTACTGGGAAATAAGTTTAATTCAGAATGGTGTGGGCTTTTAGCTGACAATACAGGATGGGAAGGCCACACAACTCTGATTTCATTCTATTTTTAATGTTGCCAGCAAATGAGTGTCCTCATATGTCACAAAGTGGATATGTGTCTGTCTGACAATGGCTTTACATAAGCAAAAAGCAGGCAGAGGGGAGAGGTAAAAGGACAAGGTGTTTTGGAGGCCTCCATCATCAGCCTTTATCTGTCCTCCTCCCTGTCAGGTTCACTTCTTAATAGCAATATAAATCCTGTTATGCACTTATATAAGAGCTCAACAGATTAATCCTCTCTAAGATATACAAGATTAAAATGAAAAATGGGCCCATTTATAATATCTTAGAAACAGTCTAACAACATTGTTCTGATATTTATCAGAAAATAAAGCAAGGCCTGTCGAGCTTGGCATCTGCTGGTGATACGTCATGTCAGACCGCAGCAAGAGGGGAGAGAAATCTCTCCAATAAGCCTGTTTCCTCACATGATTACGCTTCTGCCGTTATCCTGTTAGGCTATAGATTGCCATGAAGGATCAGTGTCAGTATCAAAGCCTGTAGCCACGACTGAGTTTCATTGTTAAACTCACATTTTACTTTACTGGGTAGCAGTATTTTCTTTATGTTCGGAAGCAAATTATTTCAAATACCAGATGAAAGTAAACTAAAATGCCACGTCAGTTGTTTGTTGTATTTAGGAAAATACACTTTATTTAATTTAATTTCCAATTACAGTACACTAATCCAGTTAAAACATTTTTCATACCTGCATAAATGTTGCAAGTTAATACATATGGCAAGGCTATGAAGATATTTCAGAAAATATTTGGTCATTTTCAGGTTTTTAAGCACAGATAAATATGCATTACCCAGTGTTGTACTACTGTAAGGGCCAGTGATTTATACACCCTGCTGTGAATTTCTGTCCTTTGGAGATTATTGATACACACTCTCTGTGTATCTGAGATGGAGTGCATGCTCTGCCATGATAAAGATTTGACCTAAAGAAACAACTAAATATCTCCCTTCAGCTCCCTGAGATAAAGAGCGCCTGCTTATCGAGGGCCCCCACTCAGGCCCCAGTGCACTCCAATCATTACTCTTGCTCTGAGGAACCCTGCAAGATAAGACCAAACTGGGTCTGTCTTCTTCAGCAGAACCTGGTGCCAACTCTAATCCAGTGCTGTGGAGCGTGTCTCTTCAGAACCAATGCTTAAATTGAGCTAAAGTGAGAGTATACAGCATTTAAACAAGAGGGAATGTGGAATGTGTTATTCAGCTACTTCTGAATTGTTGGAGCATAAATATAAATGCCTCTGGTTAAATGTGTAATGGGTTGTTCTCTCCTGAAAACGAGATACGGTGGGATATATATGATGAGGCATCTGAAAATTCAATAAAAAATGATTAAATTAATGATTTATATGTTGATGGGCTTTGATACAGCTGACCAATATCTAGTAGATCATCCACATAGATTCAGGTAAATAGATGTATGTATGTGTGTGTGTGTGTGTGTATGTGTTATATGATATATATATATATATATTGTTTACTATCATATATTTTCAGTCTCCCCTGAAAATGTCTTCATTTTTTGACAAGTATTTATGAATTGTTTTAAATGTTTTAAATTAACATGATAAATGATATCCTTGAATAGATTATGATATTTTGGCCAGCATATTCCGAGTATACCTGTTACATTGTAAAAACTCTGCCATCCTTGGATTACACAATCCCTTGCATCTACCAAATAAGGCAATATTGGTCATGAGGTCTTGCAATCAGGAAGGTTCACCCACTGATTCAGTTCCATGCACTGTATGATTGCAGCTGTACACTTTTGTCAAGTCAGAGTAGTAATAATATTTTAGTTATTGGTTTATACTTGTACAAATTTCACATTAGGCACCTTTACAGCTTTTAAAACAAGCAAAGCATTTTTCAGCTCACATTTGACCTAATTGTATACTGCTATTAAAAAAAGAAAACAAGAATAGCCAGTTTATTAATATGGTTAAATTATTTTTGTATCAATTTAGCAATATTGCATTTCTAAAATAACATTCATCAGACTGCTCTGCCCTGTGGATGGGGACATTGTCACCCTGGAAGAGACCACTCCCATTAGGATAGAAATACTTCACCATAGGTTGAAGGTGATCATTCAGAATGGCTTTGTATTTATTGGCATTTTCCTTGCTCTCTAAGGGATTGAGTGGACATAAACCATGTCGGAAAAATGCACCCCACGCCATAACAGAGCTGCCAGAACCCTTCCTTTACTGAAGTGTTTCCTTTATTTGGGCAGCTACCTGTAACTCTTTAACATGTATTAAAGCTGTTGTTAATTTCAACCTTTCATGGTGCTGTCCTCTTATGTGTCTGAGTGGTAAAGTAACAGGAGAGCAGATCTGCCCACATATGCCTGGCACTAGAATTAGACACATCTTGCCATGTCATTATGTAGCCATAGGTATTTTCTTCCCAACTGGATGAAAGTGGGCTCTTAAACCAGCACTCAACATGTTTTGGGAGTCCAATTTGCAGTATAATAATTATGACAATATTCATAATAATAATTATGCATGTGGAATGAATGTAATTTGGCCACAAAGTCACACAATGAACCTATTGAATTAATTCTGAAATGGAGAGGACTTGATTACCCACCTCATGAAGCCTTAGGTATGCCTTGTATAAGATTATTTTACCCTTCACCAGGAAATCTGTATATGTACTTATTATGTTCCTACTGGATGCCCCGCTGGTGTTTGAAAGGCCCAAATTAAGGCCATGCTTAATTTTTATTTATAGATTACACAAGGTGCTCTTGCTAGAAATAACATCCATACAGAGTAGTGGGAAGTTAGCGATAGCATGTGAGGAAGTCAAGTACATGTGTGGCTGGTCTCATTAGGACAGTAGGATACATTCATGCCCCATGCCTAGGGAAGAGAACTAGTGTGTATTGACCATATCGGGGCAGCGTAAATGTGTGTCCAAATAAAAATCAATGAGAGGATATTTACAAGTACCCTCTGACTGTGCCAAAGTCATCTCTGTATTTTTTATACCTAATTCTTTATCCCAGTGTACAGTGTAGATATGGCATGAAACAATGCACCTGCTATACAACCAGGTTGCAACTGTTCTGAATAATCATGTACAGTACATTGATGATATTGTAGTGTATACTTCCTATGCAATTCATTTGACAGAATGAAGTGGCTGGTGTTGTTATTAATCTCCCAAAAAGGACATCACCTTATTAGGACATATTATTGGGCAGGGAACTGTGAGACCATGGTCCATGAAAGTACATGCCATTTCTTACTTAACATTTTGAAAAAAATAGGCTTTCTATTGTACTTTCATGAAGCTCACTCACTAAGCTCGTGTTCAGTCAGGATCGTTGCCATGGCAATATATCTAGGATCTTAAATCCCCTCCATTGCAGATGAACTCAGTTATTCCAGCTCTGTGTGTGATTTTACATTATCCCAGCCAATTAAAGTCATATATTTTCCTTACTGGAAGGCTAGAATCACTTTACAAACATCCCAGATAAACACTGGGTCTGGATGATGTTAGAACCTTTGCATTAGGATTTGATGTATGATTCATTGCATGAGCCAAATAAAACACTAATGCAATGAATATTTGGATGTGTCCATATCTCCTTGTTGGAAAAGGCAATGAATGAATTAGTTGTGCAAACAGTTCGTGGCAAAAAATTGTGTGCAACATATTTACCATTGAAATCAACATAGGACAATGTAGTAATTATCCAGGATGTATGAAATTAAATAGTGATAGCCTGTTACTTCCTGTTTTGATAACATTGCCACAGTTTCCATGGTAATTTTAACACATTTTCTAAAATGACCTTGGCAAAATGGCAAATTTTGAAATATATGTTGAACTGTGGTACTGTTATAGTTCATAGTGAGTTACATTTACATTTACATTTTAAGCATTTAGCAGACGCTCTTATCCAGAGCGACTTACAAGATGTGCATGAATACATGGTAGGAACAATCATAGTTAGCGCACGAGATCAGTGCAGGAATACAGCAATAGACATCATTGCAGGCATCTGCATACCATACCTGTAACACCGGGTTAGTGATTTTGTTTTTGTTTTTTGGGAGTATAGTGTTGAACAAGTAAACAGTGGTGAAGACAATTTAGCGTTCAGTGGTAGTGGAGTCTGAAGAGGTGGGTTTTGAGTCTCTTGCGGAAGATTGGAAGTGATTCCGCAGTCCTGACCGATTGAGGGAGGTCATATTCATCTTAAAAAGGTGTGGTAGAATGGAATAAAACTGACTTTTTGTATTAATTGAATCCATATCACTTCACATAAATATCCCACTACATCTCCTGACTGAAAATGTTAAATTATGAGTGAAAATAAAGTGATGGAAAGGACAGGTTTCTGTCCGAGGCAGGTTTTATAATTTAGTGACAAAGAACTAACCAAAAGGAAAGGAAAACCAAAAGAAAAAAAAAGATTAATTTAGTGATGATATTTTTCCAGTTGGTGTGTTATAAGCTTATTTTGGTAGTCAATTATTTTCATGTGTGAAGACATAAATGGATTGTTATTCTTAAATTCAATAAGCCTTTTAAAAATGTTAGCCTTGTTGAACTATAGGGTGCTACTGCTAGGGAGTTGAACATCCATGCATGTTAATTGGGAGAACATTGATGGGAAAGGATAGAAGGGGTTGTAGGGGGATGTGTTGCTAGTAGCAACTTGCTCAGAGACCAAACAGGCTTTAGGGCAGAGAAACAGCTGTGTCTAGTTGAAGTTTAACAGGTGTTTGTCAAGTTATGGAAACTTCCAATTGTTGTTGGCCACATGCCAGTGGAATGTGCCAGCCTACCCTTTATAAATGTGCAAATTCCTTGGAATTGAAAAAGATACCACTGTGATCTGGTACATAAACTTGTAATTAATATTTTTGTTACAGAAGAATTAATTAACAATAATGATGATGGATTTATAAAACACCTTTTAAAATTAAAATTGCTTTACAGAGTGGAAATTCATTGTATTTAGTTTTTTGGTTCGGCTCCTGGGAAAATGTTCTTTTTCACATCCGTTCCTGGGTTTGTCATGTAGACAATGAAGATTACCATGTAGAAATACATTGGGCCTTATTTAGCAAGCAATTGTAGATATGTTTGTTATTTAAAAATGTTTGCATGTTGATCTCACATCTAATTCATCAAAGTTACATAATCCATACTCATTTGTATATTTAGGTGACGATCAACACATTCCCCTTGATCTTAAATTATGACCACATAGTTTGGAATAAACATAAATACATTCCCCCACGTGACCATGTTGGAACTTCAAAATCAAAACAGAAGTTGTAATAATCCTATAATTTCAGAATCAGACACAATTGACTTGAAAAGGGTCAAAAGAATAATTTATCACCAAGTTAAAAAATTATTAACATGGTTAAGGTACAGACAAGTAAATCCTGGGAAATAATTATATTTTATGCCATAGATTTTTTAAACAATGTCCATGTATTCCTTTTAAGCTCCTGTGATTTTTGTATATCTCAATTTTTATATTGCACCCTGTGTTTTCTTTCTTTTGCACTTTCAGAGCAGTTTATAATGGAAAATGTGGGCCCTTACTGAGATTTAAATACCCATCAATCATAACAACTTGCTAAGTGGACAGACACAAACATGCTGCATTTATGTGCATGTGTGAAGGGCATTACTTATTGTAGCATCTATATTTGGCTTCAATTGTGAAAAGAGTGGGATGCATTGATAAATAGATTTTTTATTTATGAGTGCGACCATCACATCATTTTAGCCATTGACGACAAACTAGCTAGCTAGTGAATACATGCAGCCACACCAAGCTTACACTCAGGGTTCCTGCATTTACTCAGCATAATGTATTCTCAGCATAATTTATAATGGGTAGGGGGTTATTTTCAATGATTACCTAACAGGTATCTTGATGAAGAGGCTATATCAGCATATTGCTGTTGGAGGATTGGACTGCAGAAAGTGCATGACCTTGACTATAATAGAGTTTTGTGCATGTTTCCATTAATACATGCTTCCTTTAGGCACATTTCAGATTGTATTAAGCAGGATCATTTCTTCCCATTAGAGAGGAGAATGTTGCACCTGTATGTTACACCACTGTCATGTGATAATGACTTACTGTCCCTTAAAAGTACCAAAATAGCAACAACATTATGGACTAAATATTCTTTTCAATTATTCTAGTTTTGCCATCAACTACTCAGACAATAAAAATACCAAATTACATGCTTGCCACCTCCCTACCACAAAGACATAATCTATACATATATTCTTAGGTACAATCATATTAATAATTGTGAAATTTTCCATGAGAATGTGCATATACACACTTCAGGATCTAATTTGAGTGTATGCTTGTTTGCACAGGTATAAGCAATGGTTTATGTGAACACTACTTACAGTTGGTACAAATGGACAGCAGTAAAATACGAAAATATATAAAAAAGGAGAAAATAAGTATGAACATATTTAAACTTTTCTTTGCCAGATAAACACTATTGTACCATTTTTTCTGTCTTGATCCTCTCTCCTCTGATTGAGAAAATGATTCCCCTGTGCTGTTGTCTCATTGTTTTTGAACTTGCACCTGCTACAGCAGAAATATGCATGCATATGCTCTGTTTGATGCTAGCCTGATCGTCTTGGAGCACCAATTTATTTGCTAATGAGGAATAACACTATGTCCACCGAGTCCCCACAGCCAGCAATCAATACAAGCACTGTCTATACCTGCAGTTCACCAGCCATTATAAGCCATTAATCTTGTGTGGAAAGTGCAGCAATCTCAGGCTAAATTTAGCCTCTTGTCTGAACACAGTTGCTGAAAGAGTGATAACCACTGGAGGGATTATTCCTCTGAAAGCCTATAGAAAAATCCACTACACAGAGTAATAAAAAATAGGGCAAGTGATTTTGCCCTTTTGGTTTTGCGTTCCACAGCGAAACAAAATGTAAAACAAAATTGGGGTTATTCCATTATTAATTTATCTTCATCATAATAGGCATAGATCAGGGGTGCACAATGAGGGCCAATATGTTTTGCAATTTCATGTCAATTTATGCTCTTAATTATTTAATCTGAAAAATATTTTATTTGATCTAATATTTTTGTTGTTCAATTTTATTTAAAATTTTTCCCCGTTTTTTCTCCCAATTTGGTTGCCAATTATATCCTCTATTTATCTCAATTCACCCTTCCCCACGAGTCCGCCGCCCGTCCTCCGGGCGAGACACTATTTCCGGGCCGATTTTTATCGTCCTCTTCCGAGACGGAAATCTACCACGGACGCCTTTTTCCTGCTCCTCGACGGACTCCTGCCGGCTCACCCTCTCCCCTCCCCCGGAGGCGGACAGCCAAACGCCGCCTCCGATCGGAGCTAACAACCAGGGCTGGTCTGGTAGAGACGCGGGTTTCGAATCGCGTCCCTGAAAGGCAGCGCACACCACACCGGACCAGCCAAAGTGTGGTGCGTTAGACCGCTACACTATCCACCATCCCCTTGATCTAATATTTTGATAAAGTCAGGAGACTAGAACTGCAGACCCTCCATGTATCCTTGGTGAAATGTTTTACCGTGGGAGCTTAATATAGGAGCAAACCAGCACTGATGTATACAACTGTTTTGAAAATGAAGCCAGAATAATTGGTTGCAACAAAAACCAGCATAGACACTTTCCCTGTAGGACTGGGTTGTGTACCCCTGGCATTGCACAATATTTTAGTTACGCCATTGTCAGGCACTGTTCAAATAGTTCAACAGCTCACATGAGGTGTTAATGTTCTGTACCAGGAATCATAGACTAATGGTAATAATCACACAATACAATCAGGGGCCTATTTCACAAAGATCTGAGCTGCTCTGATTTCTGAACTGTTCAGTTTGAACTGTTCTGATCTGGAAAACTATTCCACAAAACCTACTACTACTATCATCAGGCCAGTCTCATAAATCAAGCTTAGTGCACTTGCAACGTGTAAATGGGGTTGTAGGAAAGGGAGATGTTTCTAATCTGGCACATTGTGTATAAATGGGAAAGAAAAATGCAAGGGAAAATAGTTTAGTAACTCATTCAATATAATGGTACTAATATTCAAAGATATTCTTGAAACTATTGTAATTTTAGAACAAAACAATAGATAAAGGCCATTTTATAAGAATAGATTATAACTATATAATCTATATTGTATAGTTATATAATATTGTTTATAACAATTCAATTATCATTATATTGTATTGTATTTATAACAATACCATATAATTATTTCATGATAAACTTTAGCTTGTCATGGGTACCATAGGAGACACATAGAAAATACAGTAGATACATGTGTAATGGAGTTGGTTCTGCCTGCAGTGAGTTTCAAACCGAGGATCTAGACGTGACAAGAGAGACAATTAGCCCGCTGAGCTAAAGACTCAAGTCCCCAACTCTAGGAACTAAGCATACACTTTTCGACATCACCCTTTGCAGCGGATGCTCACATGCTTAACTTTAACTCACACCTTGAGAGCTCCGCTACACATCCTTGCTAAAAATGGCTAATCGCTGCAGTCTATAGTAAATATAAAGGTAACTGCCAAGGAAACACTTGAATAAATCAAGTATTCTGGTAGCTCTATGGTGCAGGGTACATTTTCCTGGCATGGTTTAGGTACACCCAACTCCTTAGAGGGCAAAGTAAATGGCAATAAATAGAAAGCCATTCTGAGTGAATGTCTTCATCCTATAGGGAAGCATTTCTATCCTGATGGGAGTGGTCCCTTCCAGGATGACAATGTTCCCATCTACAGGGCACAAGTGGTCACTAAATGATTTTATGAGCATGAAACCATGTAAACCATATGCCATGGCTGTCTTCGTCAACCGAATTGAACATTTATGGGAGATTCTGGAGTGGTGAAATTTCTGTTTCAGTCAAGGAACTTTTTCTGGCTTTAACCCCTGAAGCTAGCAATGACAGCTGTCCAGAGAAGCCACAGGTAATCGAGTGGTTTCTCATAGGCAGTTTGCTAACTAGGATAGCTGAAGGTTATGTTCATACATATCTCAGATTGAAGAAACGTTATCATCTTAACTAGCTCAACCCATGAAAAAGCTATTCGTCCCATACTAGCTAGATCAGGGGTGGGCAATCTTACCCTGTGTGGGCCGGTGTGGGTGCAGGCTTTTGTTCCAACTGAACAGTGACACACCTGATTCCACTAATCAAAGCCCTGATTGAAGACTTTGATTAGCTGATTAGTCAAATCAGGTGAGCTACTGCTCGACTGGAACAAAAGCCGGTGTGGGGAACACCCACACCGGCCCACACAGGGTAAGATTGCCCACCCCTGAGCTAGATCAATAAAACTGTTATTTTTTTATTTTTATGAAAGCACCAGGAAATTATGTAGCTTGCTAGCTACTTGTTGGGCAAATTACAAATATTGCCTAAAACTGTGTAACCATTTTATAAGTGCATCAATGGACTGCAGTCCGTGGGTTATCGGGGAATAATCAAATTACATGCCTGCAGCCTTGTGCCTTATCACACCTCCGGGGTGTGATGTTATTCCCCGATAACACACGGCCTGTTGCCGGCTTAAGACACTTTGTGTTTCCTTTATTTTGGCAGTTACATGTACTTCATGAGGTTTTATGTTTCTACTTATTTATTCATTTATTATTTTATACAGGTAGATAACATTGTGCACATTGCATTTCAATATTGACTCATTCTATCAATTTTGTATGAAAGTATTCAAACCATATCCATTGCTCAAAAATGTTTATTAACAATCACATGATTAAATATTTGTATAACAACATCTCACTATCATCTAGCTTCAGGGTCAACTGGATATTTCAACTGTAGAATATAGCATTTGATTTCTTGGTACAACAAACACAATTTTTCCACACAGTCAGACTAACAATCAGGCTCAGCCTGCTCTGAAGTAAGTTCATGCTCCAAGATGTGTTGCCATGGCAATGTGCCTGGTAAGGTTTAGCCTGGTTATGTGAAACCAACAAGCTGGGAATTCCCAGACTATTTGCAAAAACAAATATTTGAATATTTGAATACACCATTTGAATTCTAACCTTGCGATGTATCACTTGCAATAGAGTTGTGAGAAATGTATGTGGCTCTATGTTGGTTTAATACTGTATATACATTTGCTGCTAGTGATGTACAGGTAATTGCTAAAATAAAGGAAATATTTTCATAAATGAGGGATACATTGAAACCAGGGGCATCCACACAACTGCGGTTGAACAATTTATCGATGCTAAATCTGGATCTGGAATTCCATCAAAAGGTGTTACTGCTTTCTATTATTATAGTTATTATTACACGCTCAGAGAAAATGTTTTTGAATGATGGGGTGGGGGCTCCAGAGAGGATGATTAGTCTGTCATCAAGAATGCCAAATGTTTTTTTAAGATAAACTTAATTTTGACCAAAAACTGAATACTGTAATGCATTATCTCCACAATACACAAATCATTATGAATATTTATGAAGTTATTAAGTTTTATGATGTTGATGGGGTTGTGCAATATGTTGCTCTAGCTTTTACTGATGGCAGTACGTATGTATGTAATTTATGTATGTATGTATTTTTAATTTTTTATAATTTGTTTCAGATTTTATCCCATTTTATCCCAATTTAGTAGCCAATTACACCCTCTATTTTCCATGTCAATCCCCCCCTTGTATTGTGAGTTCGCTGCCGTAGCCCTGTGACTGGCAGTGACAAAGGCGAAGTATTGTCTCTTTCGAGACGGCACTCGCCAAGCTGTCAACCGTAACTCCGGTACTCCAGAACCACTCCTGTACGCAGCGAACTCATGTCGGCTTCCCTCCACCCTCTCTGGGGCGGACAGCCAATTGCCACCCCCTAGTGGCACTCCCAGCCAGAGCCAACTCTGGCGTGACCGGTGGAATCGAACCCCGGTCGCAGTGGCCAGCATCAAACACTAACTGCTTGACCACCAGGGAGGCCCCGCATGTATGTATGTTTGTTTGTATTTATGTATGTAAGCATAGACAGACAATTTGATGTGTGTCTATGGTTTCTGTAAGGCAGCGACATTGAGTCCAAGACAAGTTTCCCTACGAGGACAATAAAGTAGATCATATCTTATCTTATTCACCTGGCTAGAAGTTTTATGAATGTAGCAGACACTGAAATATAATGGGTGTACCCTACATTCTTAAAACTACAAACTTCTAGCTAGGTGAATGCAGAATGCATGGGTATTTTGTTATTTTCATTTGAACAATGCTTGAACATTATCATCTTCCTTTTCTATGGGTATGGGGGTATTCGTTTATGACACCTTCTGGAATACACCACCAGGCACCATCTCCCAAAAATAGTGGGAAAGAAAAAGGAAACAACCCCCCATCTCCCTGATATCCAGTGCAAGTATGTGCAATATAACTCAAATTAAAAGCATTGGTAATTTCCTCCTAAATTATAATAAATTGGTATTGTTAATGTAGCTAGTGAACGCTTGATTCACTTCTGAGGTAGGTGTAACTCAGAAGGACCTCAAGAGTCACCTTTAATAGCCAACACCATTACACAAGTCTCAGTAAAAAGGTACAGAATGGCACTGGCTATACTCCAGACACTATGGCTATCAGGACCTGATCTGCCATTGTAATAGGGTATTGGGAAGCAAACAGGAGATTATAGGACCCATCTGCCAAGGTTCTACATGCAGATTCCAGAAGACTAATCAGTAATCCTTAAACCAATCCAAGATTTTAATTACATATGAGGCCCTAACAATGTCTGCAGTATATTCGGGGCAGGGAGTACTATTCCAATTTCTGCACTGGGAAGTAAATATATAGAAGTAGACCACACAAGAATGCTGTAGTTATGCTTATGCATTTCATGAAGTAATTAGTTTGATTACGTTTGTTTTGTAAAAAGACAAATATTTAAATGTATGATAAGGAAGAGTTGAGATTGTTATACAAAATAATAAAATAACAGAATCACAAAGTCCAATGCTTGGGTAGAGATAATTAATGGCTATTGCATGCCATTCTCTACTGTACTAAAATGAAAGGATGACTATGCATTTAATAAAGCAGTCCACATGTTCCTGGGTGTTAATTTTGTCCTTGCAAGGACTTTGTGAGATGGCCTTTTGGGACATTGTCGGTCTTGAATGATACTAAAACTATAGGTCTGGAATGATACTAAAACTATAGGTCTGGAATGATACGAAAATGGTAATTTGTCCCACTGAACGAGCAGGCCATCTCATCTGAAATTATTGGCTCTGCAGCCTTACAAGTAATACTGGGGGAAGGTGTGGATTTTGGATTGGGCTATAAACCCTGGTGCTAATAAAACAAATAAACATGAATTTAAAGAACTAATATTTTTCCAATTCCTTTGAGGCAACAGTATTCTCTAAAATGAAAATGTACTATATCTCCAAAAGTCACTCTTTTAAGACATGTTTACAAAGCCTGAAAAGCTACAATTGTGATCAATTATCTTTATTAAGTTATATCTTATGTTTATCTCTACAGTCTTTGTTTTTCTTACTATGCAAAGCCATAAAGGCTCTACACAATATAAAAAATACAGAACATGGCATTGTTTATTATACTTTTTATTTTACCAAATTGTCTTGAAATAGGATGATAAGATTGTTACAATGAATAAAATGTCATTAAATTATATCCGATTTATGTTCCTTTATGAAAAGGGAAAAGTGGTAAGTCTGAATATATAACTTCAGATGCAATCTTCTACAGTACACACACACACACAACAATATATCTGGTTTATGTCCTATCTACAAGAGTAGCTGGACTTTAAAATCTTGCAACTTCATTTGAATATGGCTGTATTTGAGATTTTGCTTTGCTTTTATAAAAGGTTGTCTGCTATACAAATAACCAATAATGAAAAATGTGAATGAAAATATCTGAATATTTAAGATGTCACAGATCTGTTTTGAATTACTTGAGGATAAGCAAACTAAACGTGCTTTAACGTGGTTATCAATGGAGATGCTTTTCCTGTAGATGTTTTGGCTTTTCCAAGGGCAAACCTGAAGTCTAATACAAATGTTGTGTAAAAGCTTAAACACTATAAATCATTTGCTGATGCCCTCTAATAGTTGATCATGCAGTGAATGATTTAAAATTATATATGTACTACCCATTTAAGAGGAGAGCATCACATAGATATTCCATACTATATCATGGTTATCATCTTTAGAGCAGAAGTTGCAATATAATTCTGAAAATATATTCAGAGAGTGGGGATCCTAGCAGGCCCTACAATTCAAGTGCAGACCTGCAGGGGCCTCAGAGAATCTCACTTAGGAGGTTATTTGTGTTCTCATAGCAACCGTTTGTTAAAGTCAAGGGGATGGGGTTGAGTCATCCAGTCAAACCATATTAATTATGAATTAAGTAAATCTGCATGCAATTTGTAAAAATGTCATCAGGTTGTATTGAACTAATAGTGAACGTTGTCATTCAACACGATCTTGCATCTACAATGTCTATTGGTGCTCTAAGAAGCACTGACCCCAGCATCTATTCACTCACTGTCTAAAGCCTCAGGCAAAGTGCATTTAAACACATTTATTTAACTTAATGGTGGCTTACCATCGCTGCCATTATCATTCAGGAAGCATTTCAGTGGCACAAAAAAGGCTATTCCAGACAGCCGTCAGGATCAGCAGACTGTCGTGCCTTCACAATGCAAGGTGCAAGAACTGCACACTGACATAGCAGGAAAAAAAATGTTGCCCAGAGAATTCTGCTGTCCCCCTATTGTTACGGATGGTGCACACTGTCCAATTGCTTTCCTGCAGAGATAGATCACATCTGTCTTGATCAGATATGGAAGTCTGTGATTCTCATTCTATTAATCTCCTCTCTGATGTCCTATCCATTCAGGTAGTGGATCTGGTGAACATGACAAAAGAAGCATTTTCCTACTTTGAGTCATTATATTTGCTGTCTTAGTAAGTCATTGACAGAATTGTGTTTTTCCATCTCTGTTATCGCAGGTTTTTATTTTTTTAAATGCAAGAATGCTTTTGTTGTAACCATTATATGGTATAGTTGTAAAGGCTTTATTTTCATATGCATATCATATGCATAATTTCTGCATGGTTGGCCTTATTCAGCTTGAGTTGTTGTTTTTTAGAAAGGCTGATGGGCCATATTAATCTTAACAATTCAAAGAAAAAGAATCATCCCAAAATAATCATAGCATTTAATAAAGATTTAATTTTGCACAGAGAGTTGTGCTCATCCTGCAAGAAATGTAAAATTTAGATTGAACACTTTGTAATTAACCCACCTGGAAGAATTGTGACGCATTTTTAGATACGGTCCCTTTGTGTTTCAGACACGCTCTCCACTGCAATGCAGAATTATAACAATGACTTTATTGACCACCTTAAATTATGCAGCCAGTTGTAGCTTTATGTTGAAGGGGTTATGATAGATGCCATTGATTTATTTTGCTCTTCCTGCCTTTGTATTGAGTGTCTGCCCTGTGTGGGTACTACACTGTAAGAGAGAACAAAGCCTTCAGCTGGTTCTGGTAACATGACCCATTCCAAGCGAAACATGAATCAATGGAACATAATGTTGCATCTTAAACACAATAAAATTCAAGCAAAGATCTTTTAAAAATGAAGCATAGGTAGTGAGCATGTGAATAAAAATGAATAGTTTAGCATGTCTACATGATGCACAGTCATTCTATAAAAACAAGGCAACGTATTTGATTGAATGATGAGGCAAGGTGTTAAAAATATATCTTATTAATATCTTAACAGTGACAGAGAAAATAATGGATGTGGTGAGCAGTGCAGGGAGCAATTTTGCAGTGCAAACATCTGCACAAAAGAGATGGTTGCTAGCTGTATGGATTTATCAGGCACAGAGAACTAATCATGGGGGGGGATAGGAAGCAGGATGAAATCATTTTTTGTCATATTTACAATCGACTACTGCCGAACAGAAAGTGCATTCATCGTGTCAATTCTGACTTTAACGTATCAAAGCCAGATCGATTCCATTGTAAAGGGCACTAATAGAAATATCAAGGTATAGCAAGGTATGATGAAAAATAAGTGTCATATTTGAGAGAGGAATACAAGACATATACCATACTCTCATACAATATAAGTTCATTACCTGCAATGTTTATTTAATACAGCCTTCTTTGCTCATTTTATATCAAGGGTGTGAATAATATTGGAGCTGACTGTGTGTGTATATACGTATATATGCTATGGAGATATGTATAAAATAGGATTGTAGTGTACGGATGCTATTTTGTGCTCTTTTGAAACTCACCCGCATCATATTTTACCATATTGAGGCAAATATGAGATTAATGTGATTGTGTACTGCAAAGGACAGTGGAATGGGTCTTTTAAGGATATAATACAATGACTAATTTTCTCCAAGATATCCATGGGGCAATTTTAAAGGTCATCTGGGTGAAATGTATCACTGGAAGAAATAGAAGCAGCAAACACTATGCTCTGTTTACCCTTTACGGGTTTATGCTTCATCACTCCCCTGAGGATGGATCTCAGGCGATTGGTTGGATCATTCACTGGAATTTGTCATATGGGAAGGATAGCTGCTTTATAAAAGCAGTGAGTAGTCAGTGCTGAATGTCTAGGCATTCTTCAGATGGCCATCAAAAGAGTTATGTGAAATGGCCTGTGTTCCTCAGGCTGGTGATCACCCTTGGTGTGGTAATAGTAGACGAGGTGAACAGATCGCAGCAGGGTGCAGTATTGCTGCATGGCAGTGAAGTTTATCATGGCGATGACAAATAGCTGATCATTTATATCGATTGGTCTAGCAGGAAAGCAGAGCAATAAATGAATCTATTCTGTACATCGAGGACAATGTTACCAAAATGATGATCATTTCTCTTAAGTGACAGGAGACAGATGCATGTTGAATGCCATATTTCATAATAAACAAGTGCAGCTTCAACTTGGCCCCTCCCCTAATGGAAAAATGACAGTGAAACAGAGGTGTGGTTTCCTATGTCGATTTTTAATCTCTCAAGGTTTTTGTTTTTACGATTTTTTTAACATGATATTTTTCTCATATCTCTGAAATCAATTCATGTGGTCTGCCTCAGAAGTACAGTGGCAGAGTTTGCTGATCTTGTTATTTATTATTTATTTTTAAATAGCCATGCTGGGTTGAAGAATCCGGAGAGAAAGAGGGAAAGAGAGCAAGGGAGGGCAAGAGAGCCGAGGGGGAGATCATCTGCACTCCTTTTGTGCTGTGTTGGGTTCACAAATTATTTCATGTCAATTTTTTCAAGTAGAACAGGATTAATACAATTAATGAAAGTGTCAGGAAGGTTATTTTTTAGTGCCCACTTTAAATTAAATTATTTTAGTCATTACATGGCTGCGAGATTATATTCAGCTTTTCAATTGAATCTAAAATCAAGCTCTTAGTCAATGAAATTCAGCTGTAATAATGGGAAAACTACAAAGCACAGGAGAATTAACTGTCTTGCAGCTCTTGCCTTTTTCATCATTCTGCAGATACGCTGCAAACACTGACTTTTACAGTTTGCTTTGACTCTAAATTATGGCTGCTCTTGTGATTATACTGCTTCTACAACCCACACTTCAGTGGACTTCTATATGTTGGAGGGGAGACTCATTACATGTGTATTCAGTACCACTACGCTATCATTATTTTACCATATGAATGTTATGGCCTATAGCCTATAGCAAAGGCTCTTCTCGTTATCCCCAATGATTTAATAAGGCTAGCTAGAGTTTAATTCATTATTTACTGAAATGTTCTTACACATTTCCATTTTAATTACCATGGAGGGCTATGCACCCTTCTCCTTTGATATTCCTAACCATTCTGAACCATTTGTTCAACTCTATTTTATTATGTTCATCATATTTATTTAGTCCCTGAATTTCCAATGACACCATTCAACCTGGTTTTCACTCAAGCCTCCAATTATTTCACATAAATGTTTAATACCTTGAATATACGTGTGGAATTGTAAATGCTACAGTGGATATAAAAAGTATTCACCCCCTAAGACTTTTTCCACATTTTATGTACATGGTATCAAAATTGATTTAATCTGATGCTACTGATCAAAACAAAATACTAAATAACTAAATAATAAAGTGGAAAAAAATACTTTAAAGCTTTTTCTAAATTACTTACCAACAAAACAACGACACTGATTGATTCCATAAGTATTTACCCCTTTTTCTAAGACACACATAAATAAACTTTGGTGCAATCAGTTGTATTGAGAAGTCACATAATTATTTGATTGTCTACTTGTATACAATTAAGGTATTTCAAATGAAATACATCTGTCTGTGAGAGGTCCCACAGTTGTTTAGTGCATTTCCATCATGAAGACCAAAGAACATTTAAAGGAAATCTGAGAAAAGGTTCTTCAAAAGCACCAATCAGAGGAAGGATACAAGACCATTTCAAAGATTTTGAATATCCCCAGAGCATTGTTAGCATATAAAGATATGGAGAGAATATGGTACAACTGTGAATTTGTCTAGAACAGGCCACCTCTCAAACCAAGTGGAGGAAGATTCTATCGTCTGATCGGACCACAATTGGATGTTTTGGCCTCAACATTAGGCACTATGTTTGGCACAAGCCTAACACTGCACATCATCCCAAGAACACTGTCCCTACTCTGAAACATGGTGGTGGGAATCTAATGCTATGGGGATGCTTCTCTGCTTCCGGGACTGGAGATTATGTCAAAATAGAGGGCAAAATGGATGGAGCAAGATAGACAAATTATGGAGGACAACCTGCTGTAGTCTGCAAGAGACCTTGGACTTGGGAGAAGATTTATATTCCAGTAGGACAACAGCAGGACATCCAAGTATACAGCAAAAGCTACATTAGAGTGGTTTAAAAACAAAACATCATTGTCCTGGAGTGGCCCAGTCAAAGCCCAGACCTCAATCCCATTGAGAATCTGTGGAAAGATTTGAAAATTGCTGTTCACCAACAGTCTCCATCCAACCTGATGGAGCTTGAGCAATTTTGTAAAGAAGAATGTGCAAAGCTGATAGAGACTTACTCAAATAGACTCACAGCTGTGAATACTGGGTGAATACTTTTATACCCACTGTATATGCAAAAATATATCTTTATTTGGGGTGAAATTGACTTATTGAAAAGTGTCTACCAGTGTTTGTGAACTGACCTGCTGTTTCCGTCCCGTCGTGTTAAGTATCTTTGGTTTGCTAAAGTTTACCGCGTTAGTTTTGACTGATCTCTGTTAGTTATCTGTAGTTTCTAAACTTTGCGTAGCTTATTTGTGTTTAATTGCTAGCTATTACTGAATTAGATTAGCCTTGTTATTCGTTAGTTTCAACTCCCCACTGACACTGCTTCTTCCACCCTAATCTCATCTCTGTCCTCTGCACTTGACTCTCTCTGTCCTCTTCTCCCCAGACCTGCACGCTCATCCCCTCCTAGTCCCTAGATGTCTGACACCCTGCGCACCTCCCGGGTCAGCCTCCGTGCTACTGAGAGGAAGTGGGCGAAATCCAGGCACCCATCCGACCTTTCATCCTATCAGTCTCTCCTGTCTGTTTTCTTCTGCCATCACTGCCGCTAAGGCAAACTTCTATCAAACTAAAATTCAAAACTCTATCTCTAAACCTTGTCAACTGTTCTCTATTTTCTCCTCTCTCCTCAGCACACCTCCTCCCCCACCTCAGTCCCCCTTCACTGCAGATGACTTTGCTGTTTTCTTCGAGGAGAAAATTGCAGACATCCGCAGCTCCTTTGTGCCCTCCACTCCCTCCCCTCCCCTCTGTGCCCTCCACTCCCTCCACTCCCTCCCCTCCCTCCCTCTGTGCCCTCCCCCTGCTTCCCCTCTTTTTCTCCCCTCTCAGACTCTGATATTTCCCACCTCCTCCTCTCTCACCGCCCTACCACTTGTGCCCTCGACCCTATCCCTTCATCCCTCCTCCAGGCTATCACACCTGACATCCTCCCATTTGTCACCTCCCTTGTGAACTACTCCCTGTCTTCTGGTTGTTTCCCCTCACCCTTCAAAAGGGCCCATATCACCCCTCTGCTGAAAAAACCCACTCTAGACCCCTCAGTCATCCAGAATTATCGCCCAGTATCCCTCCTCCCCTTCCTGTCTAAAACCCTTGAAAGAGCGGTATCTAACCAACTCTCTGCTTTCCTCACAGAAAATAACCTGCTGGACCCCCATCAGTCCGGCTTCAGACCTGGCCACTCAACAGAAACTGCTCTCCTCTCAGTCAATGAGGCACTTCACACCGCACAAGCAGCCGCCCTCTCCTTCATCCTGATCCTGCTTGATCTCTCAGCTGCCTTCGACACTGTGGAGCACTCCACCCTCCTGTCCTCCCTGGCAGCAACAGGGATCTGTGGTACAGCCCTCGCCTGGATCAATTCCTACCTTTTCGGTCGCTCCATCCAGGTCGCCTGGGCTGGTAAAGTATCACCGCCTTGCTCCCTCCCCACCGGGGTTCCACAGGGCTCAGTCCTCGGTCCCCTTCTCTTCTCCCTGTACACCCGCTCCCTTGGCTCTGTAATCTCTGCCCACGGCTTATCCTACCATTGTTATGCTGATATCACAACTCTTTCTCTCCTTCTCCCCATCAGACACTCAGGTCTCTACCCGCATCTCTGCTTGCCTGAGGGACATTCAGAGCTGGATGGACAGTCACCACCTAAAGCTCAACCCAGGTAAAACAGAACTAATCTTCATTCCTGCCCTAAAATCTCCCCACCTTGATTTCTCCATTTCTCTAGGTGACACCTTGGTGACATCATCACCCTGCGCGAAGAATCTCGGTGTGGTGATGGACAACAGGCTGTCCCTATCAATGAACATTGCAGCAGTAAGCCGGGCATGCAGATTCTTCCTGTATAACATCAGGAGAATCCGTCCCTTCCTTACCACGTACTCTACCCAGCTCCTGGTCCAAGCAATGGTACTGTCCCGCTTGGACTACTGCAACTCAGTCCTGGCTGGCCTTCCCGCATCTGCCATCAGACCCCTGCAACTCATCCAGAACGCTGCAGCCCGTCTGGTCTACAACCTTCCAAGACACTCCCATGTCACCCCCCTGCTCACTACCCTCCACTGGCTGCCTGTTATAGCTCGCATCAAATTCAAGACATTGGTCCTAGCATACCAGGCAGTCAAGGGATCAGCCCCAACATATCTCCTCAAGATCTTCAAACCCTACACACCTGCCAGACCACTCCGTTCTGCTACCTTAGGATGCCTAGCACCTCCCCCCCTCCGCACCTGCGCTTCCCGGTCACGTCTCCTGTTGGTTCTGGCTCCACAATGGTGGAATGACCTTCCTGTGGAAGTCAGAACAGCTGAGACCCTGGCCACCTTCAAGCGACGACTGAAGACTCACCTCTTCAGGGTGCACCTCTCCCCGTAGTCCGGTTTTTGTTAACTTAGGGACATAGTTGCTTAGTATTACACGTCTACTTGTTTGTGTATTGTATTAGGCTTAGGCATTATTTTCTGCATTGATTGATTTATTGCTACCTTTGAATTGTGGCTACAGATTTACCTACAGGGTCCTAGTTTAACTATGTGGTTGCTCCTAGCACCTAGGAACTGTACTTCCCACTAGGGTGGCTTTCAGCTAAACTGTTCTTGACTACGGTTAACACTTTGTTGTACGTCGCTCTGGATAAGAGCGTCTGCTAAATGCCTGTAATGTAATGTAATGTAATCAAATCAAATCAATTTGTATAGCTCTTTTCACAATAGAATTGTCACAAAACGCTTAACAGAGGGGGAACCCAGGCCTAGACCCCCCCAAAAGCAAGCCTAAAGGCAACAGTGGCAAGGAAAAACTCCCTTGGTAGGGAGAAACCTTGGGAGGAACCAGACTAAAAAGGGGGGGAGCCCATCCTCTTCTGGCCGGCACAGGGTATGTCCAAAAAAGACCATGTCATGGTCAGTCCAAGGTGGCTCAGGGCTGAAAGACTTTGCCCCTCCTGAGTTAGGTAGTCAGGGGGGGGGGGGCTAAACCACGCGGAGAGGGTCCAGATCCAGGAACTGGGGTTGGCGTGGGGGTGAGGGTTGATGGGGGCAGCTCACACTTCTCGCAGGATCTAGGGCTCAGGAGCAGGTGCCCCCGAGTCAGAGGCCGAGGCAGAGAAGGGAACATGCAGTCAGAAAAAAAAAGCAATGCTATAGCCAGTAGCATTATGTAAGAGCAGGGGAGCACAAGCATAGGAAATATACAGATAGCCCCAACAGGTGTAAGCTATGGCAGCATACCTATTAGGAGAGGGACAGAGAAAACACGCAGCCATGAGAGTTCCAAACCATCCACACCTGATCAAGGATAACCAGCATAACAGTGGTGGTAACACATTGAGGAGGTGACAGTATGGAAAGTTTCTCACTCCATAAGACACTAGGGCACGACCTTCTCCATCTAGACTATGTTTGGCAGTAGGCTAGGCTGAAAATATATGTTTTTAATCTACACTTAAAAATTGAAACTGTCCGAATCCCTAACATGCCTTGGTAAACCGTTCCACAACAGAGGAGCTCTAAAAGAGAAGGCTCTACCACCAGCTGTGCTTTTCAAAATTCTAGGGAGTAATAGATGGCCGGCTTCTTGTGAACGAAGCAGTCGTGTCGGCTTATAGGGGGCAATCATTTCGGTCAGATATAAAGGTGCAAGTCCGTTCACTGCTTTAAAAGTTAGCAACAGTACTTTATAATCAGCCCGATATTTAATAGGAAGCCAATGTAGTGATGCTAACACTGGAGTGTAATGGGTGCCCTATGAAGCTACGGTATCTCAGGAAGAAATTCACCAGGACCAGTCTTGCCCATTGAAAGAAGGATCACTATAATCTATTTGAATAGCTCTGACTTGGCTATTATTGTTTGTTTGTTACTGGTTATTATTTGCTTTATAGTTGGAATTGAAAAGTGTGGAACACTAATTAATATTACGTGTGCCGTGCCCTGGATCCCATTTATATTTTAAAGGAGACGTACATTAATACTAATACATGCACAGATTATTGAATATTCTCTGTGTAGCTCCCTGGAATTCATGTTTATTTTAAATTACCCTTTGGGTTAGATTTCTACTTAGCACAGTATATAATGTCACCTGTCAGCGTACTGCCACTGATATGCATATGTCAGATGAAATGAGGATAAAAGGGGTGAAGCTTAAATAATTAAATGTCTTACAGACAAAAGTAAGAGATTCTCCCCACTAACTGACACAGAATACATAAATAAGTAATGCAACTGTGGCAGAATTAATAATTCTCCTGTAAATGGGACTGCCTTATAGGGGTGTATTGACACTGCTCACTCATATCTTACATATATATTCAAGATGAGAGTGGGTGCCATTCAGAATGTCCAAACTGCATTTAAAATATATTAATACCTGAATATTTTATTGCATGTAATCATACAACTTCAATCAATGTCGGTGGCTTCTGCAGGTAGCATTGGTTATCCATTCTTTCTACCCCATCAACATATTTCCAATGGATTGATCTTGAGACCAATTCCAATGTCTTTTAGGAACACTGAAATTGGGTAGTAATGAGAGTATAGGTATACTGAGTCATATCCAACTGGCTGCACTTTTATATATGAATACCATTTAATGATTTAATTTCTTGTAATGGATCATTACTGAGTTAATATGTAATTGTACGTCATTGTTTTAGCAGTAATTATTATTTATTTTTATAATTATATTATAATTTAAACAACATCTCTCTCATCCATTTCCATGTTATGCACATTTCCTAAAAACATAACTGGGCTACAAGTTAGAATAGTACAGTTCAAGTCATGATATTCTATCATATTTGATATTTGATAATCATAGTGTTCCTTGGACCTATTGCTTTGTAACAGGGCTCTGGGCCTGAGGGTCATTGGTTTGAATCCCATGCATGATGCTTTAACTCAATTTTTCTATTGAAATTCATATATGTCTGTAAGATTCAAAGAAGTGATAACCTCTTCACTTTCCAGGTGTCAGTGGGAACCAGAGATGACAGTGCAGTGTCCTCAGGTTGATGGAGGTCTTGTTTGCACACACGGATGTTTGTTTACCTTCAGACACAAATCATTTGTAGTTCATTTGCACTTCAGTGGCAGTGCAGTTATGTGCATCTCTTGTACTGAGTGACTGGAAAGGGAATCTCACAACATGAAGGAAAATCGACAAGAAATGCAGTGCCCCCAGGATAGCCATCTCCCTACATTAATTTATCCTTTTTTAAATGTATTTATCTATTGCTGCTATTATTGTTATTGTTGCACATTGCATAGTGAACCTCGAATATGGGTTATTGTGAACCAGGAGCTTCTCCGGATGACAAGGGCCTTATTCCCTTCTATCTCCTAGACATCCTAGCCTCTAAGGATAACAATGAGCCAAAAGCATCTGATTAGTGTCATTAGACAACATCCTCAGAGCATGTCTGCCATGTATCTGTTTCCAGGAAAGTTTATCCCGCTACGCTTCTATTTACCATGGTTTAAAATGGTTTTGCTCCATACTGTATTGCTACACTTATACACAATATTGCTGTATCTTGCACTTATACCATGGCAAGTCTGTTCTGTTAGCACATACAATCATATTTACATTAATAAAGTATTTTTGTTCAAACATACCTCTTTTGCAAGTAAGTCCATTTTCCATCTTACTCTGTTTTTTATGAAGCTGTGGAATGTTTCTATGTCGATACTGTGCAATTAACATATCACAATGAGTTTCAACTCCTATTTGTATGAGAGTTAAATGGACAAATTGCCAAGGCAACTGAGAAAAATCATATTTTGATTTAATAGGGTACCCAAATAATGTACTTTTGAGACCAATTTATTAAATGCTTCTTCCATCTCTGTGTATTCCTTTGCTTCTGATTGAATTGATTGAAGAATAGATGTTTTATTCATTATCTTGTGCTTTCAGGCATTTGTCTAGATAGGGATTATCTAGGCATGTTCATCAATGAGATAAGAAAGCTCACATGTTGCTCCTCAGGGTGGCTTTGGATGTCAATTTACAACAGGGCCGGGGTTACTCCCAGCACACCATGTATCTGGCTAGCTTTTGTTTAGTAATGCATCATTTTGATTGATGTGGTCTTTTTATTTATGCGTTTCTTCTTTTGTCTCACACAAATTTAAAAGGTTACCGGTTGTTTCTTTTCAATCTCGCTGAAGACATTCTCTGGAGAATGATACATGCTTGATGAGATGCTCTCAATGGAGAAAACAGAATTCCAACACCACCTTTGAAGCTACTGGTAGCAGATGGTGTTGGTTCGTGAGCCTTTCTTTATTCTAGTGGTCATTCCTTATGTAATCAGTAGTAATAGTTACTTTTGGCGACACATTTTTAAGATGTTTGCGGGTGAGAAAAAAGGTTTGTGTGGATTTTGAACATGTACAGTGCCTTCCAGAATTATTGGCACCCTTGGTGAAGATGAGCCAAAAAAAAGGGCTAAAGGTTAGATTTCTCTCATGTTTTGGGTATAACATCAAGCTGATGAACAATAAAGACATTTTTTCATAGCCTTTTTTGCTCATCTTTACCAAGGGTGCCAATAATTCTGGAGGGCACTGTGTATGTTGCAGGTTTTCCAGTTAAAATACATACATTTGTTGGTAGTTAACATTTGGGACTTTTGGGGCCCACCCAACAACAGAATTGTTCAAAATAATTGTCCATAACTGTAATAGAAGGGTGGTTTTATCTATTTTAGTCATTGATTTTGGAACATCTTGCAATAAATTATTATGGTCTTGGACTTGTCTTATCTTGTCTTGGTCGTTTGTCATTGGCCCAACCCTCAGGCGGCACTCCCTGTTGAAAGCATATATATGTACAGTGCATCTGGACTGTTACTGACTGTAGGACAGGAAGTTGCTGATTTCAAACCATTTTAATCACAGTGCCCTTAAGCTGGTGGAAGCATCTGGCAAGCAACAAGTTAAATTACTTGAGATAAGCACTGCCTGAAATAATAAAGTAAATTCAGTCCAAACAGTTTAATGCTTTTGCAGAGCTTACCTCAAGTCAAGGATGAAACTTAAAAACATGGAATATTTAGTCAGTCATCACAATTAACAACTTATCACATTGCGTTTTTACAAGTGTGACAATTTTATTTGTTAATCATATAATAAGTGTTTGAAACAAGCAATAAGAGCTATTTATTTTGAATATATTTAGGCTTTTTGTGCAAGTAAGAAAGAAGCTGGAATTAAACTAGAAACAAGATAGAATGAGCAAATTAGCATCAAAATGGTCTGTGACGGTGGCTGACATTTAAATATCCATGGAAGCTGAGACGTACTGTATGCAGGCAAAGTACATACCTTATTAATGTGTCGAGGCCTTAAAGTGAAATGTTTATGGTGTCTCAAATGTTTATACTATTATTACATAAAACAAAATTTTGCTAAACAGTTTTAAACCACAAATAAAATCATCTTTTATTGATATCCATAGTAGGCATCCTGGTTTCAGTCCAGTCAGTCTTATTAACATAGCAACAAATCAAAGATCTTTGACCAGCTCAGCAGCAGGCTACTTTGAAATGAGCTTTGCTGCATGTACTTTGGTGAACCATAATGATAATGACCAGCCCACTGTGGGGGAAAACATTAGTGATTTCCCTTGGAGGCCCATTGAAATAAATTTGTTTTTAGGAATGGGGTTATCTATCTGACAGTGCTGTGTAACAATGCCTATGTACTAACAGCAAAAAGAAAAACCCATATCAGCTGCAGAGAAGGACCCGGTGGTTGCAATTTGTTGGGATCAGGACAGCAGGTTCAGGGATCCCAATTCCAATCACATGTTTGTGTGTAGCCAACATTTTCTCACAATTAGCTAACATGGCTTAAACATATGTATTAGTAAAAGTTGTTTCATAGCCTATTTTTCATATACCATTTTAGCCTACGTTGATAAAACTACTTTAATTTAGTCCCAAAAATTTGGATTCCCAATTAAAATATTAATCAAGCAACATGGTTTGAATGTAATATTTATTTATTGATACTATTATTGGCCAAGCAGTGAGCTCAAACCATTTTTCCATTTACCATTTCACCCATTGTCAACACAAAATATTTTAGGTGATGTCACTTTGCCATACCTTAGGTTTTGCTGAAATAACACCACTAGAGTTTACGTTGAGCTAATTGGTTGCCTGCTCGTCGACCGACTGCTGCCCCCATTCTTTTTTAATTTCTTCAAGTATCTGGCAATGACTGGAATTGAGAATGGAGAAATCTCATTAGGAGTTTGCATGTTCTCCACGTGTCCGCGTGGGTTTCCTCCGGGTACTCCGGTTTCCTCCCACAGTCCAAAGACATGCACGTTAGGCTAATTGGAGAGTCTAAATTGCCCGTAGGTATGAGTGTGTGAGTGAATGGTGTGTGTGCCCTTGATGGATTACCTGTCCAGGGTGTATTCCTGCCTCTCGCCCGGAACGCATGCTGGGATAGGCTCCAGCACCCCCCCCGCGACCCTGACCAGGAATAAGCGGCTTAGACAATGGATGGATGGATGGATGGATGGAAATCTCATTAAACGGGTTTAAATTGACACTTTTTCAATATACTCCTGTGACAGATTCAGACTGTTTCCTCCATGGTGGGCTTGGCCTTTGAGTGATGCTATATCTATGAGCCGGATAGTTCCGGTCCTGGATGCTGATTGGTCAACCAGACTTCCTGGCAGTGCCAATATTCATGATACAGCACAGCTAAATAGAAAATTCCTACATTTGAAATGATGCAAGCACTCAATCTTAATAAAATTTAAAAAATGTATCTCATTCAACCATCTTGGTTCAATTAATGCCCGGATACTCAAAGTGGGCAGTCTGGTGTTTCAGTTATTGATGCACAGCGAAGGACATTTCTGTTAACTTCAAACAACAATGGACAGCAAAATTAATATGATTCTGCATAAAAGGGCAGGATGTCTCATCAAGACACTATTCTAGTGTGTGGAAGACCGTGCCAGTGCCGACTGCGGCCAGCAGCCCCACAGGGCGACGCATAATTGGTGCCAGCCTCACCCATGGAGGGATTCAGATGGTAGGGTTGTCCGAATCTCACCAGCGAACTCCGCTGATCAATCGGGCACCCGCGGTCTGCCAGTATAAAGCTGCACATGCAAGCTTAATGTGTGACAATAAGCGGACATCACAAGTTTTGGAGGATAGCATGTGCTTGTCTTTGCTCTCCCGAATTGCCAGTGGAGGTTGCTGCGTGCATGGCTTGAGAAGACCATTCGGCATTCCAAATTTGAAATATAAAAGAGCATTAAAAAAGATTCTGTGTGAATCTTGCTAAAAGATTCCATTCATTTTCTCAATGCTTTGTGACCAAATAACTGTGCAAATGGAAAAATGCACCTTTTAGTCTGTTAAGGTTTTCTATTTAAAATGGTATTGTCTTAAATTTCTAAAGACAAGTCTAAACGGTTATCTTGTTGGCAACTTTACTGATATAAGAACATTCATATAATTTTATTTGGAAGCTAAAATGCTGAAGCTTATCTCTGTATATTGAATAAAAATAATCATTAGTATTCATAGAATGGCCTTGCTGGGTAAATTGATAGTGTTTAAATGTACTGTCTGATTCTTAATTTCCCCCATTTTGGAAAAATGAATTGGACTGGAGTGCTGAGTTTTGTTCGGCGACTGAGAACATATTAGCTTTCCCCACAACAAATGCTTTCCCTTGGTGCTTTCATCATTGACAGCGCCATGTTTATTGAGAAAGGAGAATTTGTTTCATTTCTGTGGCAGGGATGAGTGATTTAATTTTAGATTCTACATCTCAAAGACACAACTGCAATCAATGACAGATTGATAGAACTTCCAAAGAAGTTTGCTGTTCTAAGTTCCACAACTTTGATTCATGACACAATTTTATTTATTTATAAATGTGACCATTTCATTATTTTGTACTCAAGGCTAAAAAATGTGTCCATCACTTTGGAGATTGAATTTAATGCATCCATAACCTGGAGTCTGCCATGACAAGGAAATCCATTTCTCACATGTCTCTGGATTCAAATAGCAAGCATGGCAGATTAAAACAACAGTCATAAATGTTCCTCTGTCACAGTTCCTGGACTATCACAATGAAAGCCGGGGATGTTAAATAATTATAGTTAAATTATTAGATAGTTAAATAAAAATAGACATATAGATAGTTAAATAAATGTTTGCACTGAGCCAAAATATTAAACATCTAAAATGGCAGCACGATACGTAAATGTACATTTATGTTAGGTGTGGCTGTGATACCATGTGGTCTCAGCAGTGTTGTTAACATGGGCCAGGCTTTATTGGCAGCCTTCCAGCCCCTGCTAATTCCAATTTCCCTCCTAAGGTGAACTCCAAGAGCTGGAGAGCAGAGTGCGGGAGTGCTGGAATTCAGAGGATGTATTTTTTATATGTTGAACTTGCGACCATTTGTGCCTCTGCTCATACATTATGGGCATATTCATTTCTAAACTATTTTGGGTTTAATTACTTGTAAAATGCAAGTTGACTCTAAACAATGTGGTCATTTTCTTCTACACTCGGAATCCTGGAGTTGTTTGTGGTAATCCATGCATATGTGAATGTGGCCTAGTTCAGACTTTCTCAACCGGGGGTCCTCGGCCCACTGGGGGGCCTTGGAGCTACCAGCGAATCTGTGCAATGACTAATAACAAATTGTACACATACTGAAAGTCTCAAGACAAAATACATAAATTATATTTGATAGAAAACACAATCTTGTAAGTGGCGGCACGGTGGTGCAGTGGATAGCACTGTCGCCTCACAGCAAGAAGGTCTCGGGTTCGAATCCAGGCCGGGGGCCTTTCTGTGCGGAGTTTGCATGTTCTCCCCGTGTCCGCGTGGGTTTCCTACGGGTACTCCGGTTTCCTCCCACAGTCCAAAGACATTCACGTTAGGCTAATTGGAGAGTCTAAATTGCCCGTAGGTATGAGTGTGTGAGTGAATGGTGTGTGTGCCCTGCGATGGATTGGCGACCTGTCCAGGGTGTATTCCTGCCTCTCACCCGGAACGCATGCTGGGATAGGCTCCAGCCCCCCGCGACCCTGACCAGGAATAAGCGGCTTAGATAATGGATGGATGGACAATCTTGTAAGTCGGCTATTTTAGTAATATGAGGTGGTAAAGAAAATTAAAATTAAAAAAATTAAAAAAACTTTGTTAAGAAATACACAAAAATCAGAACCAACTTTTCAGTCCTCCACACAACAGTATTTCCCAGAAGCAGAAGTCATCCTCAAACACAATGTGTACTTTGCACTCAAGTGTTGTCCAACTAGTGTATGAAGCCCTCTAAATGAATTAGATACTTGGCAAGGCAAAATAACTAATTGGCGCACAAGCAAAAATGAAGACAACGACCACTGTAACCAAGAAACTGGTTAAGGTCTCATATGCTGCGTCACAAACAATAGATAAACAGAGAAAGGGGCATACAATCGGGGAAACTTTGATAATGCCTTATGCTGTTGTGGTGCTGAGTATCTACCAACCTGCTTTTCATCCATAACAAGCATAAAAACTAAATATAGGGCCAGGCTGACCCTTGAAGATGACGTGTGTGTTTGTCAAAGATCAGCCAACACATTGACCACATTATTGGGAGGCAGCAGTAGCAGGCCTCACATTGAGAGGGAGGATCGTGTGAGTATGTCACTATAGATTAAATTATTAAATTCAATTAATGCCTCACATTAAGCAACAATGAACACTTTTCCCCCAAATAAACACACTTGATTTTCAAAGCATGCCCTTTTTCCATCATTTCAGCCATCATTTTAACTGAATAATGGAAATGGAATGAACAGAATCCACAGAGAGAATGGTGAGAGTTCAGAGGGATTGAAAATTACAAGTATTTTCATCCGTGGAGTTACTGAAAATACTAATCATTTTCTGGCACCAATTTCCAGAGTCAGATATGGCTCATGGCAGATCAAAGTACTTTTGGATGATTTTACACTTTGCTCCTATGGGTCAGCTGCAGCCAATGTTATAAAATGTGGCCTGAGGAGTAAAGCTTGGTATTAAGGTCGATTTTTTTGTTTTGATTTAACTCATAAATGGTGCCAAATCCAAAGCACATGACAATTGGGTTATTTTTTCAGGTTCAGATTATCATGCCTGCATTTTAAAACATCTGAGCCATCAAGGTTAGCTTCATATACTGTATACGGTAGCCTTAGATAAATACAAAAATTGAGAGGATGTTTTGCACTCAGAAAAGAAGGTCTTTAGGCTCAAAAAGTTATTTGCAGTCATTTTAATCCATTTAGGCATAGAGGAGCAGAAACCACAAACATTTTGGCAACTAGGCCTTCATCAGCGTGCAATGAAGTTGTCTCAATTTGGGCAGCTATTTATGCTGCAACTAATTATACAATTAAGCAATTACTGAATAATAAAATTAGTGACATGCATTACAAGGGGCAGATAATTAAGCTGCTATCAATTAAGTAATTAGCAAGCACTGGACAATTGGTCTAACACAGTCAGTTAGTTAGTCACAGTCAGTATCATAGGAATCAGGTATCAAGGTGTCGACAATCGACCTCCTCCATCATGTGACCATAATTTGACCAACATCAGGCCTACAAGGAAGCAAAACAGAATCAGGACAAAATGTTTTCATATTGATACCATGGCAAAAGCATTAGACATTAGTCCTTAAAGGTTAAAGTTTGTTTGCATCAAACAGTGCAAGGTCATCACATTATGTAAATAGGCAATAGGACGGTAGAATTGGAACATCAGGTTACTTCCGTCATCAGTCAATCTTACATTCTCATTGCCATACATGGAGTGTTACATGTGTTAAGCAAAGGTTATATGAGTTAAACACTTCAATGGGTCAGGCATATCAAATGAATTCATTGGAGTAGGTAATTTACAAAAATTTAGTTAAATCGAACTCTTCATTTAAGTTAGCAGGGGACATTCCGTTTAATCGGTATATCCAGAAAGCTTCTGCCCAAACTGAGACAACTTCATTGCACACTGATGAAGGCCTAGTTGCTGAAACATTTGTGTTTTCTGCTCCTCTGTGCCTAAATGGATTAAAATGACTGCAAATAACTTTTTGAGTCTAAGGACCTTATTTTCTGAGTGCAAACCATCCTCTCAATTTTTGCAATTATTCTATTTTGGTTATACGCACCTAACTTTCCTAATAAGAAGTCAGACCGGTATGCAAAGGTATACACCCTTCTCTGACTTTTGAGCCTTAGATAAATACCCTGAAGGTTGTTCCACTTCCGAAAGCGTGTCCAGGCCGCAAACTGATTTTTTTAAATTGTATGACCAATTCTGTACAAAACTAGTTTTATCACTTAATATTAATTCATTTTCTCTTCAGAAAATAATTAGCTTCAAAACATCTTGCGCATGTGTTTGACATAAACTAAGCTGAAGCAAAGGTGCTCAAATTTCAGCAGCAACTGAACAACTTAGCCATTCTATCAATTGAATGTGAACCTGTACAGACAATTCAAAATAGACCTGAAAGTTTTTATTGTTGGCTAGTACTTGCCAAGAGACCTTTATAATTGGAAAATGGAAGCTAACATTAGATATCCTATGATAATGATGCCATAATATCAATACCACACATATTGAGTTTGGTGCCATTTCAGGCTACAATATACATTAAATGAAATTTGTCTTGATGCCCTCCAATTGAGCAATGAGCAATAGTCATTTGCTCTCATAGTTAAGGACTTCAAATACTTTGCTGTTGATGTTTACCCCTCCATCTGCTTGATTACTCTAAACAATTAAAACAATTATAATGGATGTTCTGCCATGTACTGTATTTTCTTGCTGCTATGCTGCTATAATTGTTCAACCCCACCAGAAACTGGGAACATTTCACACTTTAATCTCAAATTTCTGATGCCCCAGAATTAAATTGGAGATTATACAATGTGTAAAATCATCTGGAAGGTTATATTTGCCCAATCTAAAATGATATTTTTGGTCCTTTGTTTTGTTAGTCTAGCGACCAATAAATCCTATTGCCTTGGTTTCTTGGCGTGAAATGGACAAACAACTGGTACATCCACATAGACTAGGACATAACCCACTCAGGTGTTCCCCTGTGACAGGCTAAATTACGTTTTGGTCGCAAAATATCTGATCCACTCACAATTTTGCAAGCAGTTGTGAAACATACTGACACAAATTGAAAATGGCATTTATTTGCTCCAATTTTTCACAACTAAATACTTCTAACGAATTCACAGCCCTATTTGTTCCCTCGGTGGGGAGCATCCAAGGGGAATTCATACTTTTGCTGACATTTTTGAGCATGACAGGCTCAAAACCGTTGCATGGTTTTAAATCTACCTTTTAACTTACCTGGCATACTCTGGGGCACAGAGCTCCCTAAAGAGGTACTACACACTATGCTTGACAGAAGAAATGGAACAAGATATTTGATTTTAGCCCTCTACTCCTCCTGCTAAAAACCTCAGGGAACTGTCCATTAATGATGACAAAATACCGTGGAATATTATTTGGAACAACATTTTATGGTCTTGATCGCCAGCTTATACATTTTAACTTTCTTCATAGGACAGGTGCCATATTGCTTTTCTGTGGGATGTAGCTTGCGTGCTATTAATGACTATCCAAAAGATTAATAGTATTGTTTTTAGAAATATATATTTTCTACAACCAACAAAAATACATTTCTATAATGCACTTTCATTGTTTTGTGGCTCAGATAGCGATAGCTACATGGTAGGTCCTAAAACTCCAGACTAAATGTGTACTCTTAAACAAAAAAGTTATTGGTGTGGCCAGCTAGAAAGCCACGTCTGCCCTGTTTCATTCATACAGCTGGCTGCCTAGCTACACGGCTGCATAGCATTTCATTAAAACAAGCAGCTAGTAATTTCCATAAGTACAGATCACCTTCTGTAACATTACCACAGTCAATGCATTTGTTCGATGATCTGTGCTGTATTATGACTGGTGTATACACCTGTCAGACATAGCTATTCAGACAAACAGCAGCAGTCAGCACACAACAGAAATACTCTGTGTCTTCACTCTGAACTTCCACACAGTGAGTTCACGTTTTTATGTTTATTTATGTTGATATTTATTTCTGTACAACCAGTGTTGATAAATCATAGTACATGCTAAATAAAAATTTGCCACTAACTCATTAAGACCTGGTATTCCCATAAACAAACTTAAGCACAATATATTTAATCTTGATTTGCACCAATCAAGGTCAATTGCTTAACATTTTAGATGCAAGGGTTGGAATTTTTGCTTTAAAGGGGCAGAGATTTATGTATTCTAGCAAGAGATAATAACTCATTAAGACCTGTAATTGTATTCCCATAAACAAACCTTACCAGAAAAGCATACAATATATTTGAGGACTTTTTCATGGGACCAGCTTGATTTGCACCAATCAAGGTCTGAAAACATTTGAGGAAGCTGAACAATTTTGAACATAGTAATACTCTGACTCAAGCAGAGCCATGAATTCAAGTAGCAAAACGTATGATCTTCCATTGTTCTTCAGTTTCTGCTCAGTTGATTTTTTGAATGACCTGCTTGATGCTTCAATGATCGTGGAAGACTCCATAGTGTCTCCATCCCGGTCTGCCAGGAACCTTGGAGTGACACTGGACAACCAACTGCGGTTCTCGGGGCACATCGCAGCAACCACCCAGACCTGCCGATTCTCCCTCCCTCCCAAAACATCTGGAGAATTCACCCATTCCTCACCCAAGAGGCCACACAACTCGTGATCCAGGCTTTGGTCTGGTCAAAATGTATCATCTTGGTTCAAACTAGCCATACCCCAAAACAGCATAACTAAACAGCAAAATGGTATGTCAAAAGAGTTTGTAGAAATGTAATGTGTTATTCAGTAGACTGCAAAAAAACTGTTTTTTTGTAGAACTCTGGGGATTCCTTACAAGAACCTTATGACTAATTGGCTCTCCATTTTAAAGTAGAATGTTTGTTTTTGGACATTTAAACACATTTTTAATTTATTTTATTTATTTGCTGTGAGTCAGAATCCTCTTATGCTGGGGAGTTTGCACAATAATACATTTTCTTAAATGTATAACTTTTAGTGGAATATTGTGAGACAAATTAGGCCAATGAAGCCTGTGTCATATTCATTTGGAATTGTGAAGTATGTATGTTTCTATCATGGGAAGAAGGAAAGCTTGCTTGAGTGAGTACAGTTTATTTCGTTTGTTTTGACAGTGGTGCTACTCATTTTAGTGCTACAACTGTTACTGTATGATTTGAAAATGTGCACACTTAATTGCATCTGTTGTCTTACACTTGTTCTTATGTCAATTAACCACCCCTCCATTTTTTATTGGACTGCAAGATCTTTCGTGCTCCATGAAATTCAGCAAGCTAACTACTTACATAGTGGAATCTTACTTCTCACAATATAGTTGAGTGGGGGTATGTGGCTGAGTGGGTGGACACAATTTTACCTTGATTAACCACACATCAGTTTAAAATGTACGATTTGTGAAATCTGATTTAATATGCGTTATTGCACTCTTGCTGACTTGATCCTCTACAAGTAAGGACTTGAATGAAAACTTTAAAAATGATAGAATATCTTGACATAATGTTTGGGGAAATGTATTTGTAGTCAAAAGCATACAAATCTGAATCCCAGGACAGGAAAATGTGAAGAAAAATGTGAAGTGATTATGTAAAATATGAGCAATGCAAGTCACAATAGAAAATGATACCTACGAAGCAAATAAAATAATATGGGTTGACCATTTTAAATGTAGGAAAGTATGGGATGTCCTTTTTCTTCAATCCCATCCAAATTTGTTGTGCAAAACATGGAGTAGCATTGTCAGTTTGTTATAATCATAATATTAAGAAAGAAAACCAACACTCATATGCACAAAGATGTTTTAAATATATATTTTGTTAAAAAGGGAGATTCCGTTAGGGTCTGAAAATGGTTTCAATGGTGGTATAATTGTTTATTTGGCAAATGCCAATTTAAGAGATTGAGAGCATTGTTATTTATTTCTACTAAATCTTACTTTATGATCATTCTTCTGATGGAAAAAACAAATAGACATACAGTGTTGTGAGTAAATGTAAAGTAAGTGCCCCTCCCCCTGCTCATTTATTGTTATTTGACTAATTGCTATTCAAAAGAGCTCACATCAGTTCCTTTTAATGCATTTCAAGGGGCTTTCAGCTGCGCAATGTATTCTGCTGCAGAGTACTCTGGTACAGGATGGAATGCATGGTTGACTCACTAATTGAGTCAATGTTCAGGTCCTGGCCTATCAATGCAATGCAAAATCACCACCCTTCTGCCATCATGTTTCACATTGTAAAGGGGTAGCCTAATTTAGCAATGGGGTTTCTCAAAGCTAGTTCTCCCATGAAAGAACCTCACTTTTAAATTACCCTGTTAAAACATGGTGATGGTGGCAGAAGGGTGGTTATTTTGTGCTGCTTTGTTAGTTCAGGACCTGGACATTGAGTATATCCCATCACCTTTTATATATATTTGGACTTATGTAATGGTCAAATATCCTTTTGATTACAAATTTGCCAAGAAATGATTTTTGGCAAGAAATTAGTAGAGGGGCACTTTTCCACAGCACTGTATATGTGGTTGTGCAGTGTTAGATAATCCAAAGCTCCCATTCAAAATCCAAAAATCAGTAACGTGACTCAGTGACTTCTTTTGCATCACCTTCATATCAATTTGTTTGCTGAATTTCATTAAAAAGACAAGTGAATATGTTAGCATTTGGAAAGACATATTTTTGCACTCTTCTACCATCTTTTACCAGAATGATATAGTTTCTCACCAAGTTAGAACATGTCAGGCTTTTAAACAGACCAGTGCACTGATGAAAAAATGTTTCATGTTCCACGGTTTTTATTCAAATTGAGATTTTTGGAAATGAGACCTTGAAAAGAAATGAATGGTGAAAAGATAGCAAGTTGTTTATCCAGCATTACTGGCTAAACAACCAGCAGCCCACTAAAGTGCTGTTATGGTAATCGCGTTAAGCCTGGTTTACAATTGATTCATCATGTACAATGTGGAAACTAAGCTATTCCCAGCTGGTTTGACAGTTGAAGTTGGGTGCTACTTTGTCCCTTCATTATAGTTAGCTAGGTATCTAGGCTAGTTAGCTAGGTAGTGTCATGCATCATGTTCGCTAGACACAATTATGATTCTATAAATCTCTTTAGAAACATTTTTAGCAATAAAATTGCACGATTTGTACATGCAATAATGGACTGTACAAGAATTAGCACTACTATAATGTTACTATCACCAGATAGATAATCATTCTAGATAGAATCCCTGCTGTTACCTGCACCTCATATAAGAAAACACAATGGAAGAACATTGCAAGATACAGACATAGATTGTATTGTGCTAGAACAATCAATACTAAATATTATCAATATTTACACTGAGTAACCTAACGAGAAATAAATTGCTATGGGGTGACAGTATTTTTATTTTGCTTTAGATGCATTTTTGATTAATGACCTTTAAACTTTGAAATGGATGTTATATCCAATAACTAACCAAGTGTTCTAGCTTAGGTAACATTAGCTAGCCAGGCTGCTGCTTGGAAAATATTAAACTGGTAAAATTCAGGTTGATACAGCTTGCTATGCAGTGATTTTCCTGTATAATCATTTCAGAAAATTAGGTGGTAAGAGTTGTCAACCATGTGTTGATGCTACTGTAATGTGTAATTTACAATTTGTTCCCTCACACATCTTGTATGAAAATGTTGATAGAGCAAAGCAGGCAACTGGTAATGCCAAAACCATGGAGGGTTAATATAGGGCAAGCATTTGCAATTGGTAAATGTATTTCACCAAGGTGTGTAATGATTCTTCTCTAAAATTGTCCTTGCTTCTTTTCTATATATTTTAAAATATAGTTTCATACAGCTGACATTAGAAAGATAATGCATGATTTTCATTGTTGTAAAAAAGAATCTACAAATGCCACACACGCATCATTGTCCTGGCCAACAGTTAGTTACTCTGTTTCATTCATTAAGTGGCCGACTTTGATATTGACATTTGTAAATCTGTGATTAGATTTGTAAACAAGAAACTTTAATGCTGCTGTTTGATTATAGTGGTGAGCTTGACCTCCTACGTTTGCACTTCATTACATTCAGACACATTGTACCCAATTTTGTGGAGGTAAACTAGATTTAATTAGGTCGGTATTTAACGTTGTCAATTGGATTCTCGCTTGGAAATAATCACTGTTCATCCCATTCACTACTTGAGGAAGTAGGCTCTAAGCATCTAGGTCTTGTAATGCAAATAAATGTTTTCTGAAAAACTCAAGGGGAAGTTCTAAGTCACTTTGCCGCCAGTCATTTTTGACCATGAAGGCCACTGTGCATCCTGTACTGTACCTGACTGTCTGCTTAAGTTTTATTATGTGGTTCAATGGTCCTCATAGTTGTGCCCTTGGACATTTTTGTGCCTTGTTCTCATGCCCACCCAGCACATACCAGTCTCCAGTCTCTCCTTGTTCCTGAGTAGCATGTGACACTGAAGCAGAATGCGATTTATTTATGAGACAAGCTGTATTTGAGAACAATGTATGAACCTGATGCAGGTCATTCTCATTGCTCATTTTGGTTTTGCAATCATGTAAGTCATGTGCAACTTTGTGTTGTATGTACATGTTTGTCTGAAAAGAATGAATACAGATGGATGAGAATCCCAAAATTTTTCAGGAATTAAAAAACAGCTCCACACTCAACACACAATCTGTTGATTCTGGCACCATTAGGCCAGGCATATTCCATTGATCCATTGACTGGTGTAATGGTACTGTGTTTTTGTTTGCTACAAACACATTATACCAAATAATGTTTTCTAACCAGTTACATTTTTGGATCAATCATTTATTTAAACTACGAAAAATGTGGAGATAAGAAAACCCAGGGTGGATGCTGATCCTGGCACAACCAAGATGAATGTCCATATAACTAAACAGGGAACATTTTATTATCTGTATTTTAGAAATAACAGCTAAAAAGCTTTACATATTAGCAGTACACTGAGTAAATAATCTAATAAACTAATATATAATTTATATAACCTTATATAAATAATATAATAAGTCAAAATTGGATTGCAAAACACTAATTTCCTGGGTGAATGGAATGTACATGATGGGTGGGGACATATCGACATATGCACACATCATACTGAATTTGAGAATAAATACTGAAGATGACAGCTATGCTTAGTTTTTGCAGTATTTATATTGACCTGCAATGGTGATGGGCTGATTTGATGGTTTTGAGAAAATGAAATGCTGTAGCCAGACACACTAGTCAAAGCCATTAGAAAAATTGACCTGGCATCAAAATAATCATGTTTCCCAGAACGATTCAGCTGGAATTTAAGATGTTTTATTCTGGTGGCAGAATGAAAAGAAAGAAAAATTGCTGTTGAAAACCTTGTAGAATTTTTTTCTCTCTCTCTACTGACTTGTTCATCATGATTTAGAACCCCATTCATGTGTTATTTGTGTTTAATAAAGGTAGTCTATTCAGCTCAGTCAGATCAATGTGTGTGGATGACACTTGGGAAGGCCTATGTAACACTGTTCCCCTCTTACAGGAGAACAGTGTATAGTAAATTCCAAGTTGAACTAACCACCTCTTCACTTCACTGTAGCCAGTGTGTTCTTGCAGAAATCAAAGTAGTGACCTCCACAACCATGTGGCTAAACTTCAAAAAAGAGAAAAGACAAGGTCACAACACAAACAGACTAAATGGGGGCTAAATAAAGTTCTCACCTTTTTTTAAATATTTATTTTGACATAAGTGAGTGACATCAAAGGCACACTGAACTCTGCCACCATGCATTAATGAAGTTGCCAAAGGATACAAATATTGATGTTGTATGCATGGTGTTATTCATTCTAGGAAAACGTTGTCCCCCATGAATACAGTAGAAGCAGTACTGCTCTACAACACTATGCCATCCTTAAAATGTGTGACCAGAGTTTGCACCAATGCTTCATTTCATTTCAGGTTCAATTAATAAATTAGCACTAAATCTATAAAAATATATATTCACATGAGTGTTTTATATGTGACTAAATTCAATAACAATTGATATTCAAACATTGTTATTAAAAAACAATAACAGAGGCTATATTTTTATAGTTTATAATCTCTTTAGTCAAATAATTTAGACAAAGGGACTGTGTGTGTGTGTGTGTGCATGTGTGCATGTACATTTGTATAAATTCCTGCATGAAAGTGGTATAATTAATTTGGTGTTATTTGACAACATGGCACCTAACCTTTGCATGTTCTGTACAGTTTTTTGATATTGTAATGAATAAATTATGACCAGGAGTCCTCAGTAGAGGTGAGTAGGGGGGGTTTAAATCAGGCAGGATTCTTCAAGTTACCACTGCATTAGCTCCTCTACCAGCTGTGAGAGAGAGCCCTCTCCTCCTGTGTGGCCTGTGGTGTGTAAAGTAGTCTCACAGGCTAGTACATTTGAGGAGTCCTTGGATGATTAGTGTGTGATTAGTACAGTGGTAACTTGAGAGGCACAACAGGTGATTCCACGTTGGGGAGAAAAGAGAGAACATTAAAAATCATTTTTGAATGAAAATAGTTGTAAGCTATACTGCAGGGTATAGTTGTACAAATATTTGAAAAATAATTTACCAATTGTAACATCTTGAAATACCATTCCATTTTTCTATGAAATAAGGACCAGTACCAATATTCCCAAGCTGAATATAAATGCTATTTTATGACACATTCTGTGCTTGTGATCTATTGATACATATTCAATGTGGGAACTATAATGCCCTGAGCCAGCTTTGTGCAGATTTTAATCAGGGGATTTTTTCCATGAACCATGGTCCTGGAACAGGATCAAACAAGGTTATCACTGGGGATTCATAGGTTACTTAACCGATCAACAGCCATGACTGAGGACACTATATTATTCAGAGATTTTACACTTTACAGATAAGAAAATCCAGGGTGGATGCTGATCCTGGCACAACCAAGATTAATGTCTATATAACTAAACAGGGAACATTTTATTATCTGTATTTTAGAAATAACAGCTAAAAAGCTTTACATATGAGCAGTACACTGAGTATATAATCTAATAAACTAATATATAAATAATATAATATAAATAATATAATAAGTCAAAATTGGATTGCAAAAAACAAATGTTGGTTAATTATTAAAATGTGGTGCCCCTCACAAAGTATCCTATTGGTGCCCTAGTGTGTCGCTAGGAGAAAGTCAATGGGTATAGTACTTGAAAATGACTGGTTTACTGGTTTATTCCCTCAGGGGTAGATTGGTGCTGCCATCCAACACCCTTGCACTGACACACACTCATTAACAACCCAGGGGTGAGTAATTAGGGCCTGGCTTTTTAAAAGCTATTTGCCATCAACTTTAGTTTGACAGCAGCCCATTTGCAGTGACTGTGCTAGAGTCGTATACTGGGCGGTGGACAGTGACATACAGCTGAACACATATAAACACTCAGAGGTCCATGTGCAGGGAGGGGAGTGATCTTTTACAATCAACTGTATTCAATTCATTACTATACGAATGCAAAAGTTAGGTCATGAAAACCTCTATGGGTTATTATCATGGCTGGCATGTTTCATTTTAACACATGTTGTATTGCAAAGGCAGGGAAGGAGGCATTGTATGGATTTTTTTAGTTTTTTTTGTAGCCTTCCAAATCACATGCCTGCAATGCATTCTGGGGAATATCCTTGGAGGATCGGGTCCAGGAGGCCCATAGCAATCCAGTGGCTGGTAATTTAGTACTGGTGGTGTATTGACACCAATTATCTTGACTCTTCTAATGTGTAGTTTTGCCACCAAATATTTACAGCAATTATTAATTGTGAATAATTGTAACTGTGGACATTATTGGAATTTATTCTAAATGTGTTCATGTCTTTAGGAATTTAGCCATATGTTTCTGAATTGGAAGTAATGTGATACATACACTTCACCTGACATTGAGTGTAGCATTCAGAGTTGTTGGTCAGAATTTGTGCATCATGTGCAACTGATTGTATGGACTTACATTATGTCCCACAAACTCCCAAAGTATTAGTTGCACAATTTATCCTGAAATGCACAACTATATTTCACAAATGCTATGTTTTGTGAATATACAATTTATTGACTGCTGTTGTAACACACAGTTTGTTTGGTTTCTGTTTTAACGTTCTGCATCTTGTTTAATGGGCATGGAAATAACGGCTGTGGACTTGATATCTCATAGCACCACACTGCTGCTGAAACTCAATGAAGTTAACTTTTTAAGTGAAATATAAAAAAAACCTTGATATCAACCATGATCCATTTTTTTTGTTTTACACCTAACACATAAATCTGGGCCTAGGTATTTAAATAACCTTTCTCTGGTTATTCTCTCTGAATACAGGTATGATACCTTTAACTTCTCAATGAAGAATGATCATTCACAGTGCAATAAATGGACGGTCCTTTTTAGGATGTCTAATATACAGTATATGCACTCTGCGATTGCCTCTCCTTTTTAGAGTTACTGGAATCAGATTTCGTTGTGACTAGAGGTACCACCATGACACCATTTTGGTATACTTATTTAATTTTTTTAATTTTACACAACATAACAAGACAGCAGATGTTGTCTTTCTGTACAGGGATTTTTTTGTGCCTTCAAACAAAGGCAATATCAGTCTCACTGAAAACAAATCTTGGGGTTTTCTTTAAAAAATATCAATTTAATAAGAGGTCCGATAAGAAGTCTTTTTTTTCTTTTTTTTTTTTCGTCTCTATAATATGCAGGAAATGTTATTTCCTTTGTAAAAAGGCTTTTTGTGAAATCTTTTCCATTCCTCCCCATTCCACATCAGGGAATGTGATTTCTTGTTGGTGCTTCCTGCTGCTCATTACAAGAGGCCAATTTATATGCAAAGGAAGGCACCGATGCTTTTCTCTTGCCATGATAATTATATTTAACTTATGTATAGGTGTGAGAGTTTTTGTTCTTTTTTTTTTTTTTGTATTGGAAGTCGGCACAATCACAAAAGCGACAGTGCTGTTGGTTCAAAGCCCTGCTGGAAAGGCCAATCTTCCAGGGAGACAAAGATGGTGTTCCATATTCATACAAGGCAATACTCCACTCACGTTGGCCATCTGAAACAAAAACTGAGCTAAAAGGTTTCCAGGAGAAAAAATAAAATGGTGAAAAAACCACAGTCACACAGTGCTTTCCAGTATCCACTCAGAACTTGATAATTTGGCTTTCCCACCATCTATATCTGAGCCGTCCAGCTGGAGCAGCATGCCACTCATAGAGAGACTCCTCTTGGACCACAGACTACCCAGCCTTTGAGAGCCAATATAGCAATGATACTTGGACAAGTCTTCATTTAGAGAGTACCTACGCTTGGCCTTAAGCCCTTCAATGGGCAGGGTCAGGTATTTGGGGGTGGGCCTAGGGTGTGCTCTTCTGAAGACTGGCATCTCCTTGATACGGGCGGGGGGCAAGGGGTCAGGCTGCTGCAGAGCTGTGGAGTTATTCCGGTTCGTGTTCTGGGTCTCCGCATTGGGCAGGGTCTCAATTTTGGACTCAGTGGAGGGCTTTGGCGCAGCCTTGCGTTTTGGCTTCAGAGAACCAGAGGAGCCAGGGGTCCAGCTCTGGCTCACCATAGAGGTAGCAGTGGAGCAATCTGGGAGGGAGGTTTCAGAAGAGTGCGTCACCGAGTCGGGAGCTCCCGCCGCCTTGCGACACATGTCGCTCTCGTGCCCCATGGCCTGCTTTGACATGGACGGGGTTACAATGCATCCTTGTGACTGTGCCCCGTTTGTCTGAGAATGGACGTCGGTGACCATCGTGCCTTTGCTGGGGTCACTGTTGTTGCACACTTTATAGCGGATCATTAGGATTATGATAAAAACCAGGACGGAGGCCACAATGATCCCGCCAATGATGATGATCATGGTGCCCCCGAGAAACTGGGACTGCATAAAGTGACAGCGAAGGTACTCTGACTCAGTGGTGAACTGGATGCAACCCACAACCCTGGTGGCTGTGAGAGAGGTAATGCCATCGTCATAGATGGCCAAAACACACAGGTCATAGAGCGTTCCTGCTGCCAGGTTGTTCACCAGGAAATTTTTGCTTGTAGGTGGGATCATTCTGAGAAGAGGGAAGAGAGTACACAGTTAAGACACTGAAATCACTTGGATATTCAACAATGATAGTTAACATGGAAGTGATTCACTCTTGTTTTCTCAGTGTACATAAATAATACACTCAGGTGTCTTATTTAATCATATTTAACATGCTTATGTGATCTACTGTCACAAAATCAATCACAAGTCACTGGCATTACGCTTCTGTATCAATCATACATATATATCTCACAATAGCATAGCCTCTTCTGTTGATGGCTTTAGAATTCATAAAAAATCATTCTTTGATAAGTTAACACACATTTTATAATATTCAAGAGCAGACACTGGAGGGCAAAATCGGTTGTATATAAAGTAACACAGGCATTGTATGAAAACTCAGAGGAACAAATCCAAAAAGTATAATAGGTCATGTGTAAACTGTACAAACCAAAAACCTCGCTATACAGAATTATCTTGTGGGCGGTATGCAAGAGAAATAGAAGTCAGAGAGCAAGAGCCTACACATGTATGAGCTATCCTCAGGTAAATAGTGTATTATGTATCTTGTGTTAAATGAGCAAGACATATTATTTACATATCTACATACTAATTGCATGTTGAGGTTTGTAAAATTATTCAAAGAAAAATGAAAAAGTTTATTTTTGTCTAGAAAAATTGTGTAACTAAGCAACTGTAAAAAATGCATGTAGTGATCAGAATAGAGAGAGCATCAGCATGTGCTGGTGCTCGCAAGACTGCTGAAAAGATGGCTGTATGAGTGAAGCTTCCATATCCCTCCTAATTCCCTCATTATTCTGTAATTAAACAAATGTGTGAGATAATGGTTAGCAGTGCATAATTCATATTCATTTGGGACACTGTTGTGTATAAAAGTCGCAGGCAAGCGTACTCTATGCCATTGAAAACACTGGCATTTCCTCCCCAAACCCGATCTAAGACAAAGACAATGTCAAGCAAATAAACCGACATGCAAAGTACTGCTGGATGACCTTAAGGAAGACATCTCTGTGGTTAAAACTGCACAGGCCATGATGGAAGCATCAGTCCGTGGGGCAATCTACAAATTTGATGAGGCCTAAGAAAGAATTGCCACACTGCAGGATGATAATCCACATGTTGCCTATGTAAACAATGTAAACTCTGTCACAGTGAGTCACAGCCCTGCAAGAGAACCCCTTTAGCTTCAAGCATATCACTCCTGCTGAGGTCTGTAAAGCATTGAAAGATATAGACCCTAAAAAATCTGCAGGACCTGATAACCTGGATGATCCTTACTTTTTAAAGATGGCTGCTGAGCTTATTGTAGGGCCTATTACCTATATTTTTAACTTGAGCCTTGCGACAAACTGTATTCCCAAAGTATGGAAGGCAGCATATGCTCTACCTCTATTGAAAGGTGGGGACCCCTCAAATTTAGATAATTACCGCCCCATTTCCAAACTATCTATTCTAGCTAAAGTCCTCGAATCATTTGTAAATGCTCAGTTAAAGCAGTTTTTACTTGGAAACAACATCTTGAGTGAGATTCAGTCTGGTTTTAGGGCTGGACACAGTACCACAACAGCAGCTATGTTGGTGGCCAGTGACATTATTACCTCACTTGATAAAAAACAACATTTTGCTGCATTGTTTGTTGATTTATCAAAGGCTTTTGACTCAGTAGACCATGAGTTACTGCTGCCCAGACTAATTACTGTTGGTCTTAGTGATGGGGCTGCACACTGGTTCAGAAACTATCTCACTGATAGATCCCAATGCATTTATGCAGATAATCACAAGTCTAATTTTCTTGAGATTACTAGAGGTGTACCCCAGGGCTCGATCTTAGCACCGGTTTTATTCTCTATTTTTATAAATGACCTAGGAAAGAGAATGCATCCAGCCCAAGTTACATCTTTATGCAGTTATCTACACATGTGCCCCCTCCCTGGTGCAGGCTGTTGATGAGCTCCAGGTTGCATTTAAATCATTGCAGACTCAAATTAGTTTTAAATGCCCAGAAAACCAAATTCATGACTTTCACTAGAGCTCACTCTCAGATTTTAGAGAATATTGGCCTTGTCACGCAAGAGGGGGCAGCTATTGAAAGGGTAACATGTTATAAGTATCTTGGTATATGGATGGACGATAAGTTGGCTTTCAATGTACATATAGACAAGCTTTTAAAGAAACTTAGGCCAAAATTAGGTTTTTATTTTATTAAGTCCTGTTTCCCCTCTGAAGTTAGAAAGAAACTTGTTCAAGCCACCTTTTTATCTGTGATTGACTATGGGGATTTGTTGTACATGCATGCAGCATCATCTCTGCTAGGAAAACTAGATTCTGTCTATCATGCAGCGTTGCGCTTTATCACAAATGCCAGATCATCCACCCATCATTGTAGTTTATATGAAATGGCGGAATGGCCTTCTCTAGCGACACATAGACAGTTACATTTGTGTGTTTTTATCTACAAGGCAATCCTGTACAAATTGCCCAGTTACCTTTGTAGCCTCCTTAACTTTGCAGTTAGTAGTTACCAAACACGGTCTAGCAGGCTGCTGCTTTTAAAAGTCCCCAGGGTTGTTTCCACGTTAGGAAAAACTTCCTTTTCATATTGTGCACCCACAGCATGGAACACCTTGGAAAAGGTTCTCCAGTTAGAGGTGCTGATACCACTTAGGGAGTTGCAGATGTCCTTAAGGAGGAGTGCAGATGTTTCCCATAGGCTGGATTCCTTAAGTATATATATATATAGGTGTCTTGGAAGATGTTTTAATGTATTGTATTGTCATATGTGTGTCAACGTAACTTTTAAATGCTGTTCTGCTGCCTTTCTTGGCCAGGTCTCCCTTGAAAAAGAGATTGTATCTCAATTCGCTTTTTCCTGGTTAAATAAAGTTTTTTTTAATAATAGATGGTTGAACACAGAAGTACAAGTGAGCCTTTGGAAATACACAGACCTTTGGAAAGGAATGCAAGATACCATCACTCAAAACCAAAGCCCCTGAATGTCTGCTTGATTTGTTTGGAGAAAATAGTGAAAGTGGAAGACCAAGAGAAGCTAATCCAGGAAATAATCAACGAGGCGCTGGGCATACAGCTGAATGACTCCGAACTGCAATGAGTGCATGGACCCTCAGGCCCATTTCTAACCAGGTACATCTGCTGAAGCCCTTAATTTGGAGGGGAGTGAGGGACAGGATGGGGTGTGTGAAGGGAGCACAATGAGCACCCTGTGAATGGGACACTTCTTGGGGAGAGGGTGAATGTTTTTTTGTGGCTTATAAATGGTGCAAATAATAATGGGGCTGATTCAGTGGGGTTATCTGATTTGTTGCCTTATGACTACATATACTGGATTATTAAGGAAAGCCTTAAGATTACAGTACTGCGCAAAAGTCTTAGGCCTCTTCAGAAAATTATGTTTAAAGCTATTGATCTGGGAAGTATGTGTTTATTTACTTGGAAAAACACTATATAGCATTAGAATAAATACAAATAAACATTAAAAAATTAGTTAATATTTAATATTTAAAATATTTAATTCAGCATGATAACGACCCCAAACATACTGCAAAAAGACCTACTTGTAGCAGAAGTGTGCAGATAGAACACTCACAGTATTAGATTGGCCACCTCAGAGCCCCGACCTCAACATAATTGAAGCTGTGTGGGATCACTTGGACAGGGAAAATAACAAAAACCAGCCAAAGTCAGGACTACTTGAAAAGATTACAGTACAATCTACCAAAGCAAATTGCTTTGCATTCTAAGGGAGGCCACACAAAATATTGACTTTTTTGTTACTTTTCATTGTATTACTGTTTCTTTGTGTTTATTTCAATATTATATAGTGTTTTTTGACCAAATAAACACTTACTGCTCAGATAAATGGCTTTAATTGTGAGTGGCCTAAGGCAGTTGCACATTACTGTATTTCCCCATGTAAACATGTTTAACACACACTTAAAAATTGCAACATGGAATATTAATGGATCTGAAAACCCTGTTAAGAAAAGGAGGTGTTTATCCTATCTCAAATTTAAGAAGATTGACATATACACTATGGCTGCTGTCGTGTTCACCCAGGTGGCTGCTGCACATTGATGGTGGTTGAGGTGAGTTGTATCATTGTAAAGCGCTTTGGGTTCCTTGGAAAAAAAAGCGCTATATAAATCCAATATTCAATTCAATTCAATTCAATTCAATAATATTTTGGGAGGTGGACAGACTACTTTCAGAGATTTCAATCAGGTCCAGGATGGGTTCCTAGAAAGGAAAACACTACCTACTAAGGTTATGCCAAGACAGGCATGCTATCTAAATGTTAATGAAAGACTTGGGATTAGTAGATGCATGGCAACTCACAAAACCCTCGCGAAAGGGAATACACTTTTTATTTTCATCACCTTCAAGAATTGACTATTTTCTGATTTCCAAAATAATTATGGATGCAATGATAGAATGCAAGATCGGGGCAATTTCTATATCAGATCATGCTATAGTTGAATTACAAGTTGTGATTGAGGGTGAAATGGGGAAGAGAAAAATATGGAGATTCAACACTGTATTGCAGTATATGAGTCCTCTTTTTCTAAGGACATTCAGTCTTTTGTGAAGTTACAACTTCATTGAATCTATAACTCTAAGGCAGAATTTGCTTTGTTCAGACTGAAAGGCAATTTTTATGAGTGAGGTGAAAAAGCAGCTAATTCTTTGACTTTCATTGATTAAATCTGGAAAGTCACTTGGATTGGATGTCCTCCATATTGAATACTATAAAACCTATGTGGACATATTAGCTCCTTTATTACTGGACCTGTTCAATGATACTCCTTTCATTCCTAAAAAAGGGGAAAGATGCTACTGAGCCACTGAGCTATAGACCACTAAGCCTAATTAATGTCGACTGTAAGATCCTTTCAAAGGTTCTCGTGTCTAGATTTCAAAATAAAATGTTTTGCGTAACATTATGCATGAACATAATGTGGGCTTCGTGAAAAATAGGAACTCAGCAGATAATTTTAGATGACTATTACATCTTCACTGGATGAGAGTGAACAGCATGTACCCAGTGGTGGTTATACTGTATCATTATCATTAGACTGGATAGAGCGGAATTATTAAACATATGCACTCGAAAGTTTGGGGTTTGGCTCTAATTTAGTGGATTATGGTCTTATATGCAGGTCCAAAAGCTGCTGTTCAAACAAACAGAATTATTTATACATTGTTACCACTCTCAAGACTCACGAGAGAGGGATATTCTCTATCCTCATTACTTTTTGTTATTGCTTTAGAGCCATTGGCTGTGACCATCAGGGAGAATGCCAAAATAAAAGGAGTAATGAAACATAGACAATTTCAGAATGCAGATGATGTATTGCTATTAGTTAATGATCCAATAACATAAATTCCCCCCTTACTTTCTACTGCCAAAGCTTTTTTCAATATCTCAGGACATAAAATAAAGTAGAACAGATACCTGTATCTAGTATGCATCCTTCAGCTTTGTTTACCCCATTTAATTGTAAATGGATTCCATCTGGATTTAAATATTTGGGTACTGTAATCACCTCAATGCTGGAGAACATTTGGTTAACATTCTATAACACTGGTTAAAACTCTGGTCCAAATTCTTAAAAATGAACAAAAAGTAGAAGGTACTGAAACTTTGTTTATAGAATAAGCTGAATATCATTAAAATGATGGTAGTTCCACACCACATATCAGTATGAAGAAACTATGCCCTAAGAAAGGGTGGGGCGTTGGGTCTTCCCAATGCAGACATGTACAACATAGCATTTGAGATGCTTAAATCAACCAGGCATTGGACAGAAGATATCAGAGGAGAATAGGGGCATAGATAAACAAGAAATAAATCCTATATTACAGCATTCAACAATGAGGTAAACAATGCATAAAATGGCAAAATTGATTGAAATAAAAAAATGATAGCATTGAAATTAGCTGAAAGGGGCCTCGGGCAGTGTAATGGTCTAAGCATTTGCTTGGGAATGCAAGCTGCCTACTGCAGCCATGGTTCAAAACCTGACTGTGCCAGACCACCCCTGGCTGGGAGTGCCAATCATGGGCAGCGATTGGCTGTCTGCCCCAGGGGGAGGGTGAGCTGGCACGAGCTCACCGAGAACGGTGTCTCTAGAAAGTAGGTGGGTGAGTTCCATCTCGGAGGTGGCTAATTATCGCCGGCCTCTGGGAATTAGCTTGTCCTGTAGTGACGGGTGGCATGTTTGTGGGGGAGGGTGAATCGGAAGGAATAAAATTAGGAGAAAAATAGGAAAAAATGTGAAACAAACAAAAAAAGAAATTAGATAAAAGATACATTTGTATTAATTGAATGATTATTTCTTTAAATGCTGTTAATCATATTTTTAACTGTTTAAAGTGGGATATTGCACCATTCTTCATGAAGGAAAAGCTCCAGTTTTTGTAGAGATGAAGATAGTGGAAATCTACACCACACTTTACATTCCAGAACTTTCAATAAAGTTGTTGCTTTAGAAACTCACATATGAAAGTGTTCATTTAAAAATATCTTTATAGCAGAAACATGTAGTTAATTCATATTATTACTGACATCTTTTTTTCCATTATTTTGTCTACCCCCTGTATTTTGCTTTTCCAAAATACCCTCTGTCACAATTTAAGCATAATTGAAGATGTTTCAATAGTTAAATAGGAAAATAATTATATGCTTTTTTAAAAGTCACAGCCAAATGCAGGTTTCTTGCACAATGTTTAATGCCAAGTAACTAGGCCTATGTTTTGATGAAAATGATAACTGAACACTTGTGTTGCACATATGCACAAGACACCTCATAATAATGATTTTATTTCCAATGTGGACTACATTTGCTCAATACGCTCCAAGGGCTGGAGCTTATTGATCAGTTCTCACATTGGTGGTTATCAAGTTTTCATAAAAATCTAGAGAAGAAAAATCACAAAAGGCACAAAGCATGGCCCACTATGAAGAGCTGTGCAACACAACAGTTACTGTATCACTTTACCTACTCGCCTGCAGATATTTAAAATATTGAAACAATGCTATGAACACATTATGTTTTTGTTTAACATCAAAATTATATTCCAACAGTGATATGTTGTGCCATTGTGCAACATATACATTACATATGAAATGTAGAACTATGAAAATGTGATGATTTTCATATTTAATGTCTCATACATTTTAATGAAGTAACCCATACCAATAATGTGCATTGTATTGCATTGTGCAATATAAATACAATACAATTTAAAAACCTTTTCAAGTATTTTTTTACAGCCTTACATCCTTTCCAGCCTTACATCCTTACAGCCTTATATCATAATACAAGTTCTGCATGTACATGTTAAATATTAGTAAACGTTGCTTAAATTCTCTGGGGATGAAAAGCTCTGCTGTGCTGTGATGATGATTATGCACCGTATAATTGCTGTGTGGGTGTCTCTGGCCATTACCACACCACTCACTGTGTGTTTGCTCATGGTCTCAGCCAATGATTCCAGCTGTGTGTTCAGGACTTTAGTGCAGAGTGCTGGGGCCCCACAGAGAACAGTGTACTCTCCTCTCTGCTGGAGAAGTCACTCTCGGCCAAACTGATTGCTAATTGTGAACATTTTCATTTGAATGAATGCATGCATTTTGTTTCAATTAAGTTTTACTGAGAAATATAAATGGTATTTTCAATTTATGAAAATCTCTATGAAAACTTCTAATCTCTGCATTTCTCTGTCAACAATGGGACATAAATTGTCTTTGTAAGAGTAGATTCGAGCTAACTGCAATGTACTTTGTTATTGGTGTCAAGTTTAAGTAAGATTTCGTTTTTTGTAGCTTTATTGAAATGAACCAAAATCATGTAAAAAAAATGTATACTTGAGCCCCCTGAGCACCACTTTGCCATTCTTAATAAAACAATCCCTATATCCCTATCTATGTAAGCCCCAGTCCAAATATGTGTATGACTAATGTTTAAATATGAGTTGAGTTGCAGTAAAATGCAGTTAAACTTGTAAGGTAGATGAATCGGTCTAATCATCTTAAAACCACTACTGAAAACTAAGACATGTGGAGTTTTTAATTTTTAAGAGGGTGGATGGGTAAGCCCATCACAATTGGATACACTCAGTCCACAGATCCTCACTCATAATTTTCCATAGGCAACATGTTTCCAATTGATGCAACTGAATCCCATGTGTGGTGCCTGGCTCAACATGTTAAGTAAACTTAGTAATATATGCCATTTAGCAGAGGCTTTTATCCAAGTAGTGAATGCATACATTTTTCAGTATATGTGGTCCCAGTGGGGATCAAACCCACAACCTAAGCATTGCCAACGCTCTAGCAACTGAGCCACAGGGAACTGAGCCACATAGAAAGCCATATTAAGTGTTGTTTAGATTGCTTCATATACATTGATTGGTTAATTATTGCTTTGAGAACAAGCTGATGCCACTGCAAAAATTAATTAGAACAAAACAATATTTTTTCATTCATTCTTTTGACTTAAAACAATGTCAGTTATGGCAGTTATTGCATCACAGAATCATGGAATATACTATAACATTTCACATTCAGCTCATGATTGATTACATTTATTTATGAGAATTGTTGTAATGGCATGATTTAAAATGTCCTATTACATCATTAACCTTTGCATTTTAAACAAAAGCATAATTAGTACAAGATTAAAACATTTGAACTGTAAAAAAAAGTGAAAAAAAATCATTTTCACTGCAACATGTATTTGTAATATTTTTTGTTTAAATAAATGTTTTTATCTCACCCTTTTTCTGCTAATTGCACACATCCTGGCCTATATTACTAATCCTAATATTGCTTTTTATTCCTGTCTGTCAGAGTAAGGTCTGTGCAGGGCAAACACATTTAAGTATAGTTAGAATATGCAAAAATCCATTAGATGAATCCCCCTTTCAATGAAACCATTAAGTGTGTATCTTTGATAGTGTTGATTAAGCATCGAAAGGCACATTATGTGCAGTGACAAGAGATGCGAACCTCCTCTTAAAAGTGCTTAAGTCAAACAAATGTGTGTGTAAATCATCCTAAGGGAAATATATATAGATTTAAATAAATGCTGTGCTTCCTTTGCTATAATGAAGTAAATGCTGTGCTGTTATTTCAATTACAGCTAGATAAATTGCTTACATAAAGAGCATGATGTATTTGTCATGTTTGTGTAAACAAATCACAAATCAATGGTTATTACCATGCTGATAGTCCAGTTTTCCCCATTTACCCTTTGGGGACTGCCCTTAAAAATGGACTTTTATTGGGAGTTTTACAAAGGAGGACATAACTTCTGAAGTATACAACCTATTTTATCATGCTATACATAATTTTAAAGGTTAATAAATGGACATCAGCAATTTGTTGTCAAGTTTTTTTAAATTCGATATTTTTATTAATTTATGATAATTTATGATAATCTTTCTATAATTAAATGCATTTTTCTTTTTGAAAAATAGAATATAACTTCGCTGCTTCACACCATTTTGAAACAGTTCAAATTAAAAGTTGTAGCTAAATATCCAGTTTATATTTAGGAAGCATTTCAGTGGAATACAATACATTCTTCCAAAAAGAATGGTGAATAAATTTTTTTTCAATAAATTCAATGTTCAATACACTCTTCTGCTTACATGAATATGTAAAAGGTCATGTTTTGTGGACATAGTCCTTGCTGTGCCATACTTGACAGCTATTTTTGTTTTGAGTGCAGTGCAAGTATACTCCACATTGAGGTGCACTGCAGTATGAAACCACTTTCAGCACTTGCTTGTTGGTTTCATAGCACACCTTATAATTCCTTTTAGCCTCTGTGAACTGGGGAACGTGAGCTGTTTCAAAGCTACCTGGCTCTTTGCCAAAAGGATTGAACACTGGTGGGTTACCATATTCATAAATATCAACAAGCTCTCTCACCAGCTCTTCTCTGAACTCTGTTGTTGAAATTTGTTTGGGCGCTTTAGCTCCTCAACATCCGGATGTTCAGCACGATGTAGCAGAAATAATATGAAGCCATTGATGACAGCTATATCTATCATGTGGAAGAAAAGTGTCTTCCACCACCACCTACACTTTCTTAGAGCTGTGTTCTGTCCAATTATTTCGTCAGACCGATCAACACCATTCATAAAGCTAGTGTAATCATCTATAGCTTTGGGCTGAAAACTCTAATATTCTGCCATCTGTTGTCAACCTTTTCTTTTCTGTCTACCATAATAAGATCATTGGCATTGTGGATGGATGTCAAAATGGTAACAAGTTTGTTATCCTTCCACTGTTGAGCTAAGCTCAAGGAATGCTCTTCTACTTTTGGCTACTGTTCCACAAGAAGGAATCATATGGTGGAAGAAGTCCTTGACAAGTTTTGGTGAGGTGTAGAAATTGTCAAAAGTACATGTGATACCCTTGGTTTATCAGTGGGCGTGCAAGTTTTATGACAACATTATATCCCAAACCATATTCACTTGCCCCCAGTTCAGCATTTATACAGCCTGTATACATGTTAAAATTGTATTCCAGAGCAATGCTAGGATTTGACCATCCTCATTCATCCACGTCCACTTTCTGATAAGGTTGGTATAGGTCATTCAAAAAGTACTGACGTTTATCATTCTCCTCTTCTGCACCTGGGTCAACAACATGCCCATCAAAGCCTTGAATTTTGTAGTTCACGATCTAGCTCAAACTCCTCATCACTAGAAACACCTCCTGGGGCACTGTTAATGTCACTCATCATCTTTTTTGCTTCAGACACACAATTCAGCAACTTCTTCAACAGAGAAAGTCATTTGTGATCTCTTACTACAAGATACCATTTTGATTTTGAATATATAATGACCGTTATGTAGTCACTCACCTTACAATAAGGTCTACAATGATTGGACAGATTTAACAGTCAGAGTGTGTGATTTAACATTTTATTCAGATTAGAGTTGCTATAGAGACATTTTACGTCATGGTTCGAATTAAAACCATATTTGCAGGGGCCGTTAAATATAGTGAAGTAGGTGTATTTGTAAGTGGATAAAGGATCTATTGGGTTCAAAATAAGCATGGACAATTGTGCACAAATTCATAACATCAGATACCTCCAAAGAGGTACTTTCTTGTAATCTGTGAGCCATGATTGCATATTGTTAGTAGTATGATCACAATTGTTTGATGAATGGATACAATCTTTCTCAAAGTGTGGATACAATAAGTATAAACCAGCATATGAGCATATATCAAAGCACTGAATTAATTAAAATGACACAACATTTGACAGTAATGGAATGATTACTAGTGTTAAAGTTTCCTACAATTATGAGAACTCTTGTCAAATCGTGTCAAGTTTGCTGCTGTAACTGTTAATTCTTGTCACTGAAATTCTGCAACTACTTATTTAATAGACTGTGATTTATTTAGAAATGCAAACCTCAAATGCAATCTGAAAAGGATAAGCTCCATTAGCTCTTTCTATAATAAACATTTGACTCACTCACATTGAGAGATGAATCTAGTCAGAAAATGAAGCGGAACTTTAAACATCTAAAATAAGGAATATGCTAATGCACTGTATCATAGGCATGACCCGTATAGTCACCTACAGATTTGTATTTCTGTGTTAGAGCTGTTTGGTGGAATTCTGAGTATTAAACACTGTAATCAGACTAAGATAAATAATATATGATTCCACTCTGTTCCATTGAAATGATTATTATGCACACACACACACACACACACACACACACACACACACACACACACACACACACACACACACACAAACCTCTACTAATATATTATTTTGATTGTATTTGCAGTTATTGAATGATAATCCAAAATCTTTATGGAAATTTAGTAATAAATGGCTTACCTGTAAACAAGGGAGTCGTCATAAGTGCCATTGTATTGGATCTGGAACATGCGGATGCCAGGGATATTCCTCTGGAAATTGAATTTGATGAGAGCTGTGGAGGATGTTGCCTCTGCAATCACCACTCTCTTGTCTGGGCTGGTCTTGGTGTCTCCTGTGTTGGTGCTGCCATTTGTACCAGACTTGGTGGAGGTGGAGATGTCAGAGGAGCCAGGGTCGGGCTCCTGGATAATATTGGTGCTGTTGGTGATGTGGGGCAGCTTGATGATGACAAGCTCCACTGTCTGGTGTGCCTCCCCAGCTGGGTTGGAGGAGATGCAGCTGAACGAGCCTGTGTCCTTTACTGTGCTGATTAGAATGTCCAGGGTGCCATTGTAGTAGACCAGAGTCCGGGACGAGTTTGACACAAGCTTGCCTTCAGGGGAGATCCAGTGGATTGCAGGTTCAGGGTCCCCTCTGGCCTTACACCTCAGTGTGACCCGCTGACCTTCAAGAACCCGCATCTCATGGGAGTAGCGGGTGATGAGGGGTGGCTCGCACAGGAACTCCTCCTCAGGGATGGACCAGAAGTAGCGCCCGGTGAGGTGGGGGGGCGTGGCACAGGTCTCCAGGTCATCCTCACGACTCAGGCGCCTCAGCCACAGTAACTCACAGTTGCAGTGCAACGGGTTCCCCCCAAAACTCAAAGCAAAGGAGGATGGGTTCATGATGCCTGAGGTGGCCAGGACCTGGGCTCGCTGAAAGAGGGGGTCTGGCGGGAGCTTTTGGAGTTTGTTTGAGGTTACATCCAGGCGGTTCAACTTCTGCAGGAGGGAGAAGGTGCCCTCAGGGATGTAGTCAATCATGTTATGGTCCAGACTGAGCGTGTGCAAGCTGATCATCCTTTGAATGGCATCCCAGGGGATGCGCTCCAGGTTATTGTAAGATAAATCCAACTCCTCTAAAGCCAGAAGGTCATTAAAAGCTCCCTGGTGGATGAGCATGAGCTGGTTATTGGTCAGAATCAGGTGATGTAGCTTGGACATTCCGCTGAATGTTTCATTGGATATCCGTGTTAATCGGTTGCTATTCAGGTGCAAGGCACGCAAGTTCTCTAGGTCCGTAAAAGCCATGGGTGTGATGAAGCTTATTGTATTCCTGGACAAGGTAAGGTCCACCAGTCTGGTCATGTTGGCAAAGTCTCTACGTTTTATACTTGTGACAAAGTTATCAGCCAGCCGTAGCTCAACGGTATGCCGGTCGATGTTTGGGGGGACAAACAGCAGCCCTTTTTTGGCACAGAGAGTTGCAAGATTGGGAGACAATATTTGACAAACACAACGCTTTGGACAGATCTGGGCCTTAACTGCCATGCCAATAACCAACAAATAGACAAGCAGTTTTTCCATTGTAAGTCAGGTTCAAACACCTGTAAGACAGAAAGAAAAAACAAGTTGAATTATACTTCCATTTAGACAAACACTGTTTGCACTTTAGCACCAAATAAATATAACACAGAATTTTGTAACAATTGTCTGTGTACTCTGTATATTGCACATGACTTGCACATGACTTTGTAATATTTGATCTTGAGCATGATGCGCCACTATATAACTTACCGGCTATGTATAAGTAATGTAAATATTACAAGGCATTAAGTGACCATTAGACCCCTTTATACTCAGATACTAGTCACATATGCAGTCACATCATTCTATAGGTGAGCAGACTGCAATAGATTCAAGTTGATAATGAATAGATTATACAAAGAAGAAAATGTGCATTTCTTGTACATTCCTGCCTGAATGAACGTTTGCCATTTCCGCTTTCCTAATATCTATGAATTCCATGATTTGTTCTTGGAAATCAACTAATTAACAGCAAACATGAGGAAAACAACAGCCATGTTTATGGGCATCTTGGGGAATATTATGAAACATAATAAACTTAACTAGTACCCGTGTACTGGGTTTGGATCAATTGTTATATTGACAGAGATACAGGGATTTCTACTGCTTTTAATTCCTACATTAAGCACGCACGCATAAATGAAAATTAATAGTAGCCAGTAAACAAAAATGACTAATACTAATACAACTACTACTAGTAATGTTCAGGAACAATTATTCCCAATGGAATTTCAGTGCACATGAAGAAAGCATAATTTGGATCCAAACTGAAAGGCACCATTTATAATCAAGTTCTACTTTTTCATACTCAGTATGAACTGCACAGCTCTTAATCATCATTTGGCTTGAACAGTGGATGCATTTGCAATCACCCTAATGAAGAGGTAAGTAATCTCTTCATCGTCCATTTGTAAAAAGCCTGTAATTGCACGCCAATATTCTCGGTCACTTGGTAAACAACACTGTCTTATGAAAAGGACATTTTATTAACTGTAAAGACATGGTTTGCAATTGTCATTCAGCTGAAGCCCTTGCCGACAAGGGGTTTTGTTATATCAGATCATATACAGTATGATATCTGACAAGCTAATCTAAATTAGGATTAAGCCAATTTCCAATAGAATTAGTTAGGCCATTTTACCACAGGGATTCTGTAGGATTTTCATTTTTGCAATGAAATGGAAAGGCTTCCAGCACACCAGCGGATTCAAGGGCTGTATGACAGGGTATCCGATTTCAAATCAAGCTGTGTCTGTAATGTGTCCTAAGAACACATGAAGGTCATAGAAAGGGATAATGAAACCAATACTGCAGACACTTTCTATGCAGGTAAAAATATCCTGTTCATTACCAGACAGTCATTCCTTCCCATTGATTTGACTTTTTCTGGCTATACTGTCATTTATATAAAGAGTGGTATAATAGTGTGAAATGTGAGATTTTAATAGAGTATACTTTGTATTACATACGAATGATCTGGACTGGAAAATGCAATGTAATCGTATGCATATCTGATTTATGAGTTCAGTTATGTGTCATTAAAGCGTTCCAGCATAATTAGCCCAGCAGGAATATACAGGAATGTATCTTTTTTTTTAAAGATAGTGCTTTGAACACTGCTCATAGTCTCATAAGATTGAGCTAATATGTTTTGCCACTGCTTCAAATTGAATATCACAACATTCAAGATTTCAGGCTGAGGCTCAGTAGAAATTAATGATCATTTCATTTTTTTAACAATGTGCTGCAACAAACCTTGATTGGATAGATAGAATCTACTTGCGCAAACTATGATTGAACTATGATTGTTCCTACCATGTATTAATGCACATCTTGTAAGTCGCTCTGGATAAATGCTAAATGCTTAAAATGCAAAATGTAAATGTACTCTACACCTGTGAATCTGTGTTATTCTCCCCTTAGTTTTCCTTATGATGCATGAGTGAAATAAAGAAAATAATCCTTGAAAATAATGATTTAAGTGTCATTGGTATTATTGGCAAGATTGTACTGATATTATGCAATGGGCCCTATTTTGATGATTCAAAAACCCCTTGCTAGCACAAACGCAGTTGTTGCAAAGGCACATTTATATTTTGCCATGGTGCAGAGGCACAAGGACATTTGTCCCTATGTTGGCATTAGAAAGGGGGTGGGTTAATCGTTTGGGCGGTGTGAATTTGCATTTAGCAGACCATAACAAGAATATATCACAATCGTGATCCATTAAAGTTGTGGTGCGCTGTATCCTGACAGATGAGGTGACTTCAACAGATTCAAAACTTTTAGTCATTGGCTATTAGTCGTGTGTTGCATTATTGAATGAACAATGGAAATGCTTAACATGCTATTCAAATGTCGGGACAATTCAGGTGGTATACAAAAATTGCAACCCTCACTTTATGAATAGGTGCATGTGCCCATGTTGAGAGAAAATCTACATATTGAGTGTACAAGCATGTGCAGTTTACATAATAATAAAATAACAACAGTAAATCACCATAATAATCATTATTTTTATTACAATTGTACTACTAATGAGAGTCAGAGAGCATGCGCTACACAAATAAAAAATGGAATACAAGGATACTTGATTAAACCGCTAATTTAAACATCCTGATTGGCCAGTGCACAGTCATACCTTCACCTTCAACTCATTACAAACTGACATGCACCTGGCTGCGCATCATGCATTGTGTCATTCAAATATTAAAACATATTCAAACCCGCCTCATTTGACCTGCTCCACTGCTTGCCCTAGCATTTGCTGACCTTAGCATGCACAAAATATGGTCCTTTAATTGTCAAAAGAATAAGTACTTATGATCTCCGGTTAAGCAAATTTAACGAGGACTCTTGTCCTGTATAATCAGTGGAATAATAATACATTTTTAAAAATGCACGTTAACCATCTTTTCATTTATAGACTCTTAAAAAGATTTGTTCATACATCTTGCCAGAACCAGGTAAACCCCACTGTTTGTGCATATTCCCTTGGGTTTAAAGATGGAAATGCAGTGAGAATGAACAATCCACTACTTGCTAGTCAGTTCATTTGGAATTATTTCAGAATATTGGTAGTACAATAAATATTCAATTCAACTTCAAATTAGAATTAATAAAAAAATGTGCCTCAGACATGTAACACGATCAATGCAATTAATAATGAATAAATAACAGGCTATTCCTTGTTGCAAATTGTGGTAGCATAAATCAACAGGTTTTCCCTGTGCAGACTATTAATAAGGGCTTGGAGTCTTCCCCTTAAATATTAAGAGACTAATCTCCCTTGCCTCTACTTGGCATGACCTGTTGGAAGTGTTACTAGCTTCTCTTCTTATTCTGTAGTGTTATATTGTGGCAAGCTATGCCATTCTTTGCCCCGTGTTTGTGAATGGAAGTATTCATACCTGAGGGAAATTTAAAGGGTTATTTATAAGGTGGTTTGTTACACCCGCTTGGTTTGTTCCCCTCCAATGTGCACAAGAATGTTACGTCCTTGCATATGCATTAATGATACCTTTTCTGTTTGAAAAAGAATGTGTGTAATTTGCTACTTAAAGTAAAGTCAAAACCCAAATACATGTACATTCAACATACTTGATTATCTGACATTATTTGGATGTCAATGCATCCTACTACAGAATAATGAAGAAGCCTGTACAATGACAATGAAGCTCGCTTCTTAAAAAATAAGAAATTACTTTATAATAACAGATCTGTCCAATTCCCTTAGCCCACATTTTCATAGCGAAAGTAATCAAGTCTTGTTCCTGCTGAAGTGCACATACTGTAATACTGTAATTTTAGGCGTGCTCATGTTTTGAAGCATTATTGTAATTTGTCAAATGGAGGAAAGTTATGTTAAGTTAGGAAATTATATTTTTTATTGTTTATGTTTGATAATTCTCAGCCAACTTTTCAAAACATTTTACAAAGTTTTACTGTATTTAATAAATTACTCATCAATATTTGAAACATCTTTGGCCACCATGATTATTTTTCATTGTATTCTATTGTCTGACTTCCCATGTGTTCATTATACCTCACCAACAGGGTCGGATATGTGGGATTTTACTGAACTTATTTTGCTGATAGCAGTCCCAATGTTTTGATTCACAAAAAAACTTTCAATAAGCAGTCGCAAATCTTCTCTTTTTGTTTTACTTTTTTGATTTACTAAGGTTGGCCCTCAAGAGGAGCACAAAGGAAAAACATTTCAACAAAAATATTGTATGTTTAGACCAACTATTCATGTACTGGGGGGCTTTGGCTCCACAGACCTGCATAAAGAAATACAATAAACTCCATATTGAAGCAAAATATGTGGTGTAATTGGTGTGCCTATTTTACATGAAATGTTTGGATCTACTACCAACATGAAAGATCCTGTCTTGGCGCCACTACACAGAGGTAATTGGCTCAACCCAGCCAATACAATGCAGTCGCAGTCACAGTCAGTACGAAGTTTAGGAAAGCAGGTAATTATGCAGAGGCATTACTTAATAAGCACCCTACTATCACAGTTAAAGTGGCACACATTGGACAGCAACAATGACATTACATTTTCAATTCAATGAATCCACTAAATGATTCCATGGCATTAGTTGAATATATGAATTTATCCGTTTCTAAACCTCCCATAAATCTATTCCAAAGGGGGAGGACTGAATTTATATCAATCACAAATAGTGCTCACCAGCTATCCTTACCATAATGTTATCTTTATTGCACCAAGAGCTTAGCTAAAACCTCTTTCGATGAGAACAGTAGCAAAATCAAACCTGGGTGGTAGTGAAATTTCTAGTTTTGTCTGTCACAAACGGAATATTCCTCACCTCCACCCAGTTTGGTAGTTTCATGGTTTGCAATAATGGCATTTGCATCAACATGGGCTGGCACAATTAAGTGTCAATAAAAACATTCAATGCTGTGCAATTTTTGTGTCTGATAATCCATTGCATTTTCATCTATCCAGATCACATTTTAACTCACGCTGGCATTATGTGCTAATTTGGTGGAGTTAATGTGCATATATGTACATATAGGGCAAGCAAATCAGACTGAGTAATCAATGAATCGTTACAGTCCTAATAAATAGGATAGGCAAAACAATAGATCATGAAGCCATTTTCCTTGCACACAATTCTTTCCACAATTCAAGTCTTGTTAACTTTTCATTCATTATGCTACATTTAATCTATCCAATCACCTTTCGTCAACACCTTGAGGGACAATTTGCAAGCATCACTGAGACTAAAGCAATATACTTTCTTTACCATTTATCCATAAAGGATGGATGAACAATAGTACAATGTCGTGGGAGCAGTGAACTCCAGAGCTCTGGAGCGAAGACATGAGGCTAAATAATTCAGCACAAAAACATGAACACTCCTGCATAATTCACACCCATTTTCCAAACATTGCACATTCAAGCATTTTAGTGCTTTAAAGGTGGATATTTCCATATCACAGCAAATATTATTATGAAATCAGAATGGATAATTCTGGGCCTAAATTGTTTAATCAAAGTCATTAGGTTGCAGTTAAACAGTGTACGCTGTCCAAAGTCAGACAAACAAACACGTGTTTTTGTGAAATAAAATATCATATGTGGGGGAATTGAAGGTGCTATACGCAGTTGTTTTCCATATGATTTCCATGTGAAAATATAATGAAATAGCCCTGATAAATCACTGATCACATCTCGCATGCATTTCTGCCCTCCACCACCAAGGGGTTGATGGAGCCTCAATTTCAAGTTAGGTGTCAAACAATCATTCAATTAATTACGACACTCATCTAAATGAATCATTCAATTACCAGGTAATCAGGCAAATGAGAAGAATGACAGGGCAATGTTTATGTCTGTTGACACACGTGTCAGATGTGTAGTGTATTATAAAATACTGCAAAAAATGAATAGTTTTTATTTGTAGAGGTAGGAAATTGAGATATAAAATGCCCTACAGTGTTAAAACATATTGTGAATCACTTGTAAACAGTTAGTAAATCATGACCATGAATTTAGTCAATAGTGATTTATTAGTCATTAGTTTATAGTACATCATTTGCTAAAGATTTTTTTTAAGTCATGATTAATGATCAATTAGATAGTTACTAATCATTTATAAATAGTTATTAGACATTTATAAAGTGGTGGCAGGAGAATGAATTGTGGGGGTCAGGTAATAGACAGGTACCATCCTTCATATAAACTTACACTGGTGCACATGGTATTTAACTGTACCCAAAATATAGTCGCACTGCTTTATTGACTTATTAAATGTTTTTGGCACTTCTCTTTGTCTTTCCCTTACAGTGCAAAAGTGCTTGTAAAATAGTTTATACATCTTGAGCTAAGTGCTAACAGCATACATCAAAGAACACATTAACATTTAATTTAAATGACATTTAAGGCCTTTTGCTATTTCTTATCCTGTGTTATAGAACAAAAATGTTAAGTTTAAATATGTTCTCTACATATCATTAGCATAATGTTCTGTCATTAACAGAAGATTGATGTCACCACTGGACAGCACTTATTCTAAAACTGGACTAAAAACTTTGGTAATAAACTGTCCATATGAATTCAAATGATAATAAGATAAATTTGTAATTTTATTAATAGATATGGTCATTTGTAATAGCTCTTAATGTATATGTTTTATAAACAATAATAGTTGTGAGAATCTGAAACAAACATCAACAATTGATTTTCAATCAAATGAATAATAACTTTTAAGAAATCTGTTTCAGTGTTGTTTCAGTGTTACAATTTCAGTCCTATAACAGTTACAGTCTTTTTTTAAAGGTTTGGTTGTTTCATTGTAGAAAACCAAATATTAGCATCTGTTGTTACCTCCCAATTTCAGACATGGTTTGTGTATTTCAGGAGAAAGTTTTATTTCATTTATGTCTTTAAAACTGGAATGTCACACAGAGAAATGAATAAATGTTCCCCGTTGAATAATATATGACAAATGTTGACATACATTTGTCCAAAAAAATATCAACAGACAGATCCATTTATTTTTCCAGGTGCAAATTATTTGCTCATTTATATGTGATTATTACACCTACAGAACATTTGAGAAAGTGCTTGGATGGTAGCAGACTTGGTTTTAAGAACAACAATGTGTTGATATGTAAAGTAACTATGAAGCATTTCTGGCACAAATATCCTGGCACAAATATCCTGGCAGATGCATAATACTCAATTGTGGTGTTTGATGTATCAGTTCAAAAGTAACAAAGGGGTATCTATAAGAACAACGTAACCACTAATTTAATTTAACTTGCATAATTGGACCAGACTGGATATATTGTTTAAATTTGGTACCTGCATGCTACTAGACGTGGTAACGGGTAGCAAGCTGCAGTTATTATGATAACTCTTCACTTATGAAAAGAGTCAGAGTGAAGGCAAAAATGTGTTCTCCTTTAAGAATGTCTTCACCTATGTGTAGTCTATAATCATAGTTCTGTAACTTTCAATCCAAATAGGCTTTTTGAGCGGCCGGAACATTACTCATTTCCTCATATGCCTTGTCAGACATCAACTTCAGTCAGGAACACCCTCAGTGGCCAGGCTGAGAGCCTTCCTGTCAAGCTAGCATTTATTTTCCCTGATCGAGGGAAGGTGTTAAAAGGATTAAGGCAACAAGGAGCTTTGGGACTGAACTATAGCCTATCCCCATATTGATTTATTTAGTCTCTCTGCACTGGATATTTGGCTGGGCACAATGCGCTGTTTGCCAGTCTGCAGATAAAGAGCAGGGATGCTGGGATCAGTACTGCTTGAATTTACATTTCACAAATGAGTGAGATGCTACAGTATAAAGGGATCAGGCCAGTGTGAGAGTTATTTGAGCTGCCAAGGCATGAAGTGAGCTCTATGCTTTTCAAAGAGGAAAGCCACCATCACTTCACCCACACTCATAGCAAAATGACAGCATGGTTAGTCAACGTCGTGGTTAATAAAATATTTAAAGGTAATAACATATTTAACAGGAATAATTCATTCCACAGCTCAAGTTAGAAGGAGAAAAAAGGAATATAAACATCCAATATTTGTTCCACTTACACATGTTATGCTGAAATGAGGGAATTAGGCAAACTGAGGTGATGATTAATTATGCACTATGGGGGAAAAAATCCTTCCGACACTGTTTTGTCTGTAAAACTGTCAGACAAAGTACCACTGTGACAAAATATTCCACAATGTGAATGCCTCGGAATTCTAATGTAATCAAAGTTTATTTTTATTTGGGAGAGGAGTGTTTTGTTTTTATTGGTTATAGCATTGCTTATATTATATTATCACTCATTAAATGAATATAAAATCTGCAATATGAAATTGTAGTGTTCTCCCAACGACAATGAAAGTGTGAATCTGAGTGAGGGCACGGTATGGTGGTCTTTACCAATACATCTTTTTGTAGTAATGCATTTTCTCATAAAGCTCATATTTCTCTGGTTCTCTGTGGCTCAGTTGGTAGAGCACAGCGTTGGCAACGCTTAGGTTGTGGGTTCAATCCCCACTGGGGCCACATATACTGAAGAAGAAAAAAAGTATGCATTCACTACTGTAAGTCGCTTTGGATAAAAGCGTCTGCTAAATGGTGTATATTATGTATATTATTATATTATATTTAAGAGCTCATATTTGCGCATATTTTTTCTGCACTAAATGGTGGCAGAAGCTTTTTTTTGCTGAACATTTGACATAAATCAGCAGCCTTCCCTGCAAAGCTTTTCCCTGGGAGAACTGACAGATCCACTCTGTGCTGCAGGAAGCATGTTTGCCTCTTCCTGAATGCACAGCCTCAAGATGCAGCTCAGCCCAGCTTACAGGGAGAATCTGACAACACGGAGACAATGGTGTTCTTCTCTAAGGCTGATCAGAGTTGTAAACGCCTTCTTCTCTGAAATCAGACAATGCCCACATGGAATTATTTTACGCCAATGTTAGCAGCCATTATAGTGAATATGTGGTCTTGCGTCTTATGTGTACTGTTAATGTCACGTATGAGTAAAATAGACCATGCAGTGAATCTGTAAACCCTGGCAATATAATTGGTTGTGAAAATTAATTCACTGCTGTATATCATTGGATGGAAATTAATTGGCCAGATGAGGCTCATAGCACTGTGCAATTCTTATCTGGGTTTTTATTCCCATGTTGCCTGTTGATTAACAGGGCCAGAGAATGCTACGGTGCAGCTGACATCCATGACAATAGGATATTTCCCTTTGCCGTCTGTTAAAGTAAAGCAGGTTTCCTGTTCTATAAGCTAAGGCTCTCAGCACAATACTATCAGCACCACCAGTCAGTTTGTTATATACTGCATTTGTAATGGATTGGGCTGAATTGAAAGGCTTGACATAAAATGCCAGCATGACATTTTTTAGTGGTGTTAGGTAGGTGAATTGGTCGGGGAGGGTAGCAGAGTGGTAGAGTGGTGGTGGGTGTTACAGAGTCTCTGCTCGGCGTGATCCAGTGGTTTCTGCTGTAGATGATAGAGGAAGATTATGCTTCCACAGGCAGTGAAATCCCACCAAGATTTACTGCAGTAAACACCACTGAGCCAATATGCTGTGCACCCAATACCCTGGGCATGGTGAGCACACTGCCTGCTTTTCCATATGCATATCATTAACACAGTCCCAAATGATAGAGACCATCACTGCATCCCTCCACACCCCTCTAGCGGGTGGGCCTCCCTCAGCCAAGCTTAGTTTTTCTTGTGGAGAATGCACCCCACTGTGGTGCATGCTGTGCATCAAACAACATTTTGGTCCAAGTGTAAGGAATCAGCAGACTGCTAAAAAGCTGCCAAGAACACCAATATATTTTTTATAACTTACATGTATTTCTAAGTGGAAATGATTTCATCTGAGACTCCAAGCATATGAGGAAGATCAAAGATATGGGCAGTTATGAGAGGACATCCAAGATGCAGAAACGCTGCCATGACCCCTGCTTTGAAAGGTAGTGGGAAAGGACCCTTCCGGAGTAGTAACCTGATGTGTTCTGAGAATTCTTGTTAAGTTCCAACTGCTGACTGGGTGCTTAGCAGTCCTAAGTGACTTTTGATGAGATCAAATGTCCGTTAATACCAAGCTGTGTGACGTGCATGGAGCATTTCACGAATGTGATTGGCACTGGCAAAACGAGTTGCATGTGGAGACTTTGAACTACAGTCTTTTTTTAACCAAAATTTTAAAAACCAAAATGTCTTCTGAAACTGCACGGTGGTGAGCCAAGTCGCCTCACAAAGAATTAATTAATTAGTTTGCATGTTCTTTGTCATGTCTTCTGTTTCTTCACCATTTGTTCTGCCAGTTAAGTGAATATGCCCATATTTTGTACCAAAACATTGACCAGGATAGACAATGGATGGATGGATGGATGGATGTCTTCTGTCTCACCATTTGTTCTCCAGTTAAGTATATGCCCATATTTTGTACCAAAACATTGAGATGTTGATGTTATGTTCTGCTTTGTCTGTTCGGTTTGTTTTTGTACTTTGTTTATTTTTCATTCATCATTCTCGTTTCAGTCATGTTCTGTTCCCTGTCTGTCATCGTTCCTGTTTGTTTCGAGATCCACTCCTTGTCTTTTGTCATGCACTTCGGGGAAATTCTAGTTTTCGTTTTTTCCGTCTTAGTTTCTTATCTCGTTTTACTTCCTTCTTTCTTTCTATAACACTTTGTATATATTAGTTAGATGTATATAGTACTAACCTACTAAACTACTAACATTAGGGATTTAGATTAAGTTACTAACATTACTAATTACTAATTATCTCACGCTTCTATCTATCGCTATCATTCTCTCTCTCATTGTCCTATCCCTGTACGCTTCTCACGTTTCGCTTCATTTGCACGCAGTTTCTCTACTTGCGTTCCTCCCCTTCGAACTGTGCACGTGTCTGCCTGCTCTTCCAGGTCGTATATTGTCTATGTGTCTGTGTGATTCCCAGTCCGTGTCTTTTGTTTCCCCTCGTTATTGTATTAGCGAATCCCATCATTTTCACTTCCTGCCCTTCTCTCCTCCCAGTCACACCTGATTCCTATTGTGTTTCCCTTCCCTGCTTGTATATAAGTTCCGTGTTTATGTTCTATCCTTGTCAGAACGTTGATCTTCATTCCCTGTGCCGATTGATTGTAAACCAGAGTCTGTAGCATTTTCCAGAGACACCCCTTCTGTTTTCACTTCGCATTTGCCTGCCGATTCTGTTTGTTTGCCTTTTCTGACTTCTTGGTTTTGACTTTTGGATTGGATTGTTTGGATTGTTTGTAGAAGACTACTCTTTGGATTTTGATTTTGTACCTTCGCTACTCTGACTTCTGGTTTTGACCCCTGCCTGAATTAAACGTCCCTTTTTGCCTGATCCTGGTCTGGGTCCTTATCCCGTACCTCACAGTTGAGCAGGATAACCCCATATCTTTGGGTAATATAATGCTATTAAAGTTACATTTCTTGTTCCTATGGTACTCTCCATTTTGTCAACTTCTTGATTGATAAAACAAGGGGCAGTGAATAGCGTGGTGACTTTTTTGATGTTGGCCACCATGACTGGTTAACTGAGTAGAAACACAATGTGCTGTGGGAAATAAGAGTGAAGAGTGTGTGTAATCCACAAGGGAATGGTGGGAACAATGGGCAGTTTGCTTGCTATTGAAAAGGGATTATGCTTTGGATTTCTACAAGGCAATATTCCATGTAGGTCTATTGTGGGAAACTGTACTGTAGTGAGGGATGTAGTGTTGGTCTCTGCCATTAGGGAGTGTAGAAATTGTAAGATATTTTCAACAATTTATATGAATGGTGTTGTAATGTGAACTGTGGCATTGCAATACTGCAATATTACCAGGTGAAAATATTTTGCCAACTTGTCATATGTGTACTATGTCACATGTGTACTATGATCCACATTTTATAAGATAAGGCTCCTGAGTATTTAAAATGTAAATGAATGTATTGCCAGCAGGCATAACCATCATACAAGACATATTAATTTAACTTTCTAGGTTATTCCTGGAGTGCATGGTTTCAGTGCCATTTTTTAAATATCCAGGTGCTAGACTTGGGAATTACCTGCTTACAAGCTGATATACAAGGATATCTTTAAAAACTCAACCAATATAACATTGTACCCTTGGGACCCAAGATACCCTTGAAGTCAGTCAACACAAAATTGTATAGTATTCATTGTATTTGTTATAAATAATTCTTTAAAATATATATATTTTTAACACTATCCTTAGTGTTTTAATTCAATATATTAATCATTTATATATTTTTCACAGGAACACAATGTAAATATGTGTCATAATTTAATGAATTGTCAATTATTATGCTATCTTCAGCATTATTTTGTAGGTTTATAATACAGTCATATATAACATATCGGAATTGATCTGATTAAATCCAGCCCAAATTATAGTCTACTGTGTCATTTGCTTTCATGAAACTAAAACTAGAAATAAAGATAATATTCTCGATGAATATGTTTGGTAACATTTTGTCCTGTAACTTTCTCCAAGCAGAGACTCCAATGGAAACGAGTAGGTCTCTCTTTAAACTAGATCAATGTGCTTGCTCTGAACACTCAACCCCTTGAGGATAATACTATAAGTGCAAAATGACATTTCTCAGTTCAAGGCTTTTATTTTAACACGTTTTTCTCGGAGCACCTTTTTTTGCAATATCCAGACGTTTCTACCTTGTCCTAAATACAGCAGTTAGGGGTTTAACTTAGTCTATCGTATGTATTGTACATACAGCAGAGTGACACTGCACACTTCCAAGCACAAATGTACAAGCACCTGTCATGCAAAGCTTTAAGTGAGTAAGAGTGCGTAACAGTATACCTGTAAATATGTCTGTTCATGACCTGAAAAAACCGAAGACATTTCAGCACACTTTATTCTGAATTATTAATGCTGTGGAATAAACCAAGACGGTATTTCGAGAGAAGCAATTAAATATTAATAAATTATTTCATAACAAATTAACTGTTGGAAATGCACATGTCTGTTTACTGAGGGCCCTCTTGAAGCAATTAAAGAGTTTTTCCATTAACTCTGGATTGCTTTGGTATTGATGCTGATTAAGAGACAAAATGGTTATTATATCCCATGTATATTCTATTATGCTGAGCATTTTAAAAGCATTGTTGCTTGAACTGAGTCTGTTGAAAGCAATCTATCGCTGAACCACCGTAATCCCCAGCCTGTTAATAGGTATGCCTCCATATTACCTAAGATTTGGTTGGTTGGTTTGAATCAGCACAATATAATTGTTTCATCTTAGGCACGCACATTTGCTCTGGAAAGATGATGGCCACATGTAGGAGTATTGACATTGGAGGTCGAGAAAAACACTGGAGATTAACCCCAAATGTCCCTATTCATATCAGCTGAGAGCATCTGGCTGTTTGTACTCATTGTTTGAGCTTTCCTGCTTGCGTGTCCAGTGTACTGACAGACACACCAGCTGTTACAGGAGATCAGAGACATGGCAGGGAGATGAAAATAAAAAGTGCAGCAGATGGATACATTGTGACTTAGCGTGCGTGCTCAAATTCACATTTACACGATGGATGAATGGTCCTACTTTGGAGAGAAAGCCTTGGGAATTGCGTTGCCTAATTATTCATGTCTTTAAAACAGAAAATAAATATTCCCTGGCAAATGTGTTCCCAACAAAATGAATAATGCTCCCAAAAAGGCAGTTATTTAAACAAGTGAACATATCCATGTGTTTCATCAACAGTAAAGAACGGCAGTGCATCATGCTATAAGTGGGAGATACTAAGGAGATGCAGTGCTTTGTTCAAAGATGTGAAAATCCCCATTTTGAAAAGCGGAGAGCCACTTGAACCCAGGGACTGTTTCATTTTCTGTGTGCGGCTGTTTGCTTTTTTACTCTTCTTTCATCATTCGGTGCCAGACAGTGGCTCATGTTAATTGCGTGCATTTGAATGCCTCTCCATTATTTCAGTACTCTGAAGAGAAAATTAGAAAGTCAATATCCACAGAAGTCAATGAGTAAAAAGGGCCTGAGGGGTGACGGTGGAATAGATATGCTAGGTTTCCTAACACTTTCATTTGGGATTGTCGCCTTGTTACCAAGCAACAAGGGCACCTTATCCTGAGCTGTTAGCAGCTGTCCTGGTTTCAGAATTGACAAACAGGAGCAGGATGAATCCAGATTTGGATTACATAATTCACAATCCAAGCCTATATTCTGTGGATGTTTTATTTATATTTGTAACTTACATCTCTGTATCGCTACCCTGCATTTGTGATTATTTAGCTTTTACAGCCTTGCTAAATTGCAACTACACATGGCTCTCCTGTGTTGGCTTTATTGATTTTGCATTGAAAGATTAATACTCTAATGGACTATTAGTGCAAAAGTACCTTTACTGAGTCTGCACTTGTTCAAGATTAGGTCTAGAAAATAATCAGACCTATAATTAGTTGTTGTTTGAGATATTTAAATTATTCAAATATTCTGTTTGTAAAGCTTCCTTTGCAGTGGTTGGACCCGGTGCTTTTGTTGTTATGTCAGCATAACAACATTTGCTGAATAATTGCTGACATTGTTTATACACATAATAATCTCATGGTATTATTAAAACAAATGCAGTGCATATTATCTCAAGCCATTTGATGATTACACATAAGTGATATATAGGTAAAATATACTATATATATATATATATCATGCATATCACATATTCTACCTATTAACTTATTAACATATTTGCATGAAATATACAGTTCTGCTGTAGTTCTAGCTACCATGGAGCTTAAGATGGTATCCTGCTTGCTGCACGGACACAGTGCATGCCCATCTCCAGCTCCAGCTCAATTAAAAATATTTTTTCCCCTCCAGTTCCTTATTAACAAAGTTTACTGAGAGGCTGAGGTGATGTTCCAAAAAGCCCCCTCTTATCAGTCATCTTCAGATTGGGTTATCACACTTTGATCTCGACTGTTCCTCTGCCTTTGTGTCTATCATCTCTCTCAGAATGCAGAATGCACAAAGTTATTGTACCTCAGATTTTAGCCATTGTCTGCTCCAAAACAAATTAAACTACGTTTCATCATCCAGAAGTGGACTATTTTAAACTGTGGCTTAGATATTACATTTGCAAAAGCAGACAAATTCTGGAACAGCAAGAGTTTACACTTTAAACAAGATGAAGCCAAAAACTGAACACAAATCACTCAGAGAGATGATGTAATCCAGTGCTGTATTTAGATGCAATTGTACCTCTCCCATGTGGGTTTCATACGCTTGTTTAAATAATACTCTGACCAGCTGAACCACCCCCCCCCCCTCACTCGGTGGAGAGTTAGTATCTATTAGTACATCGGTGTGCACTGGCTGCCACATTCTGCTTTTGACTCAAACCAAACTGTACAATATAGGCCATTTAGTGTTTGCCTCAGTAGGTCTATTACAAAAATATGGCACAGGCAGCATCAGCATACAGATCTACAGGCTCTGGTCAAAGGTTGAATTCAAAACGTGCAACCTCCTGTAAAGATTCTGGCTATATGACCTGTTGAATGACCCTGGAAGGCAGGAAAACTGGGATTAATGATGTGTATGCTAGATAACTGCACCGGTGCACTAATTACAGTATCCAGCATACATCATTAATTAATGCTGCATTTACACTACCCATATTCAGCAAAAACTTAATGTGGCTGGGGTTTTTGCATAAATAAAATCACCTCCAGGTGCACCTCGGTCTGTTCTGTGACTAGTCCTTTCCTGGTCACCTTCTGCCATGACATACAACATGGCCAAAAGCTGAGGAAAGCATGTTAATTGTGACATTGTTGAATGGGTGTTTTTATTATGGCACATGACTCCCATACATAAACAGTGCAGCCAATGTAGGTCTTTGCATTTTGTTATATTGCATTATTGTAAGATAAACTACAGCACAGGAACACAATTATTATGATACATGTAATTGTTCCAAAGCCAAATAGTAAGGAATGATGCTGGGACTGTATAGTGCCCTTTAAGAACAAATTAAATTTGCATTGGCAGAGGTGCCAGTCTATGCAGCTATCCTGCTGAGGGATCTACGGACAGGGAACTGAGCCAGAGACACGTGTCACAGTCTAACACTGAGCAGTGACTGTGCACATTCACAGGGTTTAGGGAAACATTTCAGTAGACTATTGATGTCGTCAATTATGTAGAAACCCTTTATTTCCGCATACAAGCGGATTTAAACACACTTCAAATGAATGTATTGATGAACTACACTTAGATGCTAATTACTGTGCAGTTTATGTAATTGCTGGCAAATTAACTAAAATTCGAAAAGACTTGGAATATGACAGTAGTCAATGCAGACAAAACACCCGTAAGCAAAATTATGTTGACAAACAGTAGCACATTAACTTCATCTACTTTATTTTCCATTCTTCCTTTGTTTAGAAGCTAGCTTACATGTTGACACATTTTTTTAATTAAATCCATGCACAAAAACATTTTTGAAATTCAGTTTGAATGAGGTTCAGGTTATATGTGATGCTTCAAGAAACAAAACACAAATTATAATTTTGAATGGCTCTATGTCAACATGACACGAGGCCTGGAAAACTTGAATGTGGCCTATGAAAACACATCATAAGCCCTCACCTCATTCGATAAGACTTAAAGAACTATGAAAACCCAGAGCCATTGAAAACGTTTTTCATATTGTTTCAAATGTCAGAGAGAAACATACTGATACACACACTAATGATAATTATATATTCAGCTTTAATAGAGATGAATCATTTGAACATATAATTATGTTAACTTCATAACAATGAATGAGCTTCAGTATGTTGACTTCACGCTTCAATTGAGTGTGTAATTACACACACACACACACATATATATATATATATATACATACTGTACATAGATAAATGAAATAGAGTACTTCATCATGAGTTAATATGCATGTATGTTTAATCATTCATAATGCAATGAATAACTACTTGAGATATTCAAATAATTACATTTCAAAATCAAGGTTTTACAACTTTACAACTTATAAATGGTATTAACTAGCTATACAACTTCCTATGAATAAGCTAGTGTTAAATATAACTTGATAGCTTAAAAACACAAATGAGGGTTAAACAAAAGTGCATGGAATTAATTTATAGTGTTCACATTAGATTCTCAAAAATATTCTGTTTACAGGAGTTATGTAGGAGTTAAAAATGTATTTATACTATTTTCCCCATACACTCTGCTCTCCCAATTCATCAGTGTGACACTTCCATGCTGTGCACTCCTGTATGTTCTCTGTCGTTCCAACATTGAAGATTTCTTATGCACTGGTGGCGTGACTGTGGAGTGCTTGTCTAAAGATGTGTCAGACAAATTATGTTGGAATTCCTTACTCCCAGTCAAAGGAAATATAAATATACTGAAAGGTTTCACCAATTAAAGATATTGTGTGCACCGCCCATGCCTGGTGCATGGCATATCTGCATGCAGATGCTTCACATGTCAAAAAGCGACTTATTCCCGGTCATAAAATTAAATGCAAAGCCTGCATCCAAGGAAACATTTATTAGGATAGGGTATGAAAAATGTATTGACCAATAAAACGTCTTCAATGATTACCTTCCTGAAAAGGTCAAGGAGACAGACAGCAAATGAGAGGCATTGAAGGGAACACAATGCAGTGCAATACCAAAATGGAGGCAAATATTGAATATGGGCAGAGGGAGACTTTAAACGATCATTAAGGCTTAACAGCATGGAAAAGTCTCCCTCTGGTGTGAGATAGAAACACCTTGAGACATCTTGAGAACAGGGCTTGTGTTTGTGGCCTGTATTATTTATAATTTAATGTAAAACCTCCACTGGCTCCCGGCTTTGTTTCTGCATGGATTTTATTTTGCACACTGGGAGGCAATTAAGGTCTGGATGAATAACATCATTTGCTGGATAATAGAGTGAATGCTGATTATAAAAGTGCCCATTTGGAGCTCCAAACGCTGCATACAATGTGTGGCCCTCTGCCTCTGTAATCAGAAATATTAAAGCAATTCCAATGCTGCCAAACAGTAGGGTATTATATAATGGTAGACAGTGTGCCTTTACATTGTTTATTCATGACATCTTTTCTGAATCTTATTTTAAAATGGTAAGGAGAAAATAGCCACATTCCCATTTGTTTCAAAGTGGTGAAATATAATAGGATGGTGGAAATATGCAAAACCTTCAGCTGCCTCTTCAAGTGCAATGTGACATGTACAGTAGCTAACTTTTTGCAGACATTGGACTTTTTACTGGTACCTCTATCACACTGTATTGACAGACAAAATCTGCATCAAGTGACAATCAATTCAGACAAAACGGCAGCCGCGTAAAGGAGACCTTGTTTGACTTACACATGGTGGCCTCCTAGTGCTCCCTTTCAAGTGGTGTCATTCCTAGACCGATCGTGGTTGGGAGCTGAACCACATCCATGGGTTTTGGATGCGATACGATTGATCCTAGCCTCAATAACCATTTGCACAACCTTCAGTTTCTGCATGGGGGAAGGGTGGGCTCTCTTGGGGAGTGATAACTCACTGTGCAGAGTAGTCTCCTTCCCCACTCATCCATCTTTCTCCCTCTTCACTGTCACTACGCTTGACTCTGTGAAACCTGTGCCACTGTCGATATGAGCTGGAATCAGACCCCCTGCATTTAGTACTATGATAGTGGAGCATCTGTTTACTTCGGTAGCAGCTCAGGAAGGTGTCAACACAATCTGACACCACACTCCTGTTAGGGCTCCAAGTGAGGAAATGGCCAGGTGTCTTGCCTATATATATATATATTTCTTATTATGGAAAGGAGCAGGAGATTCTGGTCCAAGCCCCATTCTTTGGTAAACAGTCCTTCACATGAGTAAAGATAATTGTGACAATTTCTTCTATCTCTTTGTATGTGCACGGTGCTTACCTGTGTGCATTAGCTTTTCTAGTTTTTTGGGGGGAACGATAGGTCCCAGAGACATACAAACAGCAGCCACATGGGATCTGTCCTAGCACCTCTCCCTGCAGCAAGGCTGTATGTTAATTCAGGGTAATGGGAAATCAGATGAAGATCGGATGACATCCCCCAGAGTATCATATTAGTGGAGGACTTGATCTAATTCCGATTTTGCAAAGAATGACATGGAGATGCTTTTTCACTGTACAGCCTTTTCGCTAAAGTGTATTGACTGACCGGTTAATGGGTATTCATTTTCATGCGGGATCATGAGGTTTCATTACCCTAATGACATCTGAAAATTCAAAAAATATTCTCTCTTGTTTGAAAGCAATACTTCAAATATTACCTGAGTAGCATTAGCATTCCCCAGATATTTTCGCATACTCAATTATTAATTTTAACCCTCTGGAATCTTCTTGCTCTTCTTATGTGTTACTAGTAAATGAGCGGTACAAAGTGTAATGACAGTGGGTGCTGCAAGAAAGGTGTGATTCCTTAGTAAATGGAGCAATTAACATCCCATCCTGCCATCATATATAAAAATGCTGAGCAGGCCCAGTTGCCCATCATTTTGGCTACCATAGGTGGAAGAATAGATCTCAGTGGCTTTGAAAGAGGGGTGATTGTTGGAGCACATTTGGCATCAACTTGCTGATGTTTCAGAAGGAACAGTGATGTTGGCATGGAAGTCTGAGGTAAATATATCATCAACTAGGAGAAATTGTGGTTCAAGATTCAAGGCAAAACAGGTGAGCAACGCTAAATCAGTTGTCTGCAAATATCAATCTAGGGTGTGACCAGGCAGTTTCATCAAGAACATTCTGGTGAAAACTTTACAGAGAGGAATACTATGGTCAGGTTGCAGTGCATAAACCTGTCATTGCACCAAAAAATGAGTAAAGTTGTGCAAAGAACACAGGCAGTGGTCTATTGAGCAGTGGAAGAAAGTTACATGGTCAGATGAGTCATCCTTCACTCTGTTCTCAACAAGAGGATGAGTTCTGTTTGGAGCATGCCAAAAGAGTGCTTGTTTCCCACCGTGAAGGGTTCTGTTGGCTCTGTTATAGTGCAAGGTGCATTTTCTTGCCATGGTTTAGGTTCTCTCAATCACTTAGAGGGCAAGGTAAAAGTTAATAAATACAAAGCCAGTCTGAGCCATCCTAAGGTAAAGCATTTCTATCCTGATGGGGGTGGTCTCTTGCAGGAAGAAAATGTCCCCATCCACATGGCAGAAGTGGTCAATGAATGGTTTGATGAGCATAACATGACGAAACCATATGCCATAGCCATCTCAGCCACCAGATCTCAACCCAATTGAACACTTATGGGAGATTCTGGAGTGGCGCCTGAGTAGCGTTTTCCACTACCATGAACAAAACACCAAATAATGGAATTTCTCATGGAATAATGGTGGTGCATCCCTCCAATAGACCAAGGTGCATTGAACCTGTTCTGGTGGCTCGTGGTGGCCCAACACCCTATTACAACCCTTTATATTGATGTTTCCATTATTTTGGTATTTACCTGTATATATAATGCATATAGCGACTCCATTTCTATATAATGTATGTATACATGTATACATTTATGTATACTTTTCCATCAAACCACGCTGGGTCACAAATATATCTTACAACCATTATTGCATTGAAATTAGAGTGCATTGCATTACTGGAAATGGGAAAATGTATATCTGCATTCGGAAATAACTGTCCTACAGGCTTATATAAGGTGTAAGCAATTTTTCAAATATCATTATATTCTGTCTGCTGAACACTATACTGAATGCATATGTCCACCTAGTAGCTCTATTTCCATTCATTATTTAATATACAGTATATATTGAGAAGTCAGTTTTCATAGTAAAGAGCCTTGGGCCACTCACATTGCTCTGTATATTGAGCATTTAAAATAAGTGAAATACCACATACTAGACAAAATAATTGATATTGCGTTATTTTCAGATGTTTATTTACATATCCAAGACTAAAGAGAAGTCTCTAGACAAGTGTGCAAAAGGGAACTGTCCCAGTTTCAAACAGAGGCATGTGCTTCTTTGTTGGTTGAAACTGTGCATTGTTTTTAAAGCATAATACAACAGAAAAATACAGAAGCACATGTTATTTTCACATACACACACACACACTTGCACACACGCGCGCACACATACACACACACACGCACACACATATTTAAAGGTGATGCCCTCCTATGTTCTTGTTCTTGCTCTTTTGAATTTTCATTGAAAATCATTTGCATATGTTTTCTCTGATTTTACATTTTATAAAATAGCTGCCATTTTTATGCTATAGAAGGCCAAATTCAGGCTGCTTCCCCTTGTATCACATTGTAGAATTCTGTTGTTAAAACAAAACAAAAAAACACCTGGATCATCTGGTTTACAGACAGATGTGCTGAAGGACTTCTTAATCCTTAGAATACAACACTTAAAGCCCCTTGAATTAGCCATTGTACCAGCAATGTTTTTTGATGGCGCTCCCCTTTACTAAGCTTACATTGTTAAGTCCTTCACCACCTCCACCCTTGTTTTACCATAGTTAGTTGTAATTGGGTTTAAAGCTGGTATTTATATCATATTTGGTCATGTTTCTTACCAACTATCAATTTCCTGAAATCTATTCAGATATTGGTCATATAATTTGGCTGCCATGGTAGCTAGCAAATTCAGAAAGGAAAAAAATAATACTGTTCAGACACAGAGCACCCAAAATTAAAGTAAGTGGGCCAGCACTTTAAAGAAAAGCTTTGATATTTTGCAGCAGACTGCAATGTTAGGTTCTCCTGTTCATCCTGTAAATCCAGCAGACTTGCTAACAAGCTATTGAGCTTTTGTAGGTTCAGATGAGCGTAGGTGTCCAAGTATCTACAATGATACTTACAAATGCACTTATTTTTTAGCAAACAAACCAGTATTACTGATTTAATGGCCTGTTGCCTTTCTCTACTGAAAAACAGATCCAACTTGGACCCACCTGAGGTATTACCCACATGACCTTGGATCACCAGACAATAGAACCTATGAGACTACCTGGAATGGAATGTACAAGCATGTTGCTCAGAACATATCACAGTGTTCCACTTGTGATATGGGTAGCTTCTCTGGCAAACATACATTTCATGATTGATTGAAATGATGGTACACTAATTGTACAGAGTGTACACTAATTGATTTATTACTGGCTGAAATACAACACTAAAACACTGTATAGCAGTGGTTCCTTTTCTGAGCCCAGAACCCCCTCAAAGATCATTTTCTGTGACCCACTCTTATAATGGACTTCAAATATGGATTTAAAATGTTTTTGATATATGACTAAACAATTAAATGTACAGTGCATGTAACTAGTGTAGTTTAATATGACTGCTGTGAATGTCAACAGAAGGTCTATGATGTATGCTATGATATACACAAAGTTATTATTATTACCTTTGTCATAGCTATCCCATGACCACCTCAGCCCCTCTAATGTCCCACCAATGGGTCCTGACCCACAGTTTGGGAACCACTGGTTTAGAGGTATAAAAGACCATGTATTAATCAACTACGGCTACACTCAATGTGTGTTCCTCCTGTATGCTACTTCTCACGGGCACATATAATCATATGTTTTCTAAGCTGAGCAAAAGTATAAATCTACTTTATATTTCATACTCTAAGCTGATATGTATCGCATTGTATGGAACTTAATTACTTACATTTAGATGTTTAACTACTTTAGCTCCATTATGATAATGGTCCTGGCCTAGAATGTAAGTGAAATATCATTTTTTTAAGTTTTATAAAGATTTGTTGCACATAGCTTGCAATTACAGGCAGCCTTTTGCAATCATATTGCAGTGTGAGGAACGTTTGACTTGTCAATACTTATGAATCCATAATATTTTTGTATCCACACTCTTAAACTACACTCAAGCTACAAAAAAGGACATCCACTGTTGGAAGACCACTAACAACACAGATGAAGGTGAGTAGAAGGTAGACATAGTTTCAGGCCAGTTGAAAACAGATGCAACCCAGCTGCTCACCTGCATGATCAGCCTATTCAGACCTTAATCGGCATGCTGCATAAGCTACCTCCACACTCTTCCTTATTAGCACACACCAGAGTGGTGCATACAAGTTGACCACTTGAAATCACCGGGCAACAACATACCATACTTCATGCTGACCGTCAGATTGATCTATGCATTCAATGGAGAATTAAGTGCAGCCCTCCACTTGGTGTTCTCCAAAATGACATGCTCATGAGCACAACCTCTCACTGTCTACTTGTAGACAAGATGTAATATGATTTAAAAAATTTATGTTTTAGCCTTTTCTTGCAACAGGAATGTCTTTTTTATATGGTGTATCCCCACCAAAAGTAGCTGTATTTCACATTTCATACCAGGTGCAGAGCATGTCTACATTAATGTAATCCTTTCACTACAGGATTTCAGTTATTGCCACACATCAACTTAGCTCCTTGCAATATTTTACCTCAGTGCAGGGCAGAGCATTTTTAGGCACAGCAGAACACTTTCATTTATGGTCTGAGATTTAAGAATATGATTTCTAAGAATGTTACAGATGTGATGGACAGTTCCTGTTTTAGGACCAACCACGGCTGTATGAGTGCAGTATGGATAATCTGTTAAATGCATGACCCTGAAATAAAGACCACTTGCTCAGATGTGTTGCTTGCTCTATATAAACCACAATCTCATCAGTAAGCAGGGGGTTAGTTTGAGGCATTTACTGACAAAAATGTAAACCATGGACTTTATCATAGAAAATATCATGGACATCATAGAAAGATTTGCACCCTAATGACAAAAGAAGGTGCTTGGGCAAAAATGGAACAAAACTAGTCACATATTGAAAGCACAATTGCAGACATGCCTATGTGTGGAAATAATGTCAGGTGATAATCACAGTTAAACAAATGAACAAGAGAAAGAGGCATCTGATATTTGAACACTGCTTCCATTATTGAGAGATTGATTAGCCAATGTCAAAGGGTGTAGTACAGCATGTGTTTAGTCTGTGTTAAATTCCAATGCTCTGTGTCAGCATTATAATTCACAAGAGATTACCTGGTTGAGAGAGTATATGTTCTTAAAAATCCATTTGTTACACTACATGAGCTTAAACGAGTATTGCGCTCAGAAGATGGGCATGCTAGCTCCTATTATTTTGAAGGCTTTTCTTTTCACAATCTGCTTTAAGGAAAACGGAATAGTATACGTATATGATGAAGTTTGAATAATTCTCCAATATTTAATCATTTTATACTGTTATGTAACATCTTCAGTTTCAAAGACAGGACTGCATTGCCAAGCCTCATGACATGTCAGATCACGTGACTGCAGGCATCATTTGTTGATGTCTTTAACTAGAAATTATTTTATTTATTGTTTACCAAAAAGCATTCCTTGGCATTGCTTTTTCGTGGAGCTATACAAGTTTAATGTTTACCAATATATAAAACGTGAGAAGATTGCAAAACTTAAATTGAATATAATTACAAATAGAATAGCTCCTCAGGAGAAGTATTTCAATTCATAGCTTTTCCCTGGTTACCTGTTGGGTAGTAAAATAACCTACCATATCACTTCATTAAACATTATCATTAGCAGGATACTTAGCTGGCAAGTATGGGAAAACACCTTATTTGACAGTTCTCCTAAATAAAATCTAAAAACCTAAATTTACGTTTCATTTGAGTCAGACTTTGAGAAAACGTCCTCTCTTGAATATCTTTAATTCAAAAAGAAAAGAGAACATCACTAGTTGAAAATAGCATGCATAAAACCATAAAGAGTGTTCCATATGGAATGCCAGGCCAGTAAATATGTTGATTTTCAAATAGCCAATGGCACTATTTGTGATCATTTCTGATAATCTTTCATCTTTTCCTTTTATAGGAGGAATAATACAACCTTTTTATTTGAATTCCATGTATATTATATAACGTAGTATAACCATGTTTAATTTGAATAAATATAGCCTATAACATTACTATGCTAAAGGGGAACAATTATAAAATAGTGACTGTCGACATTTCTTTTTGTAGGACTAATGTGCAATTTGTGTTCAAATTACATGTGTTTATATTGCACTTTAAATGCGTGTGCAAAACGTCAGATCCAATCAGTGTATGCCAACTGGAGCTGTCAACTGTCACCTCTGCAGACACATCTTTGGCACCATGGCAACTCATATTGCACTATGGGAGAGATGGCATTATGAGAGGTGGGTTTTGCCTCAAGAAAGGAAATTGCATTAGACTACATATATTTGCCTCCCATTTTTGTAATGATTCCTTAATGCTTTCTGGGTCAAGTACAATGTTAACGCATACATATATAAATGCATACCTACATGCACATTTGATTGACAGCCATCAGCACTAATCATGGTTAGTAAAGAGGGATTAAATAAATATTTGTACCATGTTTTCCTTGGTAGAAATGAGTCTATATATATCGCGTAATGCCTCTGCCAGCATAATCAATCAATCAATCAATCAATCTTTATTTTTGTATAGCGCCATTTACAAACAGGTTGTCACACAGCGCTTCACAATTGGCATTTTCCAGAGGGAATCAAAAAACCAGAAAACCATTGGAGCCAATGTAGGAAACTGGAAAATTATTCCCTGACCCCTTAAAAGGCGGTCGAGATGAACTCCTGGAAAATTGTGGACTAAGTGACTTTGTAACGAATTGTGCTCTACCATTCTACATATCACACTGAGGCGCTTTATAAGACAAGAGGTTCTGACTGTAGAGACGGGCGCAGCAAGCTATCTGTTTCACTGAGGACCTAAGCAGGGGTGTGGTAATATTGAACACCGTTTTGTTATTAGTTTTTTTTCATACTGGTCGTTATGCAGTTTCATACTGGTGGGATATGTTTCAATCGTGTCTGCAGAAGGGAATTCGTTGCGATGCTTTTGATTCGATGGCTTTGGCTTGCAACAGAATGTAGGCAATGTTCGCAAGTGTGATTAAACAACACTATATGCTGCGACGGTATCTCTGCAGCTATGGCCATTCGGCACGATCTCATAAAAGTACAGAGCACCTGCGATGCGCGAACAATTTAGCCATTGAGCCCCGTTTTGATGTTGATGTATCGGTGGCTTTAGACCCAGAAAGGTCCCTTCAGTCTCCATTAATCAGATCGAATACGCACGGAGTGATCCGTGCGCCCCCTCGCTGCATTATTGTCCATTCTATCCTAATAGTGTTGTCTCCCATGGTGTGGCTGCGGATCCCGGCGTTCAACTGCAAAGACAGTCGAAGCCCTACCCCACCACTGAAGCTGCAGGACGGAGCATAAATTGAATTATAGCACCACCAACCAGTCAAAGCTGTGCTGCAGTTTGGTTAGTTGACTATTCGAGCAGTGGATATGTGAAATATTTTAATTTAAAGCGTGATACCATAATTAAAATACAAAGTTTAAGTTCATACCGTTTACCTCAAACCCATCGTAAATTTCAAATTAAACTGAACAACTGGCACATTTATGGTGCGCTTTGAAGTGCCATTATACGGTATGAGAAAAATACGGTGGTCTTTGAAAATGTCACCTGCATTTCTTCACCTCTTGTCCCAGCACAGGAAACAATGCTTCCCAGTATTAAATAATTCATGCATTACTACACGCTAGTGTAAAACGGATAATGTTGGTCTGGGACAACTTGATCCTGTTAACCTTATGCTACTTGGCTCTTACTGCTAGCGTTTTTTCTAGCTAATATCAGACAGTCGACCTTGAATGTATAGAGCGCAATGTGTAGCCTATTTGTTCATGTCGTCCTTCATATAAACTATTCATAATTTAGGGTGCATCTGAATAATTTACTTCCATGTCAGTGTATTCCCTTCCAAAAAACACCACATTCACCATGTGCCACTTCGCATATTATTATTTGACAACAATTATCTGGTAAATATCACTTATAGGATGGCAAGAAGTTGAAAAAAATCATTGTGTCCCATAAAACAATTAATGTAGGCTAGTCAAGACCTGTTTTGCATAGCTATGCAACATGCAGTACGGTCACATGTAAGCTATTTGATGCCTGCATATTGCACATAAACCAAACAAATATTGATGTTTTCCTGGACAATTTTCGTTTTTTTAAATCTCACAAGTAGCCTACCCTATGGATGTCTAGCAACATTATATATCAGGACATGTATTTCGTTAATTTGTTTGAACCACAACCCACAAACAAACATGCAATCAACCGTTATTAACATGTATTTAAAGATATATAACATGTCTGTCAGAAAAGCCTAATAATTAAGTAGTCTTGGTGTATTTATGTATTTTGGATTTATGTAGGTGGATTTCAGGATAAGATCACTGTTGAATCCTATATCGTAATTTAGACCACTGCCTAATTTTATAACGGTTAGTGTGGTTAGGTGAATAGACAACATTTTGTGAAAACCCGACACTTTAATCGAGTTGTACAGTGAGATACCTGTACTTTGAGGTGTCTCGGCACGCAAGCCTGTATGCGTGTAAACCTGGTCTGTCATGTTTCAAGCTAGTGCTGGTTTTGAGAAGGAGAGGCGTTTGAGAGGTGCGATGTCTGCGTTCACACACCCCCTCCGTCCAAATCAGGTGGATAGCCTATGGAATACTCAGAAGCCGCGCTTCAACCTCAATATAACATTGAAACCCAACGCCATTCAGACATGCATTAATCCCCTCCTCCGTAAATCATCATGGTTTCACCTTCAAAGCGCTAGATTGTTGAAAATGGTGATGTGTCAGCCTATCAACACGAAAACCTAGTTGCAACCCAAGCTCTTTCTCCAACATGCAAATCTTGAAGACACATTTTGACCTTGCGGTGTAGGCTATAGTAGACTACTGAATTCAAGTTATACCCCTAAACCATTTGCTTTCAGAAAAAAATAGATAGCCTATTCCTTCGCATTTTCAGACAACCACTTTATAAAGCAACGGGTAAAACAGACAGGTAGCCTATAGATATTCTAATCCACCAGTTCTATGTCGAATGGTGTTGTAATGACTGACGCTTCCCCCAAAGAAAACAAAAACCCATCACAGTGTTGAAATCAAATGGCGGAAAACAAATAAAAGTTTACCTTGAGGAAGGAACATCAGCCCTGCTCACAACACCGAGGGTCAGGGGAATCGAGTCTTCTCACTTGTCATATTTTCCCATATTTCGATTTTGCTTTTCTCCATCGAATTTTAGCTAAATTCTGTCAATACAAGGTGTGCTGGTTTTCATAGCGCGGAAATCCGCACAGCCCATCTCCCCTCTGTGCTCTATCAAAACCATAGGTTTGTATACGATGATGCCTTTCGAATCCACTGATGCCCTTTATTGAATATCCAAAACGACCAACACAGTCAAATTCCAACGCAGATCGACAAAAAACATTCGCGGAAAATGGGTGCTTGTTTTCTCCTTTTAAAAGCCGCAGACCCAGCCATTGTTCCGTCGCTCGCAGGCAAGCCTCGCAACTGTGGAAGCTTTCCCCCGCATTAAACCAGCTTGCTCTATTTAGCTGAGCAAACGTCTCTGCAGTGAGAGCGATCAAGTGGCTGAGATGGGGAACTCAGATCAAATCTCAGCAGGCAGACCTTTGCACCGTTGCACCTACCAGCACTTCCCCCAGTCCAGCATCCACGCCGAGTTAATCCACAGGGTAACTGAATGCCACATGCACTCGTTCTCCATCCAAGTCTCCAAAAGGGCTGGTCCTCGTTCTCTGCAGCAGTTTATTTAACTATTCTGTTCCGTATTGGGATGACAACTAATTATATAAACGCCACACGTGTGACATTCTAATTCGATTATTAGCCTAAAGGGCGTGAGAAATCGAATTCAATTCCAGAAAAGAACACGATATATTTAAATATTCGGACGCATATAGCTAATGTCCTGTGGGATTAATTTCCCCTGTTAGTTTTTTTTCGATCCAACCCTCGCCAGCGTCGTTAGAGACATTTAACAAACTAAAATATATACAGCATTGGGGTCCGCGATGGAAATAGTTTTCCTCAGTTGGAAAATGTGGGGGAAGTCATCACGGATTGGTCCAATCTGACGTTCGCTCTCCCAGATTCTATGTGTGTCACTCCTTGGGACATGCTAAGAAGTGCTGTCAACTAAGCGTTCACAGGAAAAATGGGATACCTGTATTGCTGTACCGAACAAAAACAGTACAGTACATCGCTCAGTGGGACTGCTTTTATTTTTTAAAAAACCTACTCAGAAGGATTTCTCCCCGAATCTCACAAGCAGAGGAACCCAAATCAACACAGATAGTTACATAGGATATTTAAATATCGCAATGTGTGCAAATGTATTTCGGACATATCTACTGTAGCCTATAGAAACTCAGATACAGTGAAATTATAGTTAGTCTCCTTTCTGTGATATTTGGTCGGGGGCTGGACATTTAACATGATGTTAAATGCCGATGTGGTGCAGGGTTGCTGTCGATGGGTCAGCACTGATTTTGCGTCTATTTCAGGCATTGTTTCTAATCATCGCTTGATTATCTTGGATTCTGCTTCCAAGGGAGAATCTATACAGTACCGTGTGAAATTTCTGTGACGAATAAAATAAATAGGCAATAGCCTAAATAACATAAAAACATGTTATTTTAATAGATGGTGGACTATAGATAACTCATTTTTATATATTTTTTGAGGAGATTTGAACCCAAATCACAGAAGATGTTAATGTACCAATTTCTAGCGATCAGAGCAATAACTACCAGGAAATATGGTGTAGTGGGTAGGGAAGTTATAAAGGGAAGTACAGGGACAGTACAGTACAGGTTCAGATTTCAGGTAATGGACATTCATTCAGCAAATGTCCGACTGTTTAAAAGTATAGTGTTGACCTGGACAGAACTCTGCAGACTCTAAATAGGCTAAAGTAAATTAATTGAAATAAATACATTCATTTCATTAATTAGAAAGGTATATTTAAAAAAGTCCTTTTCAGCACCACGGGCAGATGCATGGCACAGTGGAATCTAGAGTAAACTCTGAGGGGATGGGACGTTACAAGAGAGAAAATGTGAGCTTTCAAAGTATTATTTCGGAATACCTAGCACTCTAGAACGATCCTCACCTGTCTGTGTCTCTATCTCTCGCACGATAATGATAAATGTAAGCGTGAAATGTAAATGTGTACATAGGCGCCGATCCCGTGGGTGCTCCGGGACCCGAGCACCCACGGAGAAGGCCGAGCACCCACGGGGAAAATTATGCACGGAGCCAAATTTACATTGATTTGATAGCAAACTCCACCTAGCATACGCTGCGCGGCACCCACGGGCAGAAACATAAATCGGCGCCTATGAATGTGTATATGTGAAAATGTGGGCGTAGTATTATTTCGGAATATTTAGCACTCTAGAACGACCCCCTCTCTCTCTATCTCTCTCTTACGATAATGATACATCTTAGATAAAACTGATTGTTGGACGTTGCATTTTCAGAGCAAATTTGACGAGGCCTCAATGTTGTTACCTTCATCTTGTCGTAGTAGGGGTCGTGTTTTTAGATGGAGGGTTTTTGAAGGGGAAGTGTTTACCAAAATATTGTGTGATGAAAGACACATACAAGGATTACCTTACTTTTTTACTGATGCAAAATGCACAGTTAAATATGTATCTGATCAACGTAACGGGGCTGCTGCAAGGAAAACAAGTAAAATAAACGACACATTTGCTATAAATGCAAATTCGAGCAACAGGCCTTTACAATTGATTTACAACTTCGTCATATTGTTAAACTATTAATTCTACAGAGCACCCTGTGTACTGATATATCTGGTATGATGGGGGAGCTGTTGGATTACAGAATGTAATGTTATGGCACACAATACATTGTATCTCATTCTAAATGAATGTAATTACACATTTAAAAGGGTTCAATATTTAACTGTTGCACATAGCATTCACAGGGAATACACACAATTCCATAAATAAATCAGCAATGGCAGTGTCTTCTGTCAAATGTCAAATCACATGCTGGGTCAACCCCACCATTAACCTTGTCACAATCAGGATGATATTTGTAGTACAATGTGCAGATTACAATTGAAATAAAATACACATTGTGTGAACAAAAATCATGTTAACATTTAAAGGTTGTAACATTAAAACACTGTAACATTAAAAACTAAATTAAAGGAGATACTATATGGATTTATCATTAACCATTTCATATGCTGTTATATTGACTAATTAATAATAATAATAATAATAATAATAATATTCTTAAGCCTGAATCTCTGTATGTATATGTTGAGGAACATAGTACATCAACACAATATATATGAGATATTAAAATAAATATCACAATTGAAAAGTAGAAACCCAAAACTTGTATATTAATACTGATAAATACCTGGACAATATCCTCATACTGCTCTGCACTAAACACACATGTTAATACATCTTGTGAGTTAATATTTCAAATCTTGATATTAATAAAGCAAATCCATAAACATTACATAAGGATTATATCTCATTAAAAACCTTGGTTCAGTGGTCAAACAACTCTTAAATGCCACATTCTTATGGCCAAAATATGCCCTTCAGTTAGGTTTTTATGGAACCTAAGTCTAATGGCCCCACTTTTCTCCCTTGTTAGCAATGATCAGATAAAGAGTAAAGAGAAATGCTGCTGTTCTCGGTTTCCTTAAATACATTTAATGCCAAAGTGCATGCTTGAGTGCATCTGTATGTGTGTGTTTTCAGTGGATTTCTGTACTTTTGAAGAACCCTCTGTTGGCTATGAATCTTTTCATTGTTTGATAATGTTTTTTTCTTCCTGCAGGCAATGGGATGGAAAAATTTCAAGAAACTGTACAGCAGGTGTTGTTGCTCTGAAAACTCCAACTCTGGTTGCTGTAACAGAGGGGATTACAACTCCCACGATGCAATGAATATTGATGGGAGTGTGGCGGAGGAGACCAAGAACCAGATAAGAAAGCAACAATGAAAGAGAACATTCTTCTAACTGCACTGTCTGTTGACTATATGTCATAATGAATGCTACCCTTCCTTAAATGCAGATTGAAGGAAAGCAACATAACCATAACCGTGTTCATACTGGTGAAAAAAAACCTGTTCAAAGTGAAAAAACCTTTGTGATTGTTAAATTACTTGCATGCAATTGATAGTTACATAAACCACTTTTATAGTTACATAAATTTACCTTAAATAGAATACATTTACATATAACAGATATGCAGTTGAAAGGGGTTTTATTATTTGTTTGATGTGAGTTCATCACCACAACTTTTATAATGGCATCCATTTGTGACAGAAGATAGAAAGAAAGCAATTTAAATGTAATTAGCAGTGTTTAGGAGCTGAAAGAAAGTGAACTGAACCAGATAGAAACTGCCTTTCTAGAAAGTCACCAACAATTCTAACTGACAGCATGACTAACTCACTCGAAATGTTCATTGTTCGTTGTGAACCTCCTGCCTCTAGAATTACAGAAGCCCATAGATGAGGGCCCAGTCTTCCCTCCAGATTTTACTCTGAAGTCTCAATGGACATTTACCTCAGATAGCCTCAAAGTTCATTCTTAAATAATAAATTGTTTCTCAAACTCCCTTTGCTGTTGAAGGATATACAGCTCACTGCCAAAATAAAGGAAACACTTGAGTAAATGAGGGATACTGGCAGCTCTGTTATGGTGTGGAGTGCATTTTCCTGGCATGGCTTAGGTCCACTTAGAGGGCAAGGTAAATGTCAATAAATACAAAGCCATTCTGATGATCATCTTCATCCTATGGTGAAGCATTTCTATCCTGGTGGGAGTGGTATCTTCAAGATGACTCTGATCCCATACACAGGGCACAAGTGGTCATTGAATGATTTAATGGGCATAGAAACAATGTAAATGTAGCCCAGTAGGAAAATTATGTCTTATTTCATGGCCATTTTTGTATATTCCACTAGATGGCGTTTTCTGCATTGAAGTTGTTGGAGGTTGTGAGCATCCTATTAATGAGATCTCATTAATTGTTTGGCACCTGTGTGAGAATCATGCAGCAGGGGTCAGTGACACTTCCGGTGGGGATGTATAGAGAGCCAAAGTGTGACGTAGCTTCCGTTGAGAATCGTGCCGGAAGGAGCCTGTTTCAAGTTAGATTATCGGACTCCAATATGTTATGCATCGATGCCCCTTCTCTCAATCGTGACATTTGCTTGGCAGTTTGGTTGAAAATTACACAAATTACTTTTGTTTATTTAACATTCTACGCTAACAAACAACATTTCCTCAGAGGTACGGCATCACTAGATTATGTCACCACCCCTTGGTTTGGCGTGTATGGTCAGATTGCATGCTTTAGAGTGAGAACAAACTAAATTAGCAAACAGGAATTAGCTAAATTTTATTTAACATGGCAGTTTCAATAGCAGACCTGATATCGTTCTTCAAGGACGAGTCTAAGAGTGTTCAGTGAGGTGAAAACCACAAAAAATCAGGACACGTTGAGAATTTTAAGCATTGCCAGGGGGAACTACATTAGGGCCAGCATGAAAGACAGATCATATTGAGTGTCAGTGAGTGTAGAAAGCGAGAGCAGCAGGTACCTCATTACTAGTTAGACAAGCTAGGCTAACTAGCAAGCCAGTCAGTAATCAGTTGTCTAGAGTTCAGAAATGTCATCATGTTTTCTGGGTTTTGACGAAAGTTATTTATCAGATATTTTGACAAAATGTTGTATTTGACCAAACATTACGCTCAAACAGTAATGTTATTCAGCAGTTAAATGTTGTCATACCCAATTTAAATCAAATTTAATTTCTAATGTGTTATTTCAGGCTGTAAGGTAACAAAAGGTGACATTTTTGAGACAGGGTATAGACTTTAAAGGGGCACTGTACATGCATTATAACTACATTCAATACATAAATAAATAAATATGATAGCTAAACAATGAACTGTGCAAGCCTACCCTGTACAATCGAACCTAAAATAAACATTCATTGTTTGATATCTGCTACAAAACACTGCACCATCTCAACTAGCTAGCTAGCTAATAATGCTTGTAATTAGAATGGTTTGCAAAATTCTAAATAATGTAGGTCTAATCTTTGTTTTTTAAACTGGGAGCAATAGGTCTGCTTCTCGTTTCTCGTTGACCACTCTCACAGACGGAGTACTGTCTGACATAGTGATAGTGTGACATTGGTGTAGTTTGTTTGCCAATTAAAAAATGTAAAAAGCCTACAGTCTTGTAACTTTACTAAAATGATCATAAATTAGGGGTTACTTTCACAAATTTGATAGTTTGTGTTTCTTGTCTATGTTATGGAGCTGAGAAGCTGATATGATACCTCATCTTTCCAAAAATGACAGTATCAGAAAAGTAAATGGGAAAATGACAGTCGGACAGAGGCATTGGCAGCTAATTTGTAGAGGCATTGGCAGAGTTTTGGCTTGGTTGTGCATATCGGCATATAGAGAATACCTGCCATTGAGCAGTAAAGCCATTTTTTGAATATAATAATATATCGATAATTATTTTGCCCTGTTTTTGTTTTCTCTTTTCTATACATTTTTGTTCGATATTCTGAATTTTGAGGTTTTTTGCCCCAAAGTAGTTTTTTTCTAGTTAGTCTTCGTTTGGTCACACTTAGCGACATTAATATATATATAATTCATGTAAATAAAACACTGAACATATAAGATGCTAAGATAACCTGCACCCTGCAGAGGAGTCAGGAGACCGATCTGGACTGGCCCAGGTTAGGAGACGCTGAGCTAAGTCCTCCCTATTTAATTCCCTGTTTGAGACCGTGCAGCTACCTCCTGAAAAAGTGCCTTGTTTTTTTGGTGGATTCATCTACACACATAGCCAGACACGTAGGTTAGAGCTCACCCCCGTGTTTAGTGAGTTTTTTTAAATTTTTAATGCGAAATATGCTAGATTACCCAGAGGTGAGTTCATAACAAGGTTCAAATAGTTTTTTGGGATGCTTCCGGTTGTTGAACACCTCATGTTTGCGTGCTGCACTAAAAGACAGGTTCATCCAACAATAAAACAGGTAAATACATATTTTATTTATTGTTGTTCTAAAAAATGTGGTGTTCAATTTACAGGAAATAAACAGTAACAATGTATTTTTGGCAAATTGGTGAAACGTGGTAGCTTGTAGAGGTGGAACAACTGACAAGAGTCAGGGTGATTAGCTAGAATCCGCGAATCGTGCTTTTGTTGTAAGTACTTGAGGAAAAAACATATATATATATATATGTATATTTGAATTTCTCTAAAATTAAAAATGTAATTTAAGTTAACTGAAAGTTACCTTTGTTAAGGTTTTCACCTTCACCGGTGAGTGAATTTACTGAATGCCAAATGCATTTTATTTAATTTGATTGAATTACAAGAGTGGAGAATTTATTTGGTTGTAATGAAGCTTTGGTTTCTATTTGTGTATTTTATAGCTACAGAGAGGCCACTGCCATATTTTGTGCACTTTAGTTTAGGTATTATATTTGATTTAATTAATTCATAATTCATTTATTTTCTATTTATGTGTATTTATCTACCAAGAGGTCAGAGAGGTTTATGAGAGATCATATTCAGTCAATCTTATTTTATTCAGACCACTAATATCCTTGGAATAAAGAACCATAAAGATATTTTGTGTCCTGTGCTGGTTCCTGCTCACCAGGCTACGTAAACAATATGCCATGGCTGTCTCAGTCACCAGATCTCAACCCAATTGAACACTAATGGGAGATTCTGGAGTGGTTCCTTGAGTCTCTTGTGGAACATCGCAGAGAAGAGGCGAGACCGCGAGGAGCGACTGCCGGGCACTCGCAGGGATGGGACAGTCATTTTGCCAGAGGAGGCAGAGCGGAGGGGTCTGGCTGGGGTGTAGGGTGTGATGAGTGTCTAGAGGTAAGGGGGAGCAGTTCCTCTAGCCACCTGATAAGCCAGACACTTATAGAATATATGCCAAAGGTGTATTGAAGCTGTTCTGTAGTGGTAGGCGTTACGGTTCCTTTCAGGGACACGGATCCTTTGACTCAGTTCCCTAAAAGGATTCGTTCATGGATTTGTTCACCAGTTCCTTTGCTGCTATCGTTCAGACTCCCGCGAATATGAACGAGAGTTATACAGTGACTGGGTCCGACTCCGTCAGTAAATATTTTTTAACTGAGTCAATCATTCAATTTAAATTACGATTAATTTTAAGGGACCGTGTAACAATAGGATAAATAAAAACAATAAAAGCATAATATCAACAACAATGATAATATTGAATTGGTAACATGGAACAAACAGCCTAAAAATAAAAGCCTTTCATGGTTAATTTCTCAGATCAGAAGGGACATCTTCAAATGTAAAAAATCATAAACAAATACTTGAAAGGACAACCTTTCTAAGTAGGCTACATATTACCAAGTGATCATTCACATGGACTAAAACGTCCATTAATAAATTTAGCCTATGTGCCATCTAGGTAATTATGTTGGCTAATTTAAGGTGTGACTTGCATTGTGTCGGTTTCCTGCATCATATCATAGCCTACATTGTTCACCAAGCTATCTGCACCAATATTAAAACAATGTTGACCTCTAGAATTATCAACAAAGTTGTGATACATTCACATAGCCTAGCATATTATGTTTGAATAAAGGAATATAATGATGTGGTTTCCATTTCTTGAGTTGAAACTAGACTCTGCCTTAAAAAATATTGCGACATCTCTATTGGGAAATAGCCTCTCTCGTTCACGGTTTATTTATTTACTAATTGGGAGTAGGCTATAGGCTAAGTGTTTCTCAGATGTAACTGCTGGGCTAAGCAACTAGTGTAAACCAGTTGCTTTAAATTTTATACTCAGTCTCAGGCAAGTTCGTCATTGCAACATGAAGACATTATGGGGAGGGAGAGACGTAGAGCTGCAGCGACTATGTAGGCTAATGTCTCGTACCGGATTCTGTGGAACGAAGAACGAGAGCAACAGCATGTCCAGTTCCAGTTCAGGAACTGGAGTTACTGTTGCTTTCGGTCACCCCAGAAAGCCCGCCCCGCTCAAGCGCTTCAGTGCTGTTGTTGGCTAATGGATACTACAGACTAGAGCCCAATGGTGGAAATTGTTAAATAGGAGGAGTTGCTGCAGTTTCAACAAATGGCAACTTTAGATTAACCAAAGGAACGAATCCGACACAGAGGTGAGTCAGTTCCTTTCATTCACCAAAAGGATTCGTTCAAAAGGAACAAATCGTTCACGAACGACACACCACTACTGTTCTGTTGGCTCGTGGTGGCCCAGCCCCTATTAAGACACTTTATGTGGGTGCTTCCTTTATTTTGCCAGGTACCTGTAGATTCAAATAATGGATTTCAGCTATTTTCCCTTTGGGACTCATATCACTCCTCTTCTCATATTTTTTGATACACTTAATGGTCTTTTTCATGTTTTTTTTTCCCACATTTTCTCCATTTTGCCCATATGCAGGGATCTATATTTGGATTAGTGCATGGATTAAAGTAATTACTCTGACAGAGATAAACCAGCTTTAATTGTATGCAGTGAAAATGGAATAAATTAATGGCAGGTAAGAAATATAACATTTTTTATTGCTGTATATTCCTAGATAATGAATTCAGCAACTGGTTTACTTTTTTACCCTTGAGCTTGTAATAAGATTTGCTGTCTCTGCAATGTTCCAGTGTGTTGCTGTTTATATGCCATGGGTTAATAAAATGCAGTTGTTAAAATGCAGACTGATTGTTTTACATACAAAGCTTTCACAATATATTCACTGTGTAAAATGTATAGCTAGAGGTGTCTGTGACAATAGATCATGTGCCATATGACTTCGGTTTTGGCTCAATGTAAAATGGAAGACATTTTGTTCCAGTTTCTTCTCCACTTATTTTCCTTGAGGGAACAGGTGCTGGTCAGTCTAGCTCTTTTGCTTGCAAAGCAGCCAAGTAGAAACCCCTTTCAAGTGGCATAATCAGGCACTTCCCATCACACTAGCATTTCCAAAACTGAAACAAAAGAATTAGCATCCAAATCGGATTTTACAGGAGATGCATTTCACCACAACCTCAGGCACATCTCCTTAATGTCACTCAGCAATTTGCTCCAGTGGTGCTGTTATGTGACTGCCTTGCTGCACCAGGAGGGCAGGTGCCCATTACTCACATGTATGTCTGGCCTGATCCACCGAGTTGGAGCAGCACAGTTGCATTACGCCGGCTCCCTCAGCACACACCTGCAATCAGTTCCTTGATTGGTGGGAGTCCTTGCATCAAAAAAAACTAAGAAGGGAGAGAAAAAAATACATCACAGGAAGGATTTATCCTCCTGCACCATTGTATGAGCACAATTTATGAGTGGATTAGGTGGTACTGCATTGCCTGAGGTGTGGAATGACCCTGATTCACTGATGCTCTGAGTGGAACTGCAGACAACACAGGTCTGATATGAAATGAGAGTGACAGGATCTACAATTAATTCTTTAGCAGTTTTGTCAAATCTATGCTTTTATTCAGAAAATGAATTCCTGCTTTATAATATTATTATTTAGTGCTTCCTGCAGATTTTCTGATGTTCTGGCTGTATCAATTTTCAAGTGTCAGAAAAGTGTCACGGTATCATATTTCCATTTTAATTGTTTTCTATTTTCCAGTATATGTGTGTGTTCTTTCTTCTACATGTCACTATTTAAGCCAGATGGTCTGTAGTAAATCTGAACAAAAACAGCCCTCACAGTGGGAATGATGACAATAGATGGATACAGACATGCACAAAAAACTCATACAGTCACACACCCCCACACACACAGTAAAGAGATTGATAATTGCATGCCAAGGTAAAGCCTGGTGCTAGCCTGTTTGCAATCACCTTTCTATTGTGTTGGCTGATGGGGACAGTCATTGGGCATGTTCTTCATTATTAAGAGTTGTAGGTATCATAGCCAGAGACAGATGAAAGGCCTGGGGGTTGGGGGGTTGTAATTAGAACCAGGGAGATCTATACCAACACAGCCTCTAACCTGTTGAATGTGCTATCTGTTGGACAAGACACAGTGTTGGACTGACTAAATCGATGAGACAAAAATTGCTCTTTGATAAAACTGTGATAAAACAATTGTAATGACCAGTGTAATGATAAATGCTAAAGTTTGTGTGTGTTTGAATGTGCAATTATCCATCTGAAGTTCTTGTACCCCATTTACACAAATACTATCAACATCATATGAGAAAATTAAATGGTACATTAATATGTAAGAAAATAAGGCAGTTAGATTAAAAAGATTAATTTATTTTTGAAAAAATGTTGTGGAGGGTGTCGGTCCAGGCAAGAGGTGAGTTGCAGGGTTGCCTGTATTTTTCCACAGCATGGCTGTGGAGGCCTTTGGAACAGTGTTACTTTCCGGGGGCAGGTTTGACAATCTCGCAGTTTGTGAGACTACGAGAGAGTGTGAACTGTTGCCCGGAAGGTTGTTCCAAAGGATATAATTGATCGTGTGAATTGGTGTGGGTATCAAGTGAGAATTCACCTGATGAATTGTGTTTGTGTGTGAGTATGTGTGCATGGGGTGTGGTTATGTGGAGTGCATTTTGTGAGTGGCTAGGTTTAAGTGGTTTTCATTATATAATTGATTATGATTAGGTGTGTGAACAACGGAACGAGGTGATTTTCCCATGAGCCCCACCTGAGCAGGGCAGCAATTAAGCCTATTTAAGAGCAGGTGGGGTGACTGGGGAATCAGTGCTGGTCTTGTTGTTCATGTGTCTGCATCGTTGGTGTGAGTTTTATTGTTCATGTGGACATGTCATACTCATCATGAGTGGTGTCATTCATGTGAGTTGTGTTGCACTGTGTGTGTCTCCCCGGAAGGGGGGGTTCCACATTGGAGGAGGTGGAGTCTATGTGTTAAGAGTGACTGAGTAGAGTGCTTCCTGTGTGTGGTAAGAGAGAGAGAGGGCTCACACAGAACAAAGGAGAGTCTCTCTCTGTGATTGTGGAGAGAACTCTCACTGGAAAAGTGGAGAGTGTCTCGGGGCATGTGTAGAGAGCCTGCACTGAAAAGTGGCGGGGGTCTCGGTGTGTGCATGGGTTTAGGAAGCACTTGAAAGGTTGCAAAATGTGTGGGGCCTGGTGAAGTTAAGGTGGAAATCCAGACTGAAGAGTGAATGTGTGTAAGTGGGCTGGAGTCTCTAAATGTCTGATGTTTGTGCAAAAGCGGGTTGGAAAGCTGCTGAACATCCGTGTTCATTGTCTGTTCGTGTGTTCCCCAGAAGGGAATTCCCACCACAGAGGAGGCAGACCATTATTTAGTTTGTTGTTTTGCCCGAAAGCTTCACGGCAAGTAGGGTGAAGACTTTGTGCTGCTCTCCCGCTGTTTCTCTCTTCCGTGTCTGAGAGAGAGACTGGAAATAAAGATCCAGGTCCGAAGACCGGCAGAATCCACTCTGGGTCACCATGCTGCTCTATTCACAGCCAGGGATTGTCACGTGGCGTGTGACACATGTCAACGACATTCATTTGACTCATTGGTCATATGGTTGATGCAATGACGGCATCATAAGGCAACTAATTCACCAATCTTGCATATGGGTGCATTCCATGACATCACAGTAGAATGAGACATTAAGAAGCCTAACTATTTTTTAACTGATATGATGATGAACTCTGCAGAACTCTGCTACAGTTCTACTATGATTTAAAAAAACAAATCTTTCTAGGATTGTTGTCACTCATGCTTAATCTAAACACATATAGGTATGAATACAATACTTTTATTTTATTTTTTCTACATTAATAAAATCATATTCAATCTAACTTCAAATACCCTTAAACCTTGAAGCAAGGGTTGCCTGTTATTAATTGCATGTTATTAATCTTTTACAATATTTTAAATGAAATACGGAAAATATTGAAGTTATATTGCATGTGGGGAAAAAAAACATGCTGCTTGCTTGAACTATTTTCTCAAAGATAAGGACAAAGCATTGTTTATAGTAGATTAAATCTGGTCATGGCTACATAAAATAAGCATTTGAGGAACATTGTCCTTTTTGCTGAGCAGCATAACATTGAGAGGTTTTACCATACCATGCTCAGTAAAGGGGATATTATGATTCATAATTCATCACAGTGAAGAGAACTGGATTTATGATTCATAATAAATCAAAGAAAGTAGTCATAAACATTTTAACTGCATCATTTTCTCTCCATGAGTCTAAAACCAGCCTAGTCGTGTCTATAAATTCATGTTAATGGCTGCATGTGTATAGAGTAAATATCAAAATCAAATATCACAAATGAACAGGTAAGTGGTGGCAACTTCTACATGTATGTGACAGTAACAATGAATTGGAATTGTTTTTATTTTAATTATTGTAATTGGTTAGGTACCTATTGTACCCAAGTGTACAGCTGGTACAAAACATGGAGCACGTTTTTTCTGTACTTCTTCTTCTGTAGTCTTCTACTCATACGTGTGGGAAGTGGTGGTGCTCCGGGTGCTGTCATGAACAGTTTTCTTATATAGTATAAGTATTTCATATTTAAAATAAAGACAGAAATGAGTGTGTGTCTATGTCTGCATGTCATAATTGGCGTGAAACTGTGGGAGGTGCTGCATGGAGTTTCGGGAGGTGCTGAACGGAGGTTAAATAAAATTCATAAGAAAAAAACATTTGATCAACCAATCACCTGATAGGTGCATGAAAAAAAGATGTAGCAAGCAACAAGCAAGCAAGCAGGCTAGCTAGCTATCAAGAAGTAACCAGAAGAAGTAACACATTTTCCACAATTCCAGGTAATGAATTGATTGAGCTGTTGTGTTTTTATATTTTTATTAAAAATTAAATCTTATTCAAATTCAAAACATCTTCCCGTGCCTATGCTTCTACTACTGGATTTGTAAAGGGTTAATCATAAAAGGTAAGGCTGTCAAAAAGTTTTACAGTATTAAATTGTATATTTATTCAAAAAGTAAACATGAATCATTGGAACTTATTTAAACTTTGTTTTGTGTGAGCTTTTAATATACTGTATATAAATAAATACAATTCATTTTGCTAAAAAATGCCAAATGACAAAAAATTGTTACCCTGTTCATTACAGCATTTGCCCTGACAACAGGAGGTTCCAAGTCAAGCTTGTCAAGGACCTGTACATTTACTTAAATATCAAAATGCTTTGTGCAACAGAAATGGAATAGGACTTCCAGGCTCCACCACCTCATACAGCATGGCAGCCTGAGCTAAATAAAACTGCCTTTCTATGTTGTATGTTTTGAACATGCAGATGAATGCTGAATACATGCACAAAGACAATGGCTTACAGAAACAAATTCAATTACAGCTAAAACGCTGTAGTACCGCATGCAAAATGATCATTTTACCCAATTCTGGATGGAGACAAAGGCCCAATGTTTTCCCATATTTATGCATAAACTGCAGTCATAATATAACTCATATTTCCAAGAGTGGAAAAGAAAGCAACACTGTTTTTTAAGCATCTTCTTCAACAGTATATTTTCAAAGTGTTACTTTTTTTGTTAGATTTTTTCACAGTTATAACAAATGCACAGCATGGTTATTTAGTAAGCATCTCCACACAACATGATTCTCAAGTCTGAAATTGCAATTAGCTCTCTTCTGTAGTTTTCCATTACCCATAATTCTTAGAATCAAACATCCAATATTGTCATGTGTAACCATTCTCAAAGGATCTGTCAAACTGTTCTTTCAGAAACAAGGCTTTGACATCTGTTTTTGTCTCCAGCCCCACCCGTCTTCACCCAGTTTGTACTACTCCTCATGTCTGCATTTATTTAGTTCTCCCTGACAGTGTCTTGCTGGTTTGATTCTCCTACTCTTTGCTTTCATTTGAGCTGTATGCTGTATGCAATTATTAAAGAAAGCTGATTCAGTGTGAACCAACTGAAAGCTTGAAAAAAAAAAAGACCACATATTTGTTCTCAAATGTGGCTTTGCTTCAGGGAAGAGCTGACATTGTAATTTAAGAATAAAAGTTGCCCTTGGTTTTAAGATTTGTTGAATTTGGTAGTTTTACCAAGGACCGTTTTGTCAAGGACCTGTGCATTTACTTAAATATCAAAATGCTTTGTGCAACAGAAATGGAATAGGACCTCCAGGCTCCACCACCTCATACAGCATGGCAGCCTGAGCTAAATAAAACTGCCTTTCTATGTTGAAGCTTATCTACATGCAGATGAATGCTGAATATATGCACAAAGACAATGGCTGACAGACACAAATTCAATTACAGCTTTGTAAAATTATCCTATTTTCCAATTCCAGATGGAGACAAAGGCCCAATGATATCCCATATTTATGTATGAATTGCAATCATAATATTACTCACATTTCCAAGAGTGGAAAAGAAAGCAAATTAGTTTTCAGATTTTTCCCTGTTGTTCTCCCCAATTTGGAAGACAATTATACCCTCTATTTATTCGATTAACCCTCCCCCACAAACTTGTTGCCTGTCGCTATGGGGCAAGCTATTCTCCAAGGCCGGCGATGATCCACCTCTTCGAGACTCACCAACCCCCTTTCTGGAGACACCCTCATGTGCTTCACAGCGAGTTTGTGCCGACCACCCATCCCCCTCCCTCAGGAGCGGACAGCCAAATGCCGCCCCGATTGGAGCTAACGGCCAGGGCCGGTCTGGCAGAGACAGGTTTCAAACCGCGTCCCTGTGTTAGACCACTACACTATCCGCCAGTCCCGCAACATTTGTTTTTAAGCATCATCTTCAACAGTATGTTTTCGAAGTAACTACTTTTTTTTTTCTTTGCAGTTATAACAAATGCCAGAGAATGGTTATTTAGTAAACATTGCCACACAACCAGATTTGCCAGTTTGAAATTGCAATTAGCTCTCTTCCGTAGTTTTCCATTACCCATGATATTTAGAATCAAACTACCAATATTGTCATATGTAATCAGTCTCAAAGGATCTGGCAAGCTGTTCTACTTTCAAGAACCTTGACACCGGTTTTTGTCTCCAGCCCCACTCGTATTCACCTGGTTCTCCTTTTCTGCATTTATTTAGTTCTCCCTGATCGTGTCTTGTTTATTTGATTCTCCTATCCTTTGCTTTCGTTTGAGCTGTATGTAATTATTAAAGAAAGCTGCCTTAGTGTGAACAAACTGAAAGCTTGAAAGAAAAACGAATAACACATACTTGTCCTCAAATGTGGTTTGGCTTCAGGGAAGAGCTGGCATTGTAAAAGAAGCCCTGGGTTTTAAGATTTGTTGAATTTGATCTTAATACAATACTCTTCTCAGCCCCTGGCTCCAGCATACTCAGACTCTCAAGTGCATTTTATTTATTTTCTGAAATTCAAATGATCTTCCCAAACAAACATGCAAACAATCTCAAACTTGAAAATATGGCAATTCTGTGGCAAAAAACATTATTATTTCATATGTGGGCATTTACTTTTTCTAGGATTAGCCCAAATATGGCATGTGCAATGTGCTTGAGAGAACATAGTGTTGCATATTGTCTGTGACATCAGTTAACCTTGATACCAATTCTGCCAAGTTTCAGTTGCCAGTAGCTCAGCTTCACATCAAATCCTATATTGGCTCATTCTGAACCAGAGAATACGTATAATATGTTATTCTGGAACAACTATGAATTAATAAATTAATGAAGGACTATTGTCATATAACCTCAATTTTGCTAAGTTATCCAGTTTAAAAATAAACCATAAATGACAGTAAAGAAGCCCACTGTTTCAAGATGCAGTCGTACAAATCATTAGTTTGGAATTGCACTATATCCCCAATGTATTATAAAGTTGCACGTTCATTGTTAAGACTAAACCACTTTGACTAACAACCTATAGAAAATTGAACTCTTAGCCTCCTGGGTGGTCTAGTGGTTACAATGCCCAACGCTGGCCACAGCAACCAGGGTTCGATTCCATCGGCCGCGCCAGTTTCAGCTCTGGCCAGGATTGCCACTGTGGGGTGGTGATTGGCTGTCCGCCCCAGGGAGGGGGGAGGGAAGCCGACATGACTTTGCTGCGCATAGGAGTGGCTACGATGTACCCGAAAAACAGTTGACAGCTCTGCGAATGCCGACTCGGAGGAGGCCGATCTCAGGGCTACGGCAGCGAACTCAAACACAAGGGGAGGTGATTGACATGAAAAAGAGAGGGTGTAATTGGCTACTAAAATGGGGAAAAATATCAGAAACAATAGATTAAAAAATATATATTGAACTCTTTTACCAAACTCTTTAAGCAATCCCCCTGATAAAATGGGGGGATAACATTTTTAGAAGCTAGATAGTGCAGCTACAACAGCTCCTGAAATAGAAATTGTGTTTAGTTCCCAGAGAAAAGCAGCTTAATATGATAGTGTTGGAGCAGCTGGGTCAATCATAGAAGCTCAAAGTGTTGTACTCTCACAAGTGTTGTAAATGGCCTTGCCCATTTGTGAGGAATAATACTTTGGATTAATCAGGAAAGGGCTCATGTAGGAGACCTTTTTTTCTAAATCTGGGCCAACAAGAAGCAACAGAACACAAATGAAAGAGCATTTGTTTGCGTTCTCTGTGACTTCCTGCGTGATTTCCTAAATGAAGAGAGACACCAGATGCAGATTATACCCATATGTTGGATAGTCCCATGAGGTAGTATTAGGTTATCCCCAAGGTTGATTGTTAATGATCAGTAATGATCGGGTCATCGAAATCATGAAGGTATCAAAGGCGCTGTCAATTAATTGCATGCTGGGATCGTTGTCTCAGCATGGTGGAGATGCCTCATCCTTTTCCCACCTCTTCCACTGTCAGATTCCTAAATGGGGGGAATGGAAAAAGCATGCAGGGAGAGGATGGTGTTTGCAATCCAGACACAGGCAGCTTGTGGTGAGCGAGAGCCACACTCTGCAGGCCCAAGTGATAGGCTGTGATAGATAACTTCACAGACTCATCTCTAGCTGTCAGTCAAGGGCAAAACACAGGTCAAACATGTGGTGCAGTGCCTACCTAGTGTGTTTACACAACTTTCCATAGGCTCCCCTGAAGGCCCCTGCAAATAAATAACATGGCAGCCAAGACCAGCACTATCAGTTCTCTCAATAGCTTTTTTTAGCCTTGGTATCTGACTGGAATGAACATCTGAATCAATCAAGTGTTTTTTTGTTTCTCAGTACGAAATTATTAACAAAACAAATCAAGAAGAGAGATTGGTAAAATGCCAATACAGAACAATTAGTATCTGAATGAAGCTAATGAATGCAATAATGTTGCTTCAATATCAACATCACTAAAAGGCAACTGACAATAACAGGAGGACTAATTTAAAAAGCAGAAAAAATTTAACAAATATGTATTGTTAAAAGTGCCTTGGACCTATATTGAAGCATTCTTTCTGTAGTGTAATTTGTCATAATAACTTTAAATCCTAATAATGAAAATTGAGAGATATTTGTTTCACATCAAATATTTTCAAACCAAAATCTTTCACCATAAATATTAAAGCAGCTTTGCAATTACTTACCAAGACAACTGTATTGTCTTTCATTACCTTCAAAATAAGGGTTTCCTGCCTCTTTAATTGTAATGCATTAGAAAACATTACGCCTCTTACAGTTTTTTATGGCTTTAGTATAATTAAAATAATACCTCCTGTATCAAATATAGCCTCGGTCTCAGAATGTGGTGGGAGGAATAATACATTGGAGCAGTGAAACTTTCAGAACATATCAGAATTCTGGAAGACACCACCTCAACAAACCACAGTGCTCCCCAAGGTTACCTGTGTGGTATTAACTGCCACTGAAAATCACAGGCTATTTTCCGTCAATGACAAACCGCTACAGTGGAGAGCACTGGCGGATTTCTATGACACTGGATGCACCCTGGTGGATTGAAATAGAGTCTGCTAATGAGTGGTTTGGGCAACGAGAGCAGGGTAAGTGCAGTCACCTGTCAATCTCCCAACCAAGGCTCTAATGATCACCCCATGCATGGCGGGTCCCTTGCACTAACAAATTGTGAAACTGAACTGTGCTGACAGTGGGCTCTGTGCAGCTGTGGAGCAGCCTGGGCCCTGTTGTGCAGCCTATCATTGGCTGTGCTACTGATACACTGCCATTTCTGTTCCTGACTTTCTACACTAAAATGTCTGCTTAAAATAGATCTGTATCTACCCAATAACAATTCTGATATTGGAGAGGGACTTCATCTTTACTCTTTGATAGCATAAATATTTGACTTGTCTCTTTATTCAGAATCATAATTTGAGAAAAAAAAGTTTGGCAGAAAACTTTATGTTTAGATTTGTTTGAATGTATTATTATTTTTTTTAATGACCCAAGCGGAGTTTATTGATTAAAAGCTGATTGTTCATTTCTCCCTACTTGTAGTCTTTTGATACGGCTCATCTCTCCAGACAGAAGCGAGAGGCAGCTGCATCTCCACCTGTGCCATCCACAACACCAAAACCTGGCTCTTTTCCATGGAGTAGAGAGAGCAGCAGCCGGGAGTCAGGAGAAGACCTGGCATGAAAACAGTATTGCTGATCAACTGTTACTAAAAGCATGGCAGACAAGACATGGCAGTAATCAACGGCAGCTATGCAGAAGCTAATTTCCAAGTCTAAGTAATAGCCTCTGTATCAAAGGACACAGAAGAGAGAGAAGTAAGGGGTATACATTGTGTAGTGGCATAAGCATCATCATCTTACATTGCAAAAGAAAGTGTCAAATAAAGATTTTTTATTTAAACAGAATATATTGTAGTGGCAGTTTTACTGTTTATATTGCTTTGGTGACCCATGGGCCATGCTATGAAAAATAAATGCCTTTTCAAGTTTGAGGCACCCGTGGTACACATGGAATTCAAAACTGTAGGCACCAAAATCTGAAATTTCACTATGTGGTCAAAATGTAGAATATTGTAAAAACACCTAACTAAATATGTCATCTTTAATATCACAAAGTATCGAATGTGTATTTTACTTAGGAATACCAAAAAACAGATCCAGGTTTGTGTCAGCAGCCATGAAAATAAGCATTTTTATCCAATTATTTGTTGTGTATATGTCCATACATGGTACCAAAACCTAGGAAAGTCAATTATATTTCAAATATAAATGGATATTTCAATATTTCGAAGAAAAAAAGAAAAATCCTAGGCAATAACTTGTATTGTTCCGATGCTAGTTGCACTTTTGTCTCATTTCGCTCCTGATTAAGGATTGGTAAAAAAAAAGAGGGCAGTAAATAGCACAATGTCGCTTTTGACATTGCCCACCATGATTGGCTAAACTACTGCATTTTAGGAAATACAGTCAAGAGTGTGTGCAAACTACAAGGGAACTCATGTCATGGAGAGCCACAGTGTCCACTTTTTAAGTTATTGATTGGCTAAAGACTCACATTATTTCCAAGGCTTGATTTGGCAACTGATTGAAAGGAAATCACAAAAAATCACTGCAGCCAGGAGTTTGACAACCCTGCCATAATGAATATTAAGTAATTGCGTATGACTACCTAAATGTAATTTCCCCAAAATGAAAAGAGTGTTTTTCCAAGCACAAATGTCTATATCAGAAAAAAAGTCAGATTTTGAAAAAGTCCCCCCTTAGCTAATTAGCAAGCTTTCTGTTTGGAAAACTGTAGCTAGAGGCCAGCTAAATTTGCATCAGTCCAAGTGATAAGAATAAGTACTTATAATACTTACTAACACACTAAAAGGAAGATTTCCTATTAGTGACAGAGGCTTCTGAGTGGGACATTGTGTTCCAACACTTATTTGAAAAGGCAGTCAACGAAAGTGCAGATTTTTGGTGGATTATGAGCCGGATTGAATCAGGACTGTGCTAGTGCCAACTGTGAATGGGAGTTCCATTGAGGTGATGGACAATTGGTGATAGCTTCCCCTAGGGTGAGAAAGTCTCAGTTGGTGGTCTTCCTATGACATAGTTTGGTCTTTGCAGTCTTCCGACACTTGTGGAAGAGGTGGATTATTTGGCTACTTGAAGAGAGAAAAATAAGTGATTGACAAACTGCATACATCTCTGCGTTCTGGTGTTCATCCTCCCCTTCAAAAATTGATGGGGAACATTTTAATGATGAGACATGCCTAGAATTGTGATTGGGTGTTTCACAATTGGAAGAAAACAAGGAGAAAAAAATCTATAAACAATTTAATATTGTGAAAACATTTTCCCTGGGTCCTGGGTGGTGGTTATCTTAATTCATTATAGTACCTAAGAGGAGCTGGTATAAATAATATCTAAATCATGCGAGTTAAAGAAATAGTTGAACATTTCACAAATACCTTGCAACGTCCATTTAAGCATTTGCAAAGCATGTATATCGTGTCTGCTCACTATTATTGAACATTGAGAAGTTGCAAGGATTAACAGAAGACATCTTCATGGATAGATTTCATATTAAATGTCCATTTAAATTTCTTTACAAAGAAACTGTCCTCAAGGGGAAAGGACCGAGGAAGTAGTCAGATGGATTATGACCGCGAATGGCAGTTGTTCATGGCACACATTTAAAGCATGCTGAGCCCTCAGCCACACTGAGCGTGTAAAAGTATTACCTGGCAGAATCTGGTGAGATGGACTACCCCGAGAGGCACGCTGACATTTCCATCACCAGCCCTCTCCTGAGACCTGTCAATCAATGCTGTCAACAACCCACAAGTGAAAACACTCCTCAGTAAGTGGATATTGTCACTTCTTTCCCTTCTTCCCTTATCAAGTGTGCACTAATGCATGCTTTGTAAATTAATTAGTTGCACTGACAGTGGTAGTCACAGTTGTAATGACATATGGTGGTTGGTCTCCCTAGGGCTCCCTCTAATAGTATTTGCCCATTGTTTCTGTGGATTAAGGCTAACGAGATCAATTTTGTAGCCTAGTCCTGTCCTTTCAATTTTCACACTTAAAATAAATGTTGTAAAAACCCAAGCCAGGGTAAAAATGTAGCAGGGACATTTTCTTTTTCTCTTATGTGCTACTGCAACAAAATTAAATTGCGACACCGAGCGCTGAGTGCTGTACCTACTAATTGTTGCGTCCCAGCATGACAGTTGGTAGCAGCACCTGCATCTGCAGCAGGGTCTCCATGACGCCGTAGGAAGGCATAGTGCTGTTGTAATTGAACACTGAATGACTTAAACACCACCTCTCCTCTGGTTGCATGGCAGATGTTGCAGATGCGTGAATGGCTACAGGCACCATTGTTTTGTTAAATTAACAAAACGCACATGCTTGACAAGGTGCTGAGGGTAATGTACATATGGACCAATTCCAGGGCTCAAAATGTATTAACTCTGCTTGACATAAGAACCCAGGGCTCTGTTCTTTGAACATGATAATTGTTAGTGATTTCTGTTATTATTGATATGCTGTGCATTTGTCACAGTTCATTAGGTCAATATTTTTGCACAATCAAAACTTCATCCACACAATTTTGCAGAAATATAGAAATAATGGTACAAGCAAATGTCATGAAGAAGTATAATAGAATACAACCATCCTTTGCAATTGGTTTGAGAATTAGGTTCACGGTGAACAGATTAGTTTTTCTCAATCACTTAAACACAATTCTTGAAACAGTATCTGCATTCTCAAAATAGTAAGTGCAAACCCCACAACAGTATAATGTGTTTAGCAAAACAGTACATTTAATACTGAAAATGTTTACAGTTTTTCTCAATCGATTTGGCATGTTCCTCCAAACTAAACAAAACAGTTAACACAGCCATCTAAACAGACTTGAATTTTTCAAAACAGCCCAATCCCACTGCAAAATGTAGTATTGCTTTCATTTCAGAGAATATATATTTTTTAACCTAATATTGTCATCAAAACTATACACACATGTCATCTATTGATTATATTATATATTCAGCTATATACAGTACCAGTCAAAAGTTTGAATACACCTGCTGGAAACTAGGTTTTTGACAATGCTTTACACCGTATACGTTTCTGTAAATACTTCTAAATGACAAAAAACACATGTAACAATGAACAAAATTAACATCAAAGAAATGTTAAAGAAAATTATATTGAAAATTGAATCTTTGCCACCCTTTGCCGTGATAGCAGCCTCACAAACACAGGCCATTCGGTTAATACATTTCAGCAGGAAATCACCCGATATGTCTTCCCAGCTCTCCTGCAGCAATTCCCAGAGACACTTGTGGGGTACTTTGCTTTGCCTCTTCTGTCCAGTTCCTCCCATGCAAGTTCTATGGGATTGAGGTCTGGACACTGGGCAGGCCAGGTCATTAGTTTGAGTTGCCCTTCACGTTCCTCCTTCACCAGATAGTTCTTGCACAACTTCAAGGTGTGGTTTCGGGCCGTTATCTTGCTGAAGAATGAAGGAGTGCCCGATAAGCCGTAGTCCAGATGGAAGGTGTACTCAAACTTTTGACTGGTACTGTACACACAGGAGTACTAATGGTAAAATGTGTTTATCAGAAAGTTCAGCAATACCTTTTTTCATGAACTGCAAAACATCTCTGTTCATCACAATTTTGGAAATACTGTAGAATGTAATATTGCACATTTTTACATGTGGAAAGTGTTTCAATTTAGGTAATGTCATATCTGACATTTGTACATGTTTGTCTATTTTCTGTAAGAAGTTTACTTGCGCAAGTTTGTTATATAGTAAGAAGGTAGAGGTATTGATGATTTACACATGAAATCATAATTTGCTTCAAAAGAAATAACCACAAACAGTCAGACCAGGCAACGTTTTTCCAATGTCAACTGTCCAGTTTTGGTGAGCCGGTGCCCACTGTAGCCTCACTTTCCTGTTCTTAGCTGACAGGAGTGGAACCCGGTGTAGTCTTCTGCTGCTGTAGCCCATCCACTTCAAGGTTCGACGTGTTGTGTGTTCAAAGATGCTCTTCTGCATACCACTGTGGTAAAGCATGGTTATTTGAGTTACTGTCGCCTTCCTGTCAGCTTGAACCAGTCTGGCCATTCTCCTCTGACCTCTCTCATTAACAAGATGTTTTCACCCACAGAACTGGCGCTCACTGGATGTTTTTTGTTTTGCACACCATTCTCTGTAAACTCTAGAGACTGTTGTGCGTGAAAATCCCATGAGATCAGCAGTTTCTTAGATACTCAGACCACCCCATCTGGCACCAACAATCTTTCCACGGTCAAAGTCACTTAGATCACATTTCTTCCCCATTCCCCATTTTTAGTCTGAACCACAACTGAACCTCTTGACTATGTCTGCATGCTTTTATGCATTGAGTTTCTGCCACATGATTAGCTTATTAGCTAATTGCATTAACGAGCGGGTGTACCTAATAAAGTGACAACTGAGTGTATATATCCACAGATCTCCACCATGTCCTGGAGATTTCATGTCAATTGGATTCAGAAATGGAGTGTAAGGTGAAAGGAACACTGTGGAGGGCGTTGGTCTCTGTGGCAGGGGAGTGGCAGGGTTGCTTTCGTTTTCACATGCTGTGGAGGTCTTTGGAGCAGTGAAACTTTCCGGGGGCAGGTTTGGCACTCTCGCAGGGTGTGACACTGGGAGAGTGTGAACTGTTGCCCGGAAGATTGTTAATAATTTGATGATTATTCAATCAGTTAATTGGGGGTGGATGTCAAGGGAAGAATTCACTTGACTGATTGTGTTTGTGTGTGAGAATGTGACTGATGTGACTCTGTCGGTCATGGTGGCGCACATTTGTAATCCAAGCTTCTGGGAGGCAGAGTCTGTGTGGAGTTGGTGTGAATAGTTTGTGTGTGTTCGTTAAGAGTGACTGAGTAGAGTGCTTCCTGTGTGTGTGTGAAAGAGAGAGAGAGGGTGCACTGGAAGAGTGTCCGCCTCTCTCCCTCGGTGTGTTTGGAAGAGAACTCGCAGCAGGGCAGTGGAGAGTGTTTCTGGACAACGGCCCGAGAACTCTCACTAAAAGAGTGGAGAGTGTCTCGGGGCTGGTTGCCAGAGAACTCTCACTGTGATGAGTGGCGAGGTTCTCTGTGTGTTTGCGTTAACAGAGAACTCAGACTGAAAAGTTAAAGTGTATCTGTGTGCATGGGTTTGGGAAGCCCTTGAAAAGTCACTGAATGTGTGTGTGCCTGGTGGGGTTGTGGTGGAACTCTGGACTGAAGAGGGGCAGTGTCCTGTTGAGATGTGTGTTGAGTGTGCATAGGGACAGGGCATAGAGTTCTACCCTGTCCCGTCCTTATTTTAGTTTGTTATTTTAGTTAATTGTTTTTGCCCGAAAGCTTTGCAGCGAGTAGGGTGAAGACTTTGTGTTTGTGTTTGTTTTATTTAACCTGCTCTCCTGCTGTTTCTCTCTACCTAACATGGGAGAAAAATAACAGACAGAAAAATAAGGATCCGGTCCATAGACCATCAAACCTCACTCCTCTGCCAGTTCTTACCATCTGCGGCTCTGCTCACATCCGGGGATTTGACATGTAGTGTGTGACAAACACCATCACAAAACATGGACGTGTTGCAAACCACTTACATACAAGTAGTGAATGGTGAAACCGGACATCATCCCGGACAACCACAAACTTAATCAGTTCCGGTTCCTCCAGGTCTCGTTCTTCTTTGGGTATGCTTGGGGTATCTGCTCACGTAAGACTGAATGACCAGCCTCTCTCAGGGAATTGATAACAAAGTCAATTAGAGTTGTTCTCAAGTCATTTGAGACCCTTCTTCTCACTTGCCCTCTACCTCTTCCTCCCCACCTCCCCTTCCTCTTCTGTCTCCCCTTCCTCCCCCACTCCCTCTTCCTCCTCCATCTCCTCTCATTCTTACTCTTCTTCTTGCAACTCTCTCATCATTCTGCTCCATTCTTTGGTCAGACTCCATAGCTTTCACAAGAAACTTTTGAATTTTTACTTCAGCTGACTCCTTTTATACATAATGAAGTGCTGTGTGCTTTAATAACCCACCTGACATCGATATGATGGAAATTGAGCACATGTCATGTTATTGTGAAATCATAATTAAAATTAAATTGGAACTTTATATAGAGTTTTGTTTGTAATGTTTGGCAAAATAATGGGCACAATAGGTCAACAAAAGCAGGTGGTAAAGGTGTAGAAGAAAATACTCAAAAAATAAATTAAATTTTCCAACACATCTCACTGGTCATCCAGTCTGTCCTCTCTGTTAGGCCGCATGTTCTCATCCACATCACACCTGATGTTGTCCCTTGCAATGCTCAGGAGAAAAACCTCTTGGCATGCCACAACTATCCCCTGCAACATCAGCTCTCTTTCATAATCAAATATAAATATAGTGTACAGAACCTCTAAAGATGCCAAACTAACTGTAACCTCATATTTGACTGTGTTGATATGTTGATTGTTGAATGAACTATTTTGCCTGAGTGTTTGTACAAGGAGCATATAAATAAATCAGTTTGGGAGAAATAGCATTCAACTGAGAGCAATATATTTCATTTTTGTTAACAGTGCTTATTTCATAGATTTTTGTGTCAATCGAGAGATTTGTGTTCACTGTTTTGAATATTTTGTAATATTTGCATTGTATGAGAAAGCAATCATACATTATATTTTGCTTTGGGAAAAAGCATTGCCGTTGTGGGGTTTGTGCTTTCTCACTGTTTTGAGAATAATATACGCCATTTGGCAGATGCTTTTATCCAAAGCGACTTAGTCATGAATGCATACATTTTCCAGTATATGTGGTCCCAGTGGGAATTGAAGCCACAACCTAAGCGTTGCCAACACCGTGCTCTACCAACTGAGACACAAAGAACCACATTATGTAGACTGTAGATACTGTTTCAAGAATTATGTTTAAGCAATTGAAAAAAACTGCAAATGCCACACACAAGGAGATGGCATTCAAGGCTGCCTAATAACATGCAAAAAGTGAATTTAGTTTGGTGTTAACCAAGTGACATCAGTGTTTATACAAATGGAGACGGGTGGGGGTGTGTGGTGAGATAATCTCAGATGACTTGAGGGGGTGCCTGGAGGAGGTTATGAATGGTGCTGTTCGGGTCTCTGGAGATAAATCATTCCACCTGAGGGGAGCCACAGAAAGGGAAGATGAGACAACATGGCCGGTGGGCAAGTAGAGAGGAGGCAATGTGATAAAAGGGCAACAAGGAATAGATAGAGATTATGGTTGTGGGCTTAGAATCAGGAGAGGTGGTGCAAGGAAACTGTCATAGTTTTTAAGACTCAAATTAAGAGCAGGACCACTGAATATATGGTTATGGTGATCTATAAAGGGCAAAACCATGTCTTGGACCAGCTATTCCATTTGTGACATACATACGTACATTAAAAAAGGTAGAAAACAGGGGGCAAGGTGTAATAATAAGCTTTTGTCTTGCAGACAGTGGATAATTCAATAAATATACAATATCCTCTTGTGGATTAATTGACATCAACAACAATGATCGTAGGGATCATTTGTTGTTGATGTAAATTCACAACAATGTAAATTAATTGCAGTAAATTAATGCAGTTTTTCTTCCAATGTACCTCTGCTCTTCTGGAGCTTATTGAATAATAACAGAAAACTGGAATTGTTTTGCACTCACATTCTGTTTTTCCCCAGTATGCTAGATCTGTTTTTGTGTTAGTTCCACAGTTAGTTGCTGTCATGGTTTTCTGGTCAGAAAACCTCCCTGGTTCCCAGAACCCTCTTAAGTTCCTTGAATTTCTCATATATTCTGACAGTTTGACATCCCATCACAAGAACCGTAAGCATATGCTGCCCTTTTAAAAAATGTATCACGAATCGCACTCCTTGTAGCCATATATAGAAAAGCTGGAAATTGTTTGAGTCATGCTACCCATGTTGTTTGATAAGACAACCATAATGATTTGGAACAGCAACAAGGACACTCTTGAAACAGTTAAATGTTGGATCTATCAATGTTACTGGTCAGCGCCATTCTTATCTAAGGACAATTCCCCACCCTCTGAATTTTCATGGTAGGTGGATCCAACGGGTATTTTTTGGTTTGAAGTAAATACACTGAAAAACATAGTTTAAAGTAGTACAGAATGCCATACCACGCTTTTCCCCAAATACCATAAGCAATAATGGCAGGCTTCTAGCTGATGATTTGTTTCAATGTGTTTTCCCTGGTTAACTGGTTAACTCATAACTGGATAATTGCTTTTGTTATCCAGACTTGAACACTTTCGATTTATTTCTTGTTTCTTTTTGTTTTGTTCTCATTTATCAAGCCTAGCTATTGCTTGTTAGCTAAATTAATTTGTTAGCTTACCAAACAGACAGACTAGTTAGTTCATGTTTTGTGACAAACTAACTGTTGTGGCTGGCTACATTTTGGTTGAGAGCTGGAGAGCTACTGGCAATACTGCTGGATTCTATCCACTGAAAATGTAATTCATCCTTTTTAGTCCTCACCTATTCTTCTGTAGAAATCTGTTTTCCAATTTTCTACATCAAACAAGAAAAATAAGTTGCCACTGAACACTTTATGTTTGGATTGTGGGCCTTGTAGGCCTCAAACACTGGCTAAATGACACGTGGCTGAAAAATCTGAAAGATGAGGACTTCACTGTTGAACTACTTAAAAAATGCTTGACCAGTAGAAAACCTTTTTTGTGGATATGATAAACAGACAAGAAGCCAACTTTAGAAGTTTTACAAAAATAGTGCCTGATTCTGCAAATGAAAGAATTGGTGGCTTAGTTAGAGAAGTCCAGGATCTGAAAAGTAGCCTTCAATTTTCTCAAAATGACACTGATGTCATCAGAGATATGCAGGACAAATGTCCAAGAGTCCAAAGCCATTCCAAGCCTGTTTCTAATCTAACAGAGTACTCTGACAGAATTGATTACATTGAAATCCAGACAAGAATAAATAACATAATTATTGAAGGCCTTGTTGCTGATCATGCTGAGAAGTCTTAGTTAGAAATGGAGAGCAAGGTGTCGGAACTGTTAACAGGAAAATTGAAAATGGATGGGGAAACAATTGAGATTGAGCGTGCACATTGGAATGGCAAGTTCAGAAGGGGTACAGAGAAGACCAGGCCAGTTACAGTTAAGCTTCTGCACTTCAAAGATAAACAGCTTATCATGTCAAGAGCCAGAGCAAACCTGAAAAATACGTCTGTGTACATAAATTATGACTTCTCCGACCAGGTGCGCAGAAAAAGAGCAAAACTCTTGTCTGCAATGAGGGAGGTGAGAACAAGAGGGGATTATGTCTTTATAAGCTTTGGTTGGCTCATTGTGAGGCCTAAAAGGGAAGGAATGATTGATGGGAGTAGTGGTTGAATGAACTGACATTGTGATGATTTTATGGACAACTATTATTTGGACAATATGTTTTATTAGTTTACAAATTAGGATATTATACAAATGGCACTGAATTTACCAAGGAAAAGCTTACTGATTGCAACATATGTAGTCTAAGAAATAAAGTGCAGGGTCTTAGCTGTTTTATGCAAACTGACAACCTACATGTATTAGTGTCATGGCCCCAAAATTCATCCGCACTATATTAGCCGGGGAACAACACCGGACACAATATAAACAAAACCACCAGGTAAAATGTTAAACAAAGATGTATTATTTACAAATAGATAATCAACAAGAAGACATACCTACATGCAAGCGTTGTAAAAAATATATAATAAACAAAACAGACTACTACATTTTCCTAATGTACAAAAGAAAAGATCTCTATCCCTCTCTCCCGGTGCAAAGAAAAAGGGTGAGTCTTCTGCAAGCTGCTTGCCTACGCTGTTCTTTGCCTGCAGAAAAAGGTGCAGAAAAACAAAGAAAAGCTGATACACAGTCAAACAGTAAACAGCAGCATGGATGGGAACGGGACAAATGTTAATAAGCAAAAATTGTCTAAACAACTTGGCTGCAGTCCACCTTTAGTCTTGGGTTGGGGGGGCGTGGCCAGCAGGGTTCACGGCTGGGGCATCCATCAAGGCCAATCACTGTCAATCAGGCAATCAGCCACCTGACATTTGTTTTTCTCAACTGCCGTATGTAACATTAGCCATCTCAAGGACTCATCTAGATTCATCACTTGATGATGAAGAGGTAGCTATACACGGGGTACAGAAATTTTAGAATGGACAGAACCAAGTATGGGGGAGGTGTTGCTGTATATATCCAGAGTAACATCCCATCTTAGATAAGGGAAGATCTTATTCTACCAGATATTGAGGCTCTTTGGGTACAAATTCATCTACCCCATCCCAAGCTATTATTCCTGGGATGCAGCTATAGACCACCAAGGGTGAGTATTCAGTACTTAAATGAAATATTTGTGATGGCTAAAAGGGATGACATGGAAAGAGCTGCAAACAAATTTGGAAGTTTAAACAAATGGCAGATTTACTGTACATTGAGGAATCGGGCTACTAAGATGAACAGAATCAATGAAAATAAGAATTATGGAAAACTTTGAATGATACAATGTGAAGGTCAAAAGTCAATGCAAATCCATCCTATATTGAATCTGATGGTGTTTTTATTACGAAGCCTTATGATATTGCAAATTATTTTAATAATTATTTTATTGGTAAAGTTGAACATTTAAGATCAGCAGATGCATCAAAGCAGTCATCAAATGGTGATCTATCAGATTCTTTAATAAAAAATATGTAACAAAAAATTTAAACTGACATTTTGAATTCTGCCAAGTAAAAACTGATGAGGCACAGAAACTACTGTTATCTATAAATAATGACAAGCCACCAGGGATGGATCGGCTTGTCATGTGGTACAGCCAATTTTTTCACATTATAAATCAAAGTTTTAAGTAATGTGTATGCCCTCAGATATTGAGAACGTCTAAGGTTATCCCTTTACCCAAAATTAATGACTAATGCTTCGGTGAATATTTTAATTGATCTTATAATACATAGTTTTGAAAATGTATGCATTGCTTCATGTGGGAAAATAAAGTAAAAATAAATGCTAGGCCCACATTTTCAAGATGTTGGTTTAGTATAAATCAATGACACATTGTTTTAGTAGTGGAAATCAGCACAGGGAAACAGCTGTAGTATACATTCATTCATTCATGCATTCATTATCTAACCCGTTTATTCCTGGTCAGGGTCGCGGGGGGGCTGGAGCCTATCCCAGCATGCATTGGGCGAGAGGCAGGAATACACCCTGGACAGGTCGCCAATCCATCGCAGGGCACATACACCATTCACTCACACACTCATACCTACGGGCAATTTAGACTCTCCAATTAGCCTCCAATTGCGGACACGGGGAGAACATACAAACTCCACAGAGAAAGGCCCCGGCCTTTCTAATTTAGTCCCTGTATCGTATACATACATTATCCGGTGATCAGTGAGATCTTTGACTACTAAGAGGTATATTTAGGTTAGCTTCTCATTAGTTTCTGTAACATGTAACTGTCAAAGCACATTGAGAACCAAAGTAGTCAGTGATTAATCTACTGTACCTTTAATATGTATGGGCTGCTTCATAAATATTTGACAACACTGTAGTGAGACTGTTCACTCTCATGGGCTCCAGAGTGAATCATGCTTGTGGCCTCAGAGCTGTTACTGAGGGGAAGGAAAGCAGCTGGATTTTCCGGCAGAGGAGATTTAAAATAGCAAGTAACAAAATACATTTTCAGCCCAGAAATACTGTAGTACAATAGTTGTATTGTCAATCTAATAGTTCAAAGCAATTAAAAAAATGTTTTAGAATTCATAAAGTTATGAAAAAAAATGTATTAGCTGAAAAAAAATTGTATAACTAAGCCTAAAATTATACAATTATTTTTCAGCTAATAAATATTTATACGGCACTATTGGCAAAATACAATACTTTTACTAATGCAATCAAAAATCATCACTGCTAAAGTGGAAAGGTTCTGTCAAGGTACTAGGGTAGTATTTTTTATATATAAAAAAACTGTCTTAAAGGCAATTCAGCACCCAATATCCAGTACCCTCCAAATGTATTCACGCCCTTGATAAAGATGAGCAAAAAAGGCTGTATAAAATAAACGGGTAATCAGCTATATTGCACGCTCAAAAAATGTGAAAATTATATATTTTTTAAATTAATTGTTCATAAAAAATATTTGAATAGGTGATAGTTTTCCACAAAAAAATATGTGTCACAATTATACATACACTTAATAATTCTTATGAATATAATACAAAACAAATATGCATTAGCATGCTAAGGTTAATCTCAATCTGAGGGGACTCAATTGTGGCCTCCCATGGCTTCACTAGGGTATAAAAATAAGATAAAACACATGGAAATAGTTATCCATCACCACGGGGAAAGGCAAATAACTCAAAGAAAAAAGAAGACAAAGGGTTGTTGACCTTCAAAAGTCAGGAGATGGTTGCAAACAAATAAATACAAATGAAAGATAACACTTTCCAATATTAGGTCAATAATTAAATAATTAATAAAAGCACTGGCACAGTTGTAAACCTGCCTGGTAGAGGACATAAGCACATATTGGGAACACAAGGTCTCTAGCATCAGATGCCACTTTGGCATTGTCTTGGAAGAATTGTCAAAAAAGCCTCTATTGAGAGAAATCAATAGAAATAAGCATTTGGAGTTTTCAAAATGGAACTGGAGCTCCAGATGAGACCAAATTTGCGATTCTTTGCCATTTACAACAGCGATGGGTTTAACATTGGAAAAATGATGTTTGTGTTGAAAAAAAGTCATACCCATCTTTTTGGAGAGAAACATATTAAACAAATTCACTAAACACAATCTTTTTGGGGGCATTTGTACTAGTATAAAATTATATAATTTTATAATTTTTTGGAGCATACAATATAGCTCATTACCTGTATTGTTTATTTTGTACCACTTTCTTTGCTCAGCTTTATCAAGGGTGTGAATAATTTTAGAGAGTACTGTAAAGATACATGTGGATCACTCTGCTCTGATTTGATTCGATTTTTTGTGTGCAATGTCAACCATATACAGTACTATGTATATATACTGCAGTGGCGGGCCGTGCATTTCACACCTAGGCCTTCAGTAGTGCTCCGCCCAGTGGCGTAGCGCAGTAACGTAACGGAGCCCAACCTTTCACCGGTTTCATTTTCCGCGGACGGACGGGGGGGTGGTACACGCGAGAGAAAGCTGAGACCAGTTTATTTATTTCGCGGACCGGGGGGCAGCTGTAGCACCCCCCACGCTACGCCTATGGCTCCGTCTGAATCGATCCACCCCTCAATAACTATTTTATGGCTATAAAAACCATCTTATTCTTATTATATCTCAGTATAAAGAGCCGTTGCATCGCAGATAGATAACTCGTGTAGCCAGAATAAATGCCTTTACTGAAGAAACAAACCTGGGGTGCTACAGCTGCGACACACATACAAAAACATCAATAATAACCTCATAAAATTGCAATATTATTTAGGAAAATAGCAACATTTTACTCACCAAAAATCCTTATTATTTGTACACAAAATCCATCCTCCTTTCTTTCCTCAAAAAGAGTTCAATTACTCTGTCGTACAGATTATCCGTGTGTTTCAGTTCCATCAGTCCTTTTCTATCGCCATCGAAGCTAATGCTGAAAGTCGAGCCTGCCCTGATGTATTTCTGGCATAAATTTTAATTCACTTTAGGGCTGAAAATGTCCGCTCAAATGTCTGAATCACAGACTGATGTTAATTATATTTTGTCCATGAATACTTATTAAATAATTCCAAATGGTCTGTTCGCTTCCTTTCATAGCTTTTCCCTGGCTGCGCCGCTTCAGACGCGTGTATTTTTCATATTAAAGCATTTAACCAATCACATTACATCATAGTCAGACACTCTCTGACTATCCAATCAAAGGGTGTGAATACGCTGACGTACCTAGGCCTTCTAGAAGGCCTTGGTGTCTCCAACTCAAAATCTGATTGGTTGAAGCAACAGTTTGATCAACACTTATTTTATGCTACAGGGCCTTCAGAACGGATTGTGAAGGCCTCCAGGCAGATTTCTTTGACCCTGGCAACAAATGATGGCTGAAATGTGATTGGTTAAATGCTTTAATATGAAAATACACGTCTGGAAGTAGCGCAACCAGGGGAAAAGCTATGAAAGGAAGTGGACAGACCATTTGGAATTATTTAATAAGTATTCATGGACAAAATATAATTAACATCAGTCTGTGATTCAGATATTTTTTAGGCCAGCAGAGAAGGCCTTGCAGGCCCTGACGGCCCACCACTGATATACTGTATTTATACTTACACTGGGAGAGGTGGAGGGAGGAGTAGAGAGGGCTATGCCTCCCTTTAGCTGCTGTCAAGTGCTCCTGTTCCCTCCCACAGCCTTGAGAGTACTACAGGACCTTGAACAGCAGCGGCCTCACTTGCAGGCAGGCTCACCTGAGGAGCAATCAACTCAGCTGTGAGCCATTGTTTTCGTTAGGCCATTATAAAGGCACAGCCTACAATGCCTGAAGATAGTTTTTCAGGGCATGGAGGCAGAAGTGTGGGTTTTTGGTTGCTGTTTCCTTCCATTGTTTTGATTTAACTGCTGTATTTTTGTGTTTTGTAATTTTCTTTATATAAAGATAATAAATTGGCTGTTGGCCTATTGGATTTTTTTTTTTTTTTTTGGTTTGGTCTTTCATCCATTCACCACCTGGCATTGTGGCCACCTTGCTACAATATATATATATATATATCCATCCATCCATCCATCCATCCATTATCTAAGCCTCTTATTCCTGGTCAGGGTCGCGGGGGAGGGCTGGAGCCTATCCCAGCATGCGTTCCGGGCGAGAGGCAGGAATACACCCTGGACAGGTCGCCAATCCATCGCAGGGCACACACACCATTCACTCACACACTCATACCTACGGGCAATTTAGACACTCCAATTAGCCTAACGTGCATGTCTTTGGACTGTGGGAGGAAACCGGAGTACCCGGAGGAAAAACCCACGCGGACACGGGGAGAACATGCAAACTCCGCACAGAAAGGCCCCCGGCCTGGATTCGAACCCGAGACCTTCTTGCTGTGAGGCGACAGCGCTATCCACTGCACCACCGTGCCACATATATATATATATATATACAGGCAGTCCCCGGGTTACAAACGTCCAGCTTATGGACAACTCGTACTTATGAACGGATTGCCATAAGGCCTATTATATTTTAAAAATCGAGTTAAATACAATGGATCGTAATAAGGAACGCACGCACTACTTTGTGATGCTCATGAAAACATTGTGCAGTTTCAGCGGTTCGTCGGCTCAAGGACCAGAGATCACCGTCCGTTATTTTAAGTCAGATCACGGTCCCATTTTTCTCTTTCTCTTACCCTTACAACGATGCCTCCAAAGCGTAAATCCGATGCAAGTGCTGGTGATGCATCAAAGAAAAGGAAAACAATCACCATGGAAAGTAAAGTTGAAATAATAAAGAGATCGGAGAGAGGTGAAACACCATCAGCCATTGGGAAAGCATTAGGCTACAGCCGGTCAACAATTGGAACAATTTTAAAAGACAAAGGGAGAATAATGGAGCATGTGAAAGGCCATGCCCGATGAATGCCACGATTATTACCAAGCAACGCAGTGGTTTAATTATTGAGATGGAAAGGCTATTGATAATTTGGATAGAAGACCAAAATCAGCATAATATGCCTATTAGTCTTTCTTTAGTGCAAGAAAAGGCTCAAAGCCTTTTAAATGACTTAAGAGCTGCTTGTGCAGCAAGTGAAGGCGATTGCGACGAAGAATTTGTTGCGAGTGCAGATGTAAGTGCTGCTAAAGTCCATCTCCAAGTCCATCATCTTCTGCATCATCCAGTTATTAATGTTATCATAATGTTACCTCACAAAGTGTTAACCTTTAATCATGATCCTTTTTATTTTTTTCTATCTAAACTTTTTTTAAGAACTGTTTCTTTAATGTTTTTTTACAGTACAGTACTGTATGTACATAGTTACTTTTATCATTACTGTATTCTTATTATTAATATTACAGTATTGTTATTATTATTATTATTACAGTATTATTATGTACTGAATGTTATGTTTAAGATGTTTTATTGTATTTGGAAGTTTTTCTTAAGTATTTTATATGCACAGAAAGGTTAAATAAATACTATACTAAGACAAACATTTGACTAAGTGACGATTAATAATAACTGTATGTACCTGTTCCGACAAATTCGACTTAAAGACAGACTTAAGAACGGATCTCATTCGTAACCCGGGGACTGCCTGTATATATATATATATATATGTTTATAGCTAAACATACAGATTTCTGTTGCCTGCCTATTTCTTTAGTTGTGAAAATTATAAAATGACTACACACTGTACATATGATGTGTGCATCATAAAGTTTGGGAAGAATTTCTCTCCTTGGGCTTTTAAATACATAAATATTTTTTTGGTTGATTTCAACTCACTACTGATCCTCAGATGCTTAGTGTCCTCCAAACCCAATGTATTTGAGGATCAGCAGCTCTGGGAACCTTGGAATCTCCTTCTAGGGCCTGTAATTTCAGATGGAAGTGTTCAGAAGGAAAACACTTACCATTAAACTTCCCTCATCGTTGATACCGTGCGTGACCTTCTGATGACAGCTGCTGGAGCAGCCACCACCAAAGGGACTCCAACAAAGCAGTTGTTCCTGTCAGACATTGTAATCCTCCCCTGTAAGGTCAAGATGTCCACTACTCTGAGAGGGCCTGACATGTCTAGGTTTTACACAGAGGGGGTCTAACACACAGACTCTTCTGAATTAGGGGACAGGTCAAAGCCAAATGAACAAAATCTGACTATTTGAGACACCACACAGCCCTGACAGAAACACATTGTCATTTCATATAAACTATAACATTTCAGAGAGTTTTATTTCAATGGTGTTTTCCATTCAAGAGCCTCAATTCATCCCTTTATGGGTTGAGTGCCTTTAAATCAAACACATTGGGCAGATTTTACTAGTTGTCCACTATTGCATGGGAATAGTTGAAACCTATGAATGGGCATGGAGACAAGATGGAGAAGAAGGAAGCAAAGCGGTGAAATCAGACAGGTTATGTGTATAATTCATAAATCAATATTAATTAAATAAAGTTATTCTATTATTTTCATATGAGAGGGAAAAATCTTAGGGAACACTTAATTCATCTTTTAATACTCTCCTCATTTTTTCAGCAAACTCCAAACGTGTGCAAATATAATTAGAAGAGTTTACCAACATTTTTCCACAGAGTATTATAACGATAACAAGAATTATTCAACATATTGCATTCTTAGATTCTTAGATTTCTCAGATATCCTTTATGAAATTATTTTCTCATTATAATGTACAAACATTTCCAAAACCTTTAACCAAATACCACAACTGAGGTAAAAGATACTTGAAAGGACATAGTTGACAACCTGGTTTGCAGCACTCTTGAAGCCTGGTGACCAGGGCCGGCTCAAGGCACAGGCAATACAGGCAGCTGCCTGGGGTGCCATGTCGGCTAGGGGCGCCAGGTCGCCCTCATAAAAAATAAAATAATAATAATCGTGGGCGCCCTCTCCTTTCCTCCCAAATAAATGAACAAATAAACAAAAATAAATACACTTTGCACCCCTGTTCTGTTCCTCACACAATGTTTCATCTGGCCTGCACTTTGACAGAGATGCTGTTACTGAGGTGGGGAATACGATGACTGGCTGCTTTTGTGTTTCCAATGACTTTGAAAAGGCACAACAAACCTTCAGGTGCGCAGGGGAGAAAACGGAGGAAGGAGGAGGAGAAAAAGAGAGTCCAATTAAGAGGTAGGCTATGACATCAAAATGCCATTTTGTTGTGTTATTGTAGGAGGCTAGGGAGCTAACTAGCTAAGTAATAAACAAGCTAATGCTAGCTAGATAATGCAATGCTAAGAACTACTGCTAGACTCATACAGATTGAAGGATGAATGCATGCTGATGCTGAGTTACCCAACCCTCAGGTTTTGGCTTGAAGCTTATTAGTACCCACCTGTAGTTATTACCAAAACTAGGCTACTACACCTGAATTGCAGAGTTGCAAAGCCCTCATGCTTGCCTTGAGTCTCAAGCTTTATTATTAGGCTACCAAAATTAGTAGTAGGGTACAACATTATATCAGTGGTAATAATGTGGCTAGCTATCCATAAAAAATTGATTTAAGTTGTTTGTCCTACAGCTGCTTTTGCTTGTAATAGGCTAATAACTGTACCTGTCTGTACAGATATAAGAAATAAGAACAGCAGCTACTGCATCTATCTCCAATGATGACCTGCTTACATGGTGTAGAACTCTGACCTTGATAGAGAGATAGACTTTGTTAACAATTGTATTAAATGCAAGTTTTCTTACCATATTCTCTTATCCTTCCTGTTTAAATGAGACTTTGGTAAGTGATTTGTTTGAAAAAGAAAATAAAAATCTTTTTGTGGGGGGGGCACCCAAATGCCAATCTCGCCTAGGGCTCAAAATGTGTAGAGCCGGCCCTGCTTGTGACACAACCTTTACGCAGTTAGTTCAGCCTTTTCTCATAGCTCTGAAACCAGTGACATTGCCTCTGCATTTGGTGCTGGTCAGTGATTAAAATAAGCAGATTAGGATATGTTTGGAGGGAGAGAGGAGGGGTCCTGCCGAAGCAAACAGGCAGTTTATCTTCAGGACTAATGTATCTTCTCTGTGGCCTCATGTGTTTGCATAGCTAGAGCAGGTTGGGGGATACTGAGAGTGTTTCTGCCAAGGTCTGGGTGCTGTTCAAATACACAGCTTAGAAGAAAAACATAAACATCCAGAGCCTTTAAAGTGTAAAAGATCAGCAGCAGCAGCAGTTCAGTCACAAGGAAGAATGGGGGCAAACTTGCGCTGCATGACAATGACAGTGCAAATGTGGAACCCAGATATGAATGCTAGATGAGCATCTGAGTCTGACCTCACACCTTGTGGCTGGATGGTTATGAGTTCAAACTCAGGTTATGAGCTTCTGCAGTAGAAGATACAGCCTACATATGAGGTGAACAATATACATGTGACATTCTGTTTAAGAATTTGAAAGGGGACAAATTACAACTGCATGGGTACTGTTGGTATCATGGAACAAAACCCACAAAAATGTTGGTGGTGACTGGGAAACAGAGCAGCAGCAGCAGCATAATTGTCAAAAGTACAGCACAGTATCTCAGCATTCAGCAGGGCAGTGCACTCCCTAAATCAGATAGTTCACTGTGTTCCCAGACCCACTGTAACAAATGGTACTCTGGAGGCAGCCCTTTTTTGGACCCTGTGGGAGCATAATACTTCAGCTGCCAATAAATAGCAGCCATAAGACCCCCATAGAAAGATGCAGTCAGACTCCTTCATAAAGCACAAACCTGGGACAAAAGGAATTTCAATAATCTAATTAGCCTATTTCATCAAATGCTCTTACAATTTAATGTTAGAATATGCATTTTCTGCACGCCTTATTTTTCTATTAATTTATTATTCAAATGTGTTTACAACAAGGGCCCATTATCATTTTAAAATGAAGGCACAGGAGACCATGCTATATCGTGAATAAAGTCACGACTAAGGGGTGTTGTTAGGCCCCACATGTAAATCCCTTAGCTGTTTTTATTCATGATATAGCATAGCCTTGAGTGCCTTATTGATTTTATACAATCTTTACTATATATTTACAAGGACACTGTTTACAATTACAAGGACACTGTTTAATAAAATTTAAAAATTAAAAATAATACTAATAATACTAATAATAATATTATAGGCTATAATAGGCTAAATTAATTCGATTCCATCCTTCCCCCAGAGTATGTTCTGCCTCAGCAGGGCAAACAAGAATTGGTTGCTATGCAACAAAAAGAAAGCACCATCCTGACAGCTGAGTGTGGAGCTAGCTGATGTTAGCTAATATCAGCCAGTGTTTGGCTAATAGTAGGCTCCCTATCTAGCTAGCTACATTACTTACTACAACACTATAAAACCTCAAGAGTAGCAGCTAGCTAATACCTAGGTTATGTTTATTGATATTTATTTGAACATTTCCAAAATAGCTAGCTGTTCTATGTTACTTGGCTCCAAGGTGTTATTAGACACTGTTGACGTCCTTTAGTTGGAGGACTGTGTGTTGTGTTATTCATAACTTGCATCTAATGCAGCTATATTAAAACCAAGTTGTTTGGCCATCTATAACATGCTACAGTCTTTATTGCAGAAATTGCTAAAAGGCCAGCAGATAGCAGGCTTACTAGCTAACGTCATGTAGCTTCACTTTCGTTCACATTAATCTGTCTGTTAAATTACCATTAAATGTACACTTCCTAAAGTAACTGTTAAGTTTCGATGTTGTCGGGGGAAGTACCCAGCAAGCAAGCATCTATCACACTGCTTCTATTGCATCATGACTGTCTCCTCATGATTCTCCGCTAGTGGACCGCTGTAGCGCTTGACAGCTAGCAGGATGTATCAAGTTAAATGCGTTTGTGTTTAAAAGTAACATTCAATTGGCCTCCCAGGTAGTCCAGTGGTTACAATGTTTGACGCTGGCCACCGCCACCAGGGTTCAATTCCACCGGCCACACCAGAGTTGGTTCTGGCCGGGAGCACCACCAGGGGGCGACAATTGGTTGTTAAAGTGGATCTCTATAAATCACCTCTTTTGCCATTTTTCATATTTTACTTCATGGAAAGAAAATGGAGTTAACCTCTCATCTGGGACTAATCAGGTATGATCTTGGTACTTTACTATTTCAGCAAAGACCGGCCCAAATTCCTTTGGTCACACACATATAGGGGTTATTCAGGACTATGGGGAAGAGCTAAGTTATAAAAAGCGGTTATTTCTGTCAAAATGTTTGGTCCTGTGTTCTTTCTGGTGAAAGGCTTACTTGGGCACCTGGCACTTCTCATGGTTAACTTCATATAACAAAGCAGTGGTGACTCCTATTTGGTATGGATAATATATACATCCTCACATGTCACTGCATTGTGTTTCCATAGGGATGAAACATCCGTTTTTGGAAATACTTACTGATATACTGTATGTGATCATGTACCATCTATGAGCTGAATCTGTGGGCAGATGTGTTGATATTACCATGAGAACACTGTAAAAAACAAAAGTAGTGAAAAATGACAAAAATCCCATAAGGTTCTTTGGGATTTCATGCCACTGAATATAACTACTATATCATAGATTGCAAATACAAATAGACAATAAAATTGTCTATATAATACAAATTGCATCAAGTATTCACCCCACCTAAATAAACACCCAAGTTTATTTAAGGGTGTCTTAGAAAAGGTGCACATACTGATGCAATTAATTGTCTTCAGGAGTGACTTATGCCTGTGTACAATCCACCTGTGTACAATTAAGATTAATGATGGTGTGATGATAACGAGGTCCAACAGTTGGTTAGTGCATTTCCAAACAAGAGCATCATGAAGAACAAAGAACATTAAACAATTCTAGAAAAGGTTCTTCAAATGCACCAATCAGAGGAAAGATATAAGAAGATTTCAGACTTTAAATATCCCCCAGAGCACAGTTAAGTCCATCATAAAGGAATGGAGAGAATATGGCACAACTGTTAATTTGACTAAAACAAGCCATCCTCCAAAACTGAGCATCTGTTTAGACGCCACTAAGAGGCCTATGGCAACTCTGATGAAGTTACAGTGTTCCATGGCAGATATGGGAGAAACTGTCCATGGGACAACAATGCCCGGGTGCATCACGAATCTGTACTTTATGGGAGGGTGGCAAAAAAAAAAAAAAAGAAAGCCATTATTGAAGAAAACTCACATTAAATCTTGCCTAGACTTTCCCAGAAGGCATGTGGGAGACTCTTAAACTAAGTGGATTCTACTAAATTCTACAATAAATTCTACGGTCTGATGAAACCAAGATTGAACTTTTTGCCATCATCAAGCGCTGTTTGCCTAACATTTCACATCATCCCAAGAACACTATCCCTACTGTGAAACATGGTGGTGAGAGCCTAATGCCATGGGCATGCTTCTCTGCTTCAGGGACTGGAACATTTTTCAATGTGCAAAATGGATGGAGCAAAATATAGACAAATCCTGGTGGAACAATCTTGCAGTTGCAGTCTGCAAGAGACCTGGGACTTGGGAGATGATTTATATTTCAGCAAGGCAATGACCCAAAGAATAAGCAACAGCGACATTGGAGTGGTTTAAAAACTATGTTGTGCAGTGGCCATGTCAAAGCCCAGACCTCAATCCCATTGAGAATCTGTGGATAGATTTGAAAATTGCTGTTCACCACTGGTCCCCATCAAACCTGAAGGAACTCGAGCAATTTTGTAAAGAAGAATAAGCAAAAATGGCAATGTCCAGATGTGAAAGGCTGATAGAGATTTGCTCAAATAGACTCAGAGCTGTAATTGCAGTCAAGGGGGGTGGATACTTATGTAATCAATTCTTGTCTGGGTTTTTTTAATTAATTAAGAATGAAGAAAAAGCTTTGACTTGTTTTCTTTATTTGACATTAGAGTATTTTGTGTTAATCAGTGGCAAGAAATCCCAATTAAATCCATTTTGATCCCATGAAATAAGAAAATAAAATGTGAAAAATGCCAAAGGGAGTGAATACTTTTTTATACCCACTGTATGTTTGTTTTCAGAATATTTTTAAAAAGGAATACAAATACCCACATTATCATCTACAAATACTTAAATATCACAGAGGAATAAAGAGGATATTTGCTATACTACACAGATTGCATGTACTGAATGTCACACAGGCATAGTAGGATGTAGAAATGAGACCATAAGACTATTTTTCCAATTGGTGTCAAGTATAATTTTAAGTAGATGCAAACAATCAAGGCCTTCAGTGTATTCATGTATCTAGATAGTCCTCAGTAGCACTTTCACATGCTCTGTACATTTCTTTCCAAGTTCAGTTTTTAAATGAGGCAAGCCAACTAAAGTTGTTAGTTAGAGAGCTACAGTTATGTATTTTAAGAAAATAATTACTTTTGCATGGGTGATGAATTAAATCACTGTAGTACTTAGCTTGCTAGCTTTATCTTGCACAAAGAATATCATTGGACAGATGATATTTCATTTTCAAGCCATGCTTACTAGCTAATTAAGGTAGCTTGCAAATCTAGTACTAATCAACAATTCATATTGATTAAGACAACGGTCCAGCCACAACTGATCTTGTGTTTATCGCCATCAAAAATAATAATTATACCTGCAGTCAGCTTTGTTCCGTCTGATTTCATATATTTTTTGTCTAATTTAATACAGTTGCAAACTATATTTCATCCCCACTTTAAAAAGGAGGATTTAACGTTAATTCTGTACTTTAAATTCAAAATAATCTATGTGCATATTTGGATCCATACCTATGTATTCTGGTACATAGTGGATTATTATACTTTATACTGCCAAAAAACTCTGCACTCTATCAATGCAGGCCTCACAACCCTGGCAGTCTGTCTGATTAAATTTTAAATCTCAGTGGATATGGGATATTACTGTGAGCTCTAGTGCCCCCGCATCCCCCACACCAAGGCTTTTCCTAAGCAGTTTCATATAAAAAGATAAAATAGGCTCAGATGCAGGTAGTGAAATGCAGTTTCTCCCCATGGTATTCTGATCCAGGTTTAAAATGTCACCAAGTCATAAAAACGCATGCTCTTCATGGCAATCACAATCTCAGAGCTGTGGGTATTGCTCTAACTGCTTCTTAAGCATACGATTTTGTGTGGTGTACCTGCAAAGGCATAAGGAGACACCATACTGTAGGGGCAGCCCCTTACTGAATGTAGAGGGATACTAGGAAGGGAAGAGGTGATTATGATAGATAGATTCATTTGTGGATGGATGTACAGATACCCGTCTGCTGGGTAACCAAGCCCATGTATCTAATCCTTTGATTGTCACATTTAAACCGTTAAACCATCTAAGCATACTTGTAATGATTATTCATTGTGTGTGGAACCTCATTAAATACCTTGAGCACCAATAATTGCTTGTCCAAGACTAAGACATGATCTTCAAGAAAAAAACATTTCATACACACACACGCACACACACACACACGGACATGCGTGCACACGTATATACATCCACACATACATACCCAGCAGATTTTTTTTTCCCTGTAAGAATTCTCCTGGATAACACCACACAAATTAGGAACCGTATCTTATCCATCAGACACAATTACTACCAGCTAGCAAACTAGCAATTGTGCTGTCTATCTGTCTCACTTGATCAGAGGCAGAATTTCGAAAGAGCCCTGTAAGGCATTCGTCTGTCCTCAGCCTTTTGTTTCCTTTGGTAATTGACCTCCTTCCCATAGAACATTAAAATCTGATTGGGTAATTACCAGGCCATCACATTCTTCAGCCAGCACTAACCTTTCTAATGCCGTGACAAAATTAGTATTTACTAGAATTTTATTTTCTAATTCTTCTCAATAGTGTGTGGTATTTCCAGAATTACATCCCTGAACTTGGAAACTTCGGATTGGTTTAATATTGAACCTATATATGTATTCATTTTTTTACTCAAAGAAAATGAATAAATAAATAATACACTGTTGCAGACCAGAAGTATGCCATGCAGATAAATTCAGATGTGTCCGTATGTGTGTCCGTATGTGTGTCCGTATGTGTTGAAGGCAATACAGGAAATTGCCAAAATAAAGGAGCAGGTGCTTCCACACAGCCAGTGGCCGTGACCAACATTTTTGGTGAAGCAACCACCCAAGCAACACAACATACTGTATAAACAACATATTATTTAGCAGATAAACCCAGCATATTATGTCCATGAGCTTTTATTCCTAAAGACATGAAACTGACATAACAACCTCTTCTTTGCTGTAGGCATTTATATTTGATGCAATACTTTTACATTTCAGGTTAATGGACAAGGAGTTACTTGGACTTTTGACAGCACAGAATTATCTGACAGGGAGGAGGGCAGAGGGAAGTGTCTGCTGGTCTTCTGGTACTTTTATGTGTATAAAACATACATTAGTTCAAGTGAACAAATATTCAAGTTAGATAGATTTGAAGCATAATAAAATTAATCTGAAACAATAATACTTACCAATGGTAAGAGCTGTTGGTTCTCTGACAGGATAATGATGAGAGCAATGGAAGGGGACTAAAGGAGGGCTGAGCTGGACTTGAGAGCTTGTGTTTTGTAATCTGTGTGCATTTCATAAAAATCTAAATATTTAATCACAAAAAGAGCAGCATCCTGAGAACAAATGAGTGCAAGTTGCATAAATGGTCTCGGAAATGTGTGTAACAAAAACATTCAGATTTGTGTCAAAATTTAGTGAGTTCTGAGTGTCAATTCCTAAAATGTTCAACATGAGAACTGTGTATATAGGAGGTGTTTGGCCTCAATAGGGCATGGTATGTTTACTATAAATATTGAAAATGGGATTAAATAAATAGTACTATATATTGGGTGTGTGAAATCCTCTACAAATCTGTATGTATTTTATTGCCATTTTTCCTCGTGGCAGAAAAAAGATGCTGTAGTAAGTCTCAGGGACCAAACACAAAACAGCCACAGTCATTAGCCTTGGCTTCGTTACTTCCACTAGATAAATAAGCAATATGAAAACAATAGTATTCATATTTTAAAATGCATACATACAAAGTAATGCCAAAATATTTTTGGTTGTTTTTTTAAATGTCATCATGAGCTGTCCACTGGAAAGGTTGTTCAATTTCAATGGCCTGTGCTGGTAAAAGGCCAATTGTAGCCTATTCGTAGGCCCGTCTCATCACTGCAACATCCTCCATAAATTAGGCAAAGACAAGCAAGCACTCTCCTCCAAAGCATGTCTTGCTAGCTGCTACTGCATTCCACCTGCTCAGATTGCACAGTAGAAGTACATTTCATATTCAGTTGGCCCAGGCAGACTGCAGGCACCAGGATAAACCAGAGGAGTCACTATTGCACCATGAGACAGGGAACACTCTGCTGAAAGGAACCCTCCCTCCCTAGGCACCAATATGGACTTTTTTCCTTATTTTTATTATTTTTTATTTATGTATTTATCAGGAACTATGCTTAATTAAAACATAAATTGTAGAAACTGAAATCTGATGTATTATGCCAGATATAGCTAAAAACGTGTTGTCATCTTCAGTCTCTGGGCAGGTGTACACACAAACAAAAAAAGAAAAGACATGTGCTATACATACAACAAATTCATCATGAAACAGTACTATCTAAAAATGCATGGACACAGGCCACATCACAAAACAATGCAATAGAAAACCAATGTACTACAAATATTGTCAAAATTGCACCTCTGAAAAGGAGTTGAATGAAAAATTAATTAATGTGTACTGCAAGATTACATTTACTGTACAACTTTGATTGGCCTTGATCCATGCTTCGACCTCAAAAGGATTGAAAATTACAGCTGGTTTTTAGATTAGTGGGAAGAGCATTCTTATGGCTTACTGTGGCCATTTTTTTTTCATATAGCAAGTTTACTTTGATACATTTTAAAGAGGAGAGTCTAAAATATAAAGTAGTGAAAGTTTCTAATTTCGCATTATCACTGAACACAACCTTTCAGAAATAAATTATATAATTATATATATATATTTTAATAGTTTATCTAAACATACCCATTATGGAAGAGTTGTTTTCAGTTGTTAAAGACCCCCAGGACATGAATAACATACAATTGAACCAGTTTCATTATGTATGAATTATGAAGAGCCACCATGTATTACAAAAATGGAATTCTTATGTCAAAAGGAAAGCCTTGCAAACAGAATACAACAATAAGGTCAAGGGCTAATTCAGCTAAACTCTAATTTACTTTAGAGACACTAATTTAAAAATGTGTTCTTAAATTAGTTTTTATGTATCCAGTTATTTTTAACAAAGGAAATCCTACCAGCAGTGCTGTTATTATAGGGCAGGAGAGATTGCTCCTGGGTTTTGTTACTCCCTGTCTATTTATGTGTATGTTTTACTTCCTTTGTGAAGTCTGCAATGGTTGGGAAAATGGTTGCATGGTTTGAAGACTATGCTAAGCTATGTATCTGTTCACCTTTTGAAAGAAGGATCTCCTTTCTTCCATCTTGGTAAACCTTGAGATTTTCTCCTTTATGAAATTGGAATGTTCTTGTCCATAGCCAATTGCATTCCATGTATTTTGTGTGCTGCATTCTTCTCTCTCTGGCAAATATTACATATTGGCTGTGCTCAGCTACGAAAAGCAGAATCAGCAGGCAACATCCTGGGATGTAATCCTATCATGTGTTTTCTGGTAGTCTAATGCATCTGAAATAAAACCACAGCAGTGTAATTTGATTTCCTCCCTCACTCTATCGCATTGTTTCCTGAAACACATTTCATGTATTGTGACTGGGTTACATGGCACACTGTGTCAGTATCACTGCAGCTTGACATGTGTGGGAGTGTCAACTGCCACAGACCTATAAGAGAAGCGCCTACAATCACTGGACAGGGTTAGGATGTACAGTAGGTGGAGCACTGGAGGAGAACTGAGTCAATGAGAAGGAGTAGTGCATGCCTGCCAAACACACAACAGTCATTTACATCATCCACATAATAGGTGTTGAGAGATGCTGGTAAACAACTTACCCTTGTAACACTGGCTCTCTGACTTTCCCCGAACATTGGCTGTCACATGTAGTGTAGTTTCAGTATTTATAAAGAAGCACCCAATATGTATTAACCCAATGAAAATGAGAGGATGTTGTTCTTTAATTTTTTCTTATTTTATGTATTTTAATTGATATTGTTAGGAACATATACACTTTCTTTGTTTTTGATATGTTATCTTTGTTTTTACACGCTACAGACATCAATGACATAGCAAGGGCAGTCCCTTTGGAGGACTAGGAGGGCGAAAGTGATACAAAACTTGGGACAGCCAACTTTTGGGGAGAAGTACAATACAGAGGGCTAGGGATGGATTTAGGTGTGCAGTTGTAACAAATGGGGCTCATCCGCGATCAAAAGATTGTATATAACTAGTTATAGTTATAAATAGTCATTTTGTAGTGTGTTACCGAATGACTTGTGACAGTGTATTTACATTGGAATATAGCTGATAAATCACTGCCTGCCAGGTGTTAATTCGGAGTGGGGCATAAGACTTTCCAGCGTATATTTGTATTTTGCCATTTTGGATTTGGATTTTTGGATTATATATAATTTGTGGGAAAACCAATTATGAGTCAATTTCAGCCTGCTGACTTCCTTCAAGGGAAGCTCACTATTCACGATTGGTATCAGCTGAAACAGGCTGAATTGCGCCAGCTAGCTGAATACCTGAATGTGTTTCTACCTATGGAGCTTAAGAAAGCGGATATGGTAGAGCCACTCATAGGAAAGGTGCCGGGCCCCAGTAAGTAAAATCTGAGCCATCGGGTAATGAAACAGGAATTACTTTGGCGAAGATAGAAATGGAAAAGGAACGGTTGGTGCCTAAATTTAATGAGGAAGAAATTGAAGTGTTCTTCCTTTCCTTTGAAAAGGTTGCATACAGTTTAAAGTGGCCTGATCAGCACTGGTCATTATTAGTATAACCTGCATTTATCAGAAGAGCACAAGAAGTCTACTCAGCTCTGGATGCTGCACAATCATCAAATTATGATACGATAAAAGTGGTGGTGTTGGCAGCATATGAGCTTGTACCGGAGGCTTATCGGCAATGTTTTTGCACTCCAAAATGAAAATATGGGAAAATGCATTTAGAATTCGCAAGGCAAAAGGAAATTGCATTTGACCGATGGTGTAGTGCAAATAAAATTATCCATGACTGTGAGCGCCTAAGAGCGCTTATACTGCAGGAAGATTTTAAGAACAGCATGTCACTAAATATTAAAACACATTTAGACGACCATGAAGTTGATACATTGAAGAGAGTGGCAGTAGTTGCGGATGATTACGAGTTCCCATTTTGGTGCAGAGAGAACCTCTTTCTCTGAGTGGAGTGCTAGGAAGGGCTCAGTTCCACAGAATGCTGGGGACAGTGCCATGGTCAGGCAATCTAAGACAGAAGTGTCTGATGCTGTTAATGTTTTCCTCTCGGGTCTTGTCTTTAATTATTGTAAACAGAGAGGTCATATTAAATCTGAATGGTTTAATTTGTGGAGAAAATCCCCAGACAACACTGCAATGTCTGTTGGACTGGTGTTTAGTGCTGCTGTGTCACCTGCAGGAAGCTGTGAGACCTCTGGCAAATTTTTGGGTACTGCTGCCGACTGTATACCTGAAGCCTATCTCTGTAGTCTGTAGTGCTCTTAGCAGAATTTTTTTCCTTCATATCGATGATCCGGAGAAAATGTTCACTCATGCTAATCTGACAAAGGAGCAGCAAGCTGATACTGTTATCAGGGAGATCTCTGAGACTGCTTACATTGTTAAGGTACCTGAAGGAATTTTTATGAATAATGGTATTGTAATGACAAAATGGAGAGCTCCATAATGATTCCAGTAATGAGGACTGGAAAGTGCTGCATCAAATAGTCCTGCCTGTTTGCTACTGGGATGAGATTTAAAGACTGGCCCATGAAGTACCATCAGCAGAGTATTAGGTATCTGGAAAACCCAAGCAAAAGTCCTTGAACATTTTTACTGGCCTAAAATGCACAAATATTTTGTTGAGGTATGTAGAACCTGTCATGCATGCCAATTGGTTGGAAAACCAAATCAGATCATCTCTCCTGCTCCATTGATTCCTCTTCCAGCGTTTGATAAGCCCTCCAGTTGGGTATTAATTGATTGCATGGGGCCCTTACCAAAAAAGACAGGGGGAGGTTGTTTTCTTACCCCCCCCCCTTGGTTTGTTTTCCATTTTTGTTTATGTATTTACTTTCTTGTTGTGGGACATACAGTAATCATGCACATTAACTACCTTCTATATAACACCTTGGGAAATGCAAAACACATTTTAATGTGCTTGTGTTTGTGCTGGGCCTGAAGACTAGTCTAGTGGAAGAAGAGAAGGCGTGCAATGGAAATCCGCCAATTAGGTGATCTGCCTACCCATTTTGTGCTTGTGGGTTTGGGACTGCTTCACCACAGATGCCTGCGGACCTTTGTTTTCTTGTTATTGTTATTTTGGTAATACACACATACACTGGTACACAATACTAGGTTAGGCTTACCGAGGGTTAGGGACGGATTTAGGGGTGCAGTCGTAACAATATTGGGCTAGCTGATTGTAGTTTAGGGTTGTTTGTCTGTAAATAAACTAATGTACTGTACTGTAATCCAGGGGTCCCCAACCACTGGGCCGCGGCCCGGTACCGGTCCGTGAGGCATTTGGTACCGGGCCGCACAGAAATAATAAAAACGTTTTAATTTTATTTCCATTTTATTGACTATCGCAGTCTGCAGGGTGTTTTATTTCGAAAAATGACCTCTTCCGTCTGTGTGCCTCTTTTCCGCACTTGTCAAACCGGTCCGTGGTGCAAAAAAGGTTGGGGACCGCTGCTGTAATCTACAGCCACCAATCTCAACAGCAGTCAAATAATGTAGTGATAGTGGACAGCACTATAAATATATTACAAACCATTGAACTGTACAACTGTAGCTTTCTTAGAAGAATTCAAATGTATCATTTAAAATCAATAATACACTTTTTATGATGGGTGCCATTAGTGTCATTAGTGTTAAATATTAGGTAAAATTGCCATGGGATGGACCTAGAGTGTCCAAAGCCCTCTCTTGGCTTCAATTAATTTCAGATAATTAAGATGAATGAAAATGCCTAGATTTTAATTGTATGAAATAAGAACCATTGATTACAATAAACAAGGTCTATTGTGACTAAAGCCAAGTACACACTATACATGCTCGCAAGGGAAATGTAGCTCTTAAGACTGCCAATGTGTTCACACTGAAATGGTATGTCAGCTTAACACCTTACCTTAACTCATGTAGTATGTCAGGTCTTATAAGCAACAATTTGTGACAAAACGGTCCTGCAAGCCCTTCTGAGCAACTTGTGAAAAAAAACCGATGAAGTAGGCCAGTAGGACTTGTCATCTTCACACTGTAATTTCATCATTACTAGCCTCCGTACTCACGAGCAAGTAAGCTAGTCTAATTATCATTTAAACAACGTTATCTCCGTCGTGCAGGACAACGTACAAATATGCAATTAATTTCTGAAGCAGGTAGTTACGTTTTGCATAGTTTTGCTAGTTTAGTGTAGTCACCCCATTTTCTTTATAGACAGTTTTCTAAAAACGTGATGTTTAAAAGTATATTATTGTTTGGGCATGTAGCAGTGTGTTTCCCTGTTAAAATAAAAGTGTTTTGTTTGTGAGTGGGGTGAGTGCCCTTTCTTTTTTGCTTTTTTCCCCTGCCCCCCAAAATGTCTGTGCACGGCCCTGCCACAGAGATATAACAAGCAGATAGCTAATATTAGGAACTCCTGATGATTTTTACTTAATACTTGCTAACATTATTAACATGATATTGTCTTTTAGTGAATGTGGCTCAACATTATATATATAATATACACTCAGTGGCTCCTTTACTAGGTACACCTTTCTAGTACTATGCCCTCAGAACAGCCTGAATTCTTTGTAGCATGGATTCAACAAGGTGCTGGAAACATTCCTCAGAGATTCTGGTCCATGTTGACATGATAGCATCACACAGTTGCTGCAGATTTGTCGGCTGCACATTCATATTGTGAAGCTCCCATTCCACCACATCCCAAAGGTACTCTATTGGACTGAGATCTGATGACTGTGGAGGCCATTGGAGTACAATGAACTCATTGTCATGTTTGACTCATTACTTGTTCCCTAAAAATAGCCTTTTTTCAATAACTCTGAAATGTACATTATTTTTCAGTTTTTGGTAACCTCAACTGTTTTTTTTAACCTCTGACAGTTTACCGCTTACCTTTGTACCATTTCAGGTTATTCAATCGACTTGAACTGCTTAAATTTAAGTAAAAACTGGAAAATGGGGGTGTTCTAAAACTTTTGACCGGTAGTGTACTCATTTCACCTTTCTCAGTTTTTTTCCTATGTTTTTTTAACAACAATACCAATGGAATGTGTTTACACACTTGCCAACTCCACAAACAACTTGCATGTAAATAGGCCAGTACCAGTAATGCTTAGTGGTTGACAAAAAAGATAAACCCGCCTATTTAAGTGAAAAGTACAAAGTGAAAAGGGGTACAAAGGGGTCTTGTTTAAGATTTTAGATGTCATATACACCTTTTACATTGGTTTCTTCTTGAGTTATGTGATGTCATCCATGTTGTCCCTCCAGCCTCTCCTTGTACATGGCCCACAGGGAGTAGTCACAATAGTTTCGATAATTTAATACATACCATTGATCAATATACCTCCATATGCATACTGAAATGTGAAAAGTTAATTCTATTATTGTCTTTACTGTGGACCAAGATTCTCCAATCTTTTCCGAGAAGGGTGGGTGTGGGCTTTAGTTATAGCTCAGCACTAAAACACCTAATTCAACTAATCATGGGTGTTCAATCAAGACCATGATTAGTTGAATCAGTTGTTTTAGTGTTGGTCTAGAACAAAAATCTGCACCTACACCAGCCCTTCTTGGATAAGATTGGATTCTACCCCTGCTGTAGACCACTGTATACTGACTACTATATTTTGTTATGTTAATATCCAAATAATTAGTTTTTTCCAAGAAAATATTATCAATGTATCCTTACCAGTTCATGAATAGGGAATTGTGTTACTGTTGAAAATAAAATCGTGTTCAAATTTCCCCATGAATAACTTAATTGCTTAATTCTGTACTAATGGAGAGCCTATTTCAGTGCCTTGAATTCGTAAATGATAAAATTTTTAAAAAAGATAAAGATATGAAATATAAGAAATACGTATTATTGCTGGAACGTGAGCGGCTACTTTGGGCAAACTGGAGTGGAACAGCCTAAAATGGGAACCGAAGCAATAATTAGAATCAAGGATTTGTTACTCAGTTTTAATTTTGCTATGCATTTTGTGCTCATTAATTGATTTTAGCCTCTCTTTCCTTGTGGCATAATTACATTAAAGGCACAGGCCCATGTTTATAATAAAGAATAACATGGCTGAAATATTCACAGCAAAATAAGCACGCATTTATATGCGGATAAGGTTTACTTGAAGTGCATGACTTTAAACATATGAACCTCATGAATTTCCAATAGTCCTACATACCACATGGATCAAAGTCCTTACCACAAAGATGACACGCTCGGTTCCTGACTATAAGACCTTTTGGTTATGGGTGTCACCATACTTTCCTTTACAAGTGCACCTAATGGCAAGGGTTGAATGGCAATATGAATATGTATTAACTAATAACGAGTTAGTCTGCTCTTTGCCTTCAGAACAGCTTTAATCCTATATCTTGTTATACAAGTTTTAAACTGTTTGTAGTGGGATATTGGACCCTTCTTCAAGAAGGAATGCCTTTGGTTCTTTCAGAGATGAAGACAGTGGGTTTACTTTGCACTCTACATTCCAGAACATCCCATAAAGGTTCATAATTAATAAATAATTGGACCCAATGACTCCCACGAGATGGCTGCCAATACCGTAACAGATCCACCACCATATTTAACAGTTGGGAACAGGCAATCTGGGTTGAAGGCTTCCTTTGGCATTCTCCAAGCAAAAACCTCTCCAGATGTAGGAAAAAGATTAAAAGACACTCAGCAGACCATATTACTTTCTTCCAGTGCTCAGGAGTCCAGGTTTTGTGCTCATTACACCAGGTTCTGCATTATTGGGCATTAGCCTTGCTTACAAGTGGTTTACGAATGGCAGCTCTACTATAAACATCAGCAACTTGTGATTTAGTTACTTCAAAATATGAGTCCTGTTTCCATTATTTTGTCTACCTCCTGTATGTGCCTGCTCTTAATTACAGGTATTCATATATTTCATAAAATTCATCAATACCTTCCACATACAGCATTTTATTTGTACATTGTGTGTACATTGTTTATATATCCCTTCGGAATTCTCAGAACTACCTGTAGCCTACACTAGTAGTCATTCACATTCTCTGTTAAAGCTTGCGCTTAGTGTTGAAATAATCGGTTAAAATGATCTTAAAAAAACAAAAACTTGATATTTGTCATAATGCTATCTTTCACATAGGGTTTTTGTATATTACTTTAATGTGCTCGTGTTGACATTTTAATTGTATCAATATGGGAATACTAAAAGCAAAGAAATATCCTTCATTTCACATGGTTACCAAGAACCCCATGGATTTTTACCTGCTCTTATTGATTCAGTGGCTTTCCAGAGGGACCCTAGGACCTTTAACCCAATAGCTGCTTCTCCAAATGGATATAACTATCCCTGACAGTGCTAAAACTCTCTCCTCAACCTAAGGAACAGAAACTCACTGAGCCAGAACTGCTCCAATTTAGCTCTGTCCGTATTGATTATTCCAGCTGTCGCATGAAATGCCTTATCAACATGGATATTAGAGCTCTTGCTTTTCAGCAGAAACGAATGTATGGCTGAAATGTCACAGGTGCCGCCAGTCTTGATGGGTACATTAATACTTCTATTGGGATGACCTTTGACTGGCTATGCTATTAGGGTAAGAAAACAACAGGTGAGGGAGAGGAGGGATAGATCACCTTTGCAGGGAAATCCAAATGCAGGCTCTTAATTATCGTCTCCTCTGCTAGGACACCAGACCTCCCTGAGGGTTCTGTGTCTCAATTTTGCACCCTCCATGGCAGGTTAGCTTTGTCATTGTTCAGTGACATGTAAATCTGTCATTGGTCAAACTCTCCATGCAGTCCAGCACTCCATGCAGATCCAACACAGACATTGCCTCAGCTAATGGCTAAAAAGCGCCATGGTGTGGTTCCTGTTATAATTTAGATTGCATTTGCATCCATGCACACTGCAGAATTAGTTTTTACCTCCAGTATGTCCACCATTTGGGTTTCTTTTTTCATCATGAAAAATGTATTTCTTTATTTGTTATATGAACTACATATACAATTACAATATACATTTAATTTAATTTAATTGTACTCCTAGAAAACAAGTGCTTGAAAAGTTATGGTCTTTTTTTGTTAACAAAGTATAATGCTATTGATAACTACATCCCCATAGAAACAGATCTGTTGATCATGTTATGTACAGCTCTTCTTTCAAAGCTAGAACATGTAATGAACATTACTTCAGGCAAACCCGACTTCCACTTCCACCTTTTCCCCCAACATTCCATCCCAGCGCATATTCATATAATATTATTAATTTTATCACCTATAACTTTTCAAGTATGAGGGGTACATACATGAACTTGGTATCAAATGAAGGGGGGAAATTGAGAGATTGTGTGATAGTCTGAGTATATATTATTTACCCCATGTTATTGTTAAGATGTTGGTGTTTCCTTTATGTTGGCATATTATTAAATGGCATATATTATGTTGGCAGTTAACTCTAGGTAACTATTTAGATGTCCACATCTAAATCCACTTCTAAATTGAATTTTAATTCATTGGGAATTTATTGCAAAATCAAAATAACCACCTTGGTGACTGCTAATGGCTTCTTTGACGGCCTGTGCCTTTAATGTCACAGATACCTCTGAGAGCAAAAACAATGCTATTAACTGGTAATGTTATTCTGCCAGCTTTCTGTGGCTCTGCTCCTGCCTGTCTTTTTCATTTTATTTAGACATTTGTTTTGATATAAACCCCTTGAGATGTAATCTTGTTTTCAAGTGGGTCATGTGGGGGGTAACAAAGTAATACAAATCCATGTTTTGTTTTGTTTTAGAAGGGTTTAGAGGCTTGTCACAATTAAATATTAATTAGACCTACTTAAAATAATAAATGAATTACATTTAGAAGGAAATGCTCAAAAACTCAACTCTGAGCTGAGGAAAATTTATCAAATGAGCATTTGATGGGGAAGTGGAATGACTTCAGTAGTGTCCACTGTTGGTTATATTTTAGCTGTCAGCAGTCACATATTAAGACATGAGAGAGGTCCTGTCTTTACCTGCGCACATAGTATTTACTTACCTCTGAGATAAATTATTGAACGCAATTTGAAAATATTTTTGTAAATAGTTTAATCAGTCAATCAATAAAAATCTTTATTTATGCAGGGAAGCCCAACTGAGACTGAAGTCTCATTTGCAGTGGGGCCCTGCTACAAGACACAAGTAAAAACAAATCATAAACAAAATTATATCAAATATAAGAATAAAAATAAGAGATAATTCAACACATAAGACAGACAGAGACCGGAACAATCAAATACACTTTACATTCATATAAAAAATTTACAACTTTCATGGAGTTGGGTATGTAAAATAGTTTTGAAGTGGCTCAAGAGTACCAGATACTGTAGAGATGAAGTTTTTTAAAGTTATTCCAGATATGGGGTGCATTAAAATGGAAAGCTTTCTTGCTAAACTCTGATGAGGAGAATGAAACTTCTAGAACAAGGTGATATTGTTCCTTGTTAAAATCTCGTTAACATGGAACCAATTCATACTTTAATTAATTTATGTCTAAATGTAAATGTATTTTATGTAAGTACATTTCAAAGTTACCTTGTGTTACAAAAAACATTATTTTGCTAATTCTGATCATTTTGGTGAAGGCATAATACTAACTTGAAAGAATAAATACTTATTAAACTATAATCATAATCTTTCAAATCAGTGGTTTGTCTCAAAACCTGGCAGACAAACTATCATCATGACCTCATTGTTTCTCCAATTCAAATCAGTCTTGGATAATGGCACCGTGAGACCATATATTCCACAAATTACTCTTATTTGCTTATTATTACTCTTATTTATTATTTATTTATTAGACTTATATTCACTCAACACTTATACCCTTACATTGATATTGTTTTACATCGATTTCTTTATATTTATTATGCACATCACACTGAATCATGCAGAACACATTGTAAATTAAATACGGGACATACCGTACATGGCAAAGTATTGTTTACCAATGTCTTCTTAACTAGGCTCCATTTTATAACTATTGTTTTGCATTTACAATTTTTTTTTTTTTCCAAGCATTGGCTCTTTTGCTGTTTTGAATGTCATTATTTCAACCCGCACATCCCATGGGTTTGACCGTTTTATATCATAAATAGAAGTTGTTACATGTTCAATTACATGTGGTTTCTGTTTTATAGTTTTGGTCAAAGCAAGCAATTGACCTCCTGAAACTCCTAAAATATATAATTCTGCTTGTGGAAATACACATTTCAGGTATCCTAATGTTTTTTAAGACCTGCCTAAACTGAAAAAAATAGTTATATTTGAAATATAATACACAGAATGGATGTATTACTCCAAGTGGCTGTTCTGCTGTCAATGTTAAAAGCCTTTTGCCAAGTTTTTAATTTACCCTTGGGATACCGGAAACAATTATTGGCTACTCACTGCCGATCACAGTCATTCTCAATGAAGAGCTCTTTTTAGCAATTAGAATCATTTGTTTACATTCAGTTGTAAAGGGTTAGAAGGCAGGGCAGTGCAATGCAACTGCAATAAATCATTAAAGACTATTTGCATACGTTTGCAATACATTCGTAAGTCTATTGCTAACTATCTTAACAAATTAGTCTATTGCAAGCCCTTTTCCAAATTCTTAGTTTGCACTTGGAACTTACAATAATTATTGGCTACTCACTCTCATTGTGTAAGTAATAAGGAGCATTTCTGTAGATGCAGTTGTAAAATGGCAGAAGCCAGTGCAGTTGTCATCTACTTGGAAGGGTTAACCACTTTTGGATTATGGAGAAGTCACAGTTATACCAATGGGATTGTGTCCATGGTTGTCAATAGCACCCATTATTGTAAATAGTGTAATAGTCTGAGCTGCAGTAGACTTCGGTAGTGGTTACCTGCTTGTTTTAAGATGAAACATGTGAGATATATACAGTATCACTTGTTTACTCTTTATTAAAGATTAATGTGTCTGGAAATATACTGATTCTGGTTTAATAAAAAATGTGGACATGCACATAAAATGTCGATGTTTATTTTACAGAGTCAAGCTCTTGGTGCTGCCATTATATGCAGTACCTTATTCCTGCCCCTTTTTGAAAAGCCATTATAGATACAAGCAAATTAATAAAGTAGTCAAAAATCTGTCTAATGAAGTTTTAGTGGGTGTCAGCTGAGGCCTGAGAGTTATTAGATTATGGAACTTCTTGGGGTGGACTAACCTCAACTCCTTCCATTCCTCCATGCAGCATTGTTCTAGTTCCTTCAGATTCTTGGGTTGATGTTTCAGGTGAGAACAACATGATATATGGTTTTTGAGTTAAAACCACAAATGTTCAATTGGATCCAGGTCTGGAGACTGAGATGGCCATGTCAGGACATGGATCTTATGCTCTGTCAACCATTTCTTAGTTTCTTTGGATCTATTGTGGCAGCCTGTTACGTCCCTTTACATTGTAGGTCTAGCACTACATGGATCTTATGCTCTGTCAACCATTTCTTTTGGATCTATTTGCCTGCTGCTGTGTTTCCTTGATTTCTCCCCGTTAGGTGGAGATGGCATCACTACCCTGCTGGGACCTGCTTGAGGACGCGCATGGTTTCCAGGGGCTGCACAACAAAATGGCTGCCTGGCCTACAACACATGGGAGCCAGGAAACACTAAATTTCCCAGCAGGCCACAGTCACACCTGAGCAAAGTCAAGGCAATGGGACTAACGAACAGCTGAAGGCCATTTCAAGGCCTATTTAAAGGGCTGAATCCCATTACACTGAGAGAGGAGTAGGAAAGTGTTTGTGAGGAGTTGGTGAGTGTGGAAAGGAGAGAAACGGTGAGAAAACGGTGAAGTCGATTGACCAGCCAGTATTTGGAGAGAGAGTGATTGTTGGAGTGTTTTGTGTATGAAACTTGGATTGTTTTGAGGACCCCCTTTGGATTGACTACGGACTGGATTACGGAACTGAACTGGATTTTGGAATTGGATTGGACATTGACAACGAGCTAAGGATTGCGGACTATATGTGTATTTGTATTCCCCCGAATACCCCGCCCTTTGTTTTGTGTAGTGTTTGTCAATAAGATTATTCATTTAATAAATTATCATTTTGTTTTGAATACTGCCTCCTTTAACTTGCCTACGCCCTCTGCAAGGTCCGTGCATGTCGCCCAACCCCTGGGGACACCACAGTATGTTTGGGATCATTGTCTTGTTGAAAAAAACAGAGTCTACTGTATGTACTTGCTGCTTGCTGAGAACAGGTTCATCTGACTCATCTGACCATATGAGCATTTTTCAGTGCTCAGTAGACCACTGCCTATATTCTTTGCACCACGTTACTTACAAACATGTATTTTCTACATGTAATACGGGGTTGATACCTTTAAGCCAGACCCTCTCAGTGAAGTTCTTAATGGATTGTTTTTGATGAAACCGCTAGATTGTCTTTTTCAGTCAGCTGATTCATGGTTGTTCATCTGTTTTGCCTTGCATCTCGAACCAACGCACGGACATTACGGTCAAGGAGTATGCACTTTCAACAGAGTTGCCCCTGTATTTATCTTTGTGCACATCGGGAGTACGGAACAGAGGAGCAGCAATTACTAAATGAAGAAATAAATGTATGTGCAAAGGCACATATTGCCATGAGTACAACCAACATGTTCAGTACTATCAATGAATGACTCTTGGACTAATAATAATCTAGGATTTTATACATACTTATTTTTTCAATTGCTTTCCATTTATTCTTGGTTTACATTCATACATTTATATGCTGAGAATGAATGAGAGAGAAAAAATTGTATTTCATTGAATACACAGATATGCAAACAGGATATTTATAGCTTGCCATAGACTTATACATCGCCCACCGAGGAGAAGAGACAAGTGTTCAGGTCGGCAGGTGTACACGGAACAACACCCAAGAATCCTGTCTCAAGTGCCACTGACTTCTCTGTGGGTAATGCACCAAGAGCCAATTTCTGTTTGTGTTGACTGTGAGTCAGGAATGGAGGCACATATTGCCAGTTTTATCAAGAAATGACTGTTGGAATATTTTATATCAACACTTATTGTCTTATATGTACTGTAGTGTCCCCTGGGGTTGGGCGACAGTCCAGGACCTTTTCAGAGGGCACAGACAGTTGAAAAACCCGGAGGAGGCAGGATTCAAACAAAACAATGATTTTATTAGAGGGATCTTGACAAAAACACGAAAGGGTGGGGTAATTGGAAAAAACACATATCCAGTTCACAATCCTTATCTTTGTTGTAGTCCGCAATCAAAATCATAAAACCAGGTCAGTTCCTTACACAATCCAAGTCGGTACACAAAACGGGGTCCTCAAAACAATCCAATCTAAGCCAAGCCAAGCCAAACAGCAATCCAAACAGTAATTCAAAATAATTCTCTTTCTCTTTCCCTTTCCCTTTCCCTTTCCCTTTCTCACCAACTCTCCACTACTCCAACACATCAACCTACTCCCTCCCAGTGTGACCAAAAACAGTCCTTTAAATAGGCCTCTAAATTGGAATCAGCTGCCCACAGTCCCAATAGCTTCATCTATAGAGCTCCTTTACTGTGGAACGGTCTACCCGTCTCTGTAAGGAGTCAGACACAGTCTCAATTTTCAATTTTTTTACATCTCTTTAGTCTCTCTTATAGTCATTAGGTGCAGATGTGGAGGGGGCGTAGCAATAGAGCCTTCTGGTGCAATGAGCTATCCTTACTGTCACCACTCATAAGTGATGATCCGCACCTTATCAGGACTGCTGATGATGTGGTGGGATGGTCTCTGAGTGCCCTCATGGCTGCATGTTCCCTGTGCCACTCACCTAATTAGTTATGCTGCCCTAGATTACTTCTGCTGGTGCAAAAGTGTTGTTATCACTCTACTCTCTCCCCTGATCCGGTGTGATATTTATCATAGTCGTAATTGCACCTTTCCTCTTTTCTCCCTGGCTTCGTGGCACCTGCCTGGAGCTCACTTACCAAGCCTAGTCCCAGGGGGATTTCCGTCGGCCCAGTACACAGCTGCTCAGAGTCAAACCCCCACTCCTGCCATGTGTTAGCTGGATGCCACTGGCCCGGACCCTATCTGGAGGGATGAGGTCCACCCCACCCCTACACTTAGGATGCCGAAGAATGCCCTTCCGGTGGTCTTTTAAGCCTCAAGAGCCTCAAGGACTATTTTTTTTCTCTGTATCCCACCATTTTCCAGGAGTTCATCTTGATTGCCTTTTAAGGGGTCAGGGAATAATTTTCCAGTTTCCGACATTGGCTCTAATGATTTTCAGTTTTTTTAATTCCCTCTGGAAAATGTAAATTGTGAAGCGCTGTGTGACAACCTGTCTGTAAATGGCACTATACAAAAATAAAGATTGAAAGATTGATTGATCTGATTCAGCTGGTACTCAGGTGTGGGACTGCAGGCTGCTGGGAAATGTCATTCTTTTCAGCTCCAGTGGCTCCAATGAATTAAAGGGCCAGGCAGCCATTTCCTTGGGCAGCCCCTTGGGATGCTACAGTACATTTTTTTTTAATTATATTTTTTGTATATATTGTGGCAGCCGTGCAGAGGCCACCAGGGGGGTGGTGATTGAGGGGAAGTACCTGGAAGTACCCTTCTCCTTATCTTGGCAAGCAGGAAATCAGGAAATGCACCTGCAGCCCATTCCAGCTAAGGGCATGAAGATAAAAGGGCACCAGCCCTGTCATTTGGGGCAAAGTACCGTTGGGAAAACGCGTTTTAGAGAGAGAGAGTGAGCAAGTGATTTTTGGTTTGAATTAAGGATACAACTTGTTGTTTTGAGAGCCCGTTTGTGTTTTACCTTTTTTGTGTATGAGAAACTGACTTGGATAATGGATTTTGGACTGGGATATTTAAAACTGATTATGGATTACAATCAGTTTTTTCCCCTTCCCTTTTGTGATAATTCTCCAAAATAAATACTCCTTTTCTTGCATTTTCCCTATGTATGTGGGTAGCAGAATCCGGGGTGTTGAGTTTCAACTCCGCCAAATGGCCAATAATAAACCCACATACACAGGTGAATGCAACAAAAATGGGTATTTATTTGCAGGGAATTAGCACAAGAGGGAAGGGAAAAGGGGAAACAGGACAAACGGGAAAAAGGGAAATAGGTTTGTAGTCCACAATCCGTTTTCTGTTCTTCCCAGTCCGTAATACAGAAATACTGTATTGGTTTCTCATACAAAATGGGTCAAACGCAAAACGGGGTTCTCAAAACAGTATAAGTCATAATCCTTAATCAAAATACTAATCACACTCTCTCTCTCTCTCTGGGGGTGGAGCCAGCATCCTCCCAGGTACCTCCCCTCAATCACCACCCCTCGGGTTGTCTCCGGGCAGCTGCCACAATATATACGATCAATGGCTCTTATGCTGAGAATGAGAGAGGAGAACCGCTTTCATTGCAGTGAAACATGGATATGCGCACGGAATATTTATACTATAGACGAGAATACTTAGTCTACGATTGACTTTTATGTATTCACAGTGTGTGTTTATGTAGGCCACATTCCATTGTGCCATTCATGTTTTACATTTGTGTTTAAATTTGCCATTTGCCATTTCTTAAGACCTGCCTGAACAAAACCAAATCATTATTTTTAGTAAATATATTGTACAACATAAACAGCACAATTTATAACATCTACAAACAGCATTTTAGGAAAAAAGCTCCTGAACACAATTTTCACAGAAAAAGGACAAATACAAATACCAGTTTTACACCTATATCTTATACACATTTCAGGCCAAAATTCTGCACTGCCGTAAGTTCTCCCTCAGGTAACTAAAGCTAATGAGCATTGGGAGAGTGAAAAAAGAAAACACCGTGCTGAGTATGTGACTCAGTAGCAGTATCCTTAAAATCAATTAAAGCTTTGTAATACCAGATTTGTACAGAGGTCAATTTCCCAAGCCACAATGGAATATATATGAATTAATATCTATGGCGTGCAAAGGCATCACTTGATAAATATGGTTTCAAACAGTGTAACAAATAGTTTTATTAAACAATTCGGTTATCTGTTAAATATCACACTCTCTATCATTGTCACAGAATTGTCACATTGTACTCAAAATGTGTTTTCATCTATTGACTGGAGAGGGAATCTGAGAGAAATGTATAATTCAATGCTTAGCTCTGATTTTGTTATATACAGACCATCTATCATCCTAGGCTTTTTCAGAATGTTTGCTTATGCTTTGAACTCAAAATGATTTCCCAGGGAAACAATCTTTAAAGGAGTCTTTTTTTAAGGAGTTTCAAGGGGGGGAAGTGCGCCACTAAGGGGCAACACCATTTTGAAACCATAACTTTTTTCTCACAGTGCTGACAGACCAAAAGTGACATGATAATTAAAAATAGTACTGCCCCTTATCACTCTATGAGTAGACTATGCATATTTCTTATACTGATACTTATTTCATTTTACATAAAGTATCAATAACTTGTGCACATATATTTTTCATTGTCATATCTGAAGCCCTTATTCTGGGAGAGAAACACATTACCTTCCCATTCTGGTACTATGAACTATAACATGAACATATGCCACAAATACACTGTTTACTTACAACATAGTGAGAACATGAGGGCTAAATACTGTGGGTGTTACAGAGCACTGATGCGAATGTATATACAAAGTAATATCCAGCTGTATAATGAATGTGAGTTATATAAGCCACCCTGGATAAGAACATCTACTAACAAAATATTTTTCATGAAAATAATGATCTTTGGTTCTTATTTCTGCACAAATGCAATACAACTGCAATTCCTTTTCACATAGCCCATAGACGCCTATAGCAGGAATGTATCAGTACAGGGAAACGAGAACCATAGACCTAGATTCAGTCAAGCCTGGAAAGTCATCTTAAGGCAAAAAGCAAATTAGTCAAACTAAAGAAAATCTTCCCAGATGAATCCAGTACTATATTACAATAGTTATTTTTCTTAGTCATAGAGATTAAAGCATAGGAATCCAGCTCTTGCAGCCAATGATGACAATTTCTCACCAAGTGATTGACACCATATTTTTATTAGTTTGCTCTCCACAAAACTAAATCTATTAAAAAGACTTGGAGCAACCATGTTCAAGGAGTTTCAAAAGTACCAGTTTAAAAGTAATAGATCAAATTAACCCTTGACTGCATGCATTATGAAAGCATTGATTAAAAAATTGTTTGGTCACATTTGGTCCAACATAACATTTTACATTAAAATTTTTAGGCATTTAGCAGACGCTCTTATCCAGAGCGACTTACGCAGTTTTACATTTCTTTACGTACAATCCATTTATACAACTGGATATTTTACTGAAGCAATTCAGTACCTTGCTCAAGGGTACAACAGCAGTGCCCCACCTGGGAATAAAACCTGCAACTTCTGAGTTATAAGCCCAGTTCCCTAACCATTATAATACACTGCCGCGTTTTAAATTAAATTACATGAAAGTATATCATTACAATGGTACAACAATGAAAAAGTAAGACCAAAAAACTGAACCAGTTCATTTCCTTGCTCTTTTTAGTGGAGGTACGTTACCTTGAGGCAACATTGTGCATAAATATATTTTTAAAACATATTTTTTGCACTTAAAATTGTAAAACAGGTGCACACTGTGTGAATGACACCTAAACAGTTAAACACTAAAAACAGTAAATTCTCATTCTGATTAAAGAACAGCTTGTGTCCTGTCATAAAACAGACAAAAATAACCACTTGTGTCCTTCTTGAATTTAGCCTGTTGATCCTTACTGGTTATAAAAGTCCACAAAGCAGTTGTTCTCTGCAGTGAAACAGAAAAACACATCATACTTTGATGATTCCCTTGCATTCAGGGAATTTGCATCTTCCTCTGTTTTCACGGTAGCCAAACCAGTGGTCTGTGCTGCCCAGGTGGACAGGGGCTGGTGGCATGGAAGCAAGATGACCTCTTGCATTTCGCTTTAAGGCTTGCCCCAACACTCGGTGAAAGCCTTTCCTGCCTCTTGCAGCTGACCTTTTGTTCTTTACAGCTTGCCACCTCAGTTGTGAATTCCAATGAGTTGCTCCTTCTTTTGGATGCCAAAGTCAGTCCAATCTCTTCGATAGAGCAGCCACCCTTTTCCACCATTGTGAAATCCATCATGTGGAAGAACAGTCAATGGACTGTTCTTGGACCTTATTTATGTGCAGTAGAATGCAATGAGGGAATCAAGGAGGTCATCCCACCCATACTTTTGTTGTACACGGATACATTTGGACGTTCCACTTCAACATATATATGTTGTATATAGTATATATGACCAAATATAAGTACACTATTGGTTACCTTAGCCCCCTCCCCTAAAGAGAAAGCATTTATCATTGGTCCCCGTCCCCGGTTTTTTGTGATAGTAAGGAAAAGCCGGTATGTTACCCTGAAGCAACACCATGCAATAGAGGTTAAATTAAATATAACTTAATTAAAAAATGTATATGCCTTGTCCAAATACATTCATATATCAAATCCCAACATCAACAAATAAATGTATGTACTGACGGAGGCATGCCGAGGGGCGGTGATTGAGGGGCGGTACTGTGGTGTCCTGCTGGCTCCACCCCCGGACCTTAATGGGAAGTATGGGGCGGACGGAGCACACCTGTCCTAACTTTTAAAATAATACAGAGGAGATGAAAGATGTGCCTGTGCCTCAAACAAGCGCAAAGTACCGAAAAGGGAAATGCGCTGGTGAGTGGAGGAATACGAGCGAAAGCATTTATTAGATTGACTACCTGGCTTGATTTTGGACTGTTTTTGGATAACCCCCTGTGTGTACCGACTTTTTGGATTTAGTGTGGAACTACCTGGCTTAACGACTTTGGACAACGGATAATGACCACGATAATGGATTACGGACTTAACTTGCTGGCTTTTTCCCCTACCCTTTTTTGTGTTGATTCCCTTAATAAACCAAGTATATTCCGATTGTATCATTGTATGGTAATTTTATTATTATTCATTGGCTGCATTGTACACCAACACCCCTGATCCTGCCACAGTACTCAGAATATAATTGTAAAATATAATATTGTATTATTGGAATATTGGAATAAAAACATATATAACACTATATATATATATTTTGTTGTCTTCATTACGTAATTATGCACTCATAATATTGGAGGTTTTCAGAAGTTTGGGAGGTGTATGCCAGTAAATCTAGATATAGTGGAGGTACAGAAACTTTCATATTTTACATGGTCATGCAGATATGCATACCTATAGTATGCATAAGTACCTAAGTATGTCAATACTGAAATTGTGTAATGAATATGATTTTGCTATACTAGTAGAATATTAAAAGTACACTCTTTGTCATGTGCATTTTAAATTAATCATTGGCCCATAACTCTCTAGAAACATTTTTCTTCCCCTGAATCCTTGGCTCAAGGACTATACTCATTATTTATAATTCATGAAGTCACTTTCTGCCATGATGGATTTTGAATTTTGTCATTCATCAAATTCATCCAGAGCATGCCTGAAGTAATCCAGGAAAAAGTTATCACTTATTGGTGATGCTCCAAACTGTTTGGCTGCTAATGAAGTTGATGGCGAAATGCGTAAATAGGAAGTGATGCATCATTGTGAATAGTTCAGAAACTATAAGGTCTACTGCAACCAAACTTTGCAGAGAGGTTCCAAATTGTACTTACTACTCAGAAAAACAAATGAATGCATAAACAGGAATTTAGGCATAATTCTTAAACGCTTTATACTAGAGCAACCAAAATTCACAAACTCGTTAAGCAAGGTCCCAAAAGTATTTTTTTTATACCACATTTGCTTGTACTCTATAGCGCAAAGGCAAAGAATGTCAGTTTGAAATGTCATCTCAGGATCTGTTTGACCTATGATCATGGGACTTGAATTGCAATGAGCAATAAACAACACAATGGTTATGGTAAGTACCTGTTTGCTCATGCTTCCTGAGCTTGTAGGCTAAATGTTTGCCCCATTAACCCAATAAGCAATGATTGGCAGATTTTGCCATTAATTGCCACTTGTGGCTATATTTTTATTCATTTTCGGTATCAAGATGGCCAGAGTATGTTGAATGTAACATGCAGATAGCTAACTAGCTAGCTAGCTTCCTACACATAAATGTCTCTGACAAAACAAAGAGGAAAATAATGCCTGGGGTTGAATTGATTCATTTAAGGGGGTCACTAGTTTGTAATACCAATATATCAAGTATTATCATATCATTTTGGAATGTAAATTATAGTGATGACTGTTGGTCTTCATTCAGAAATCAATCACATTGTCAATGGTTACAATAAAAGTACATATTTATTAATACTCAAAATTATATACCACCCAACACCACAATAAGATTTGGCCACCGGGGCCCCCTGACTGAGCTCTATTAAACTGATTACAACAGCAGGACAGGGAGTACTGTCCTACTTTGCATCAACCACAAACATTCTGAAATAGAATTCAAACATAGATTGATTCTTTTTTCCATTGGGGAAGGGCGTTTCAGTTTGCAACTCCACACCACAGAGAGCAAGACCTACTCCTCTGGTTGATTGGATGCCTGCAGACTGCCGGTTGTGCAAGCTGTGCAGTCCACTGACCCATTAGCTGCGCAGGACAGCTGGTCAACTGCAGAGGGGAAATATGTGGCGGGTCGCTACACACACTTTAGAGGATGCATGAGCTAGTCTGTGTCCTTTAAGAAAGGTCCTGCCTCCAACCTGGCAAATTCTAATTTTAGGCCACACCTTTTCATGCTTCCTGGATTGCTAGCCCTGTATGGGTATAAGGCTGACTTTATTGAATGCTGTTAAGCCTAATTTTGTTAATTAATTGTTTTAGTTTTTTTCCTTAAAATGGCTTGGTGGCTTTGATTTAATCTTGGCCATTGCCTAAAATCTCACCATACAGTACAGTGTTTCATGATCATACGTATAAGTGAAAGCCACTAGAATATTTCAGCAAATATCTTCCTGGAACATGCCAGATAGCTTATAATTCTTCTAACCTATCAGTGCAATTCTGCAAAATATAATTTGATATTGTTTCCGTTGTGTCAGAAACTTCTGTCGTAAACAACATGTTATTGATAAAGCAGGGTGTATTTTTCTGTGACATACAAAACTCCCTAGTCAGACTGCATTTAGCAGTTGGAACAGATATTTCAGGCGTTTCTATTTTGCAATCACACTATGCTGCTGGCACACAACTCTGCTCACTGGTTGCCAAGGCAACACTTTTTTTTTATCTTGGTGAGTCAATATTCTGTTCCGCGTTCCCTGAAAGTCACAAAGTCATACATAGCAAAATATAAAAGATGGCTGGGAACAGTAATAAAACAATGTAAAATCAGCAACAGATTTGTTGCTTTCCAGTTAAAAGGAACCAAAACCACATAGATTATCCTGCAGAAGCCTTCACCTCTATATGCCTGGTGGAGTGCTATAACAAAACTCCCCATGTTTCAACGTTAATAACTTATTGGTGTTAACAGGCGTCTGGAAACAGTCGTGTGCTTGGATAAGTGAAGTTACTTAAAAATCTACTGAACATAAATGCTATTTTTATTTATGTAGTGTAGTGTAATGGTCAGGGAGCTGGGCTTGTAACTCAGAGGTTGTAGGTTCAGTTCCCAGGTGGGGCACTGCTGTTGTACCCTTGAGCAAGGTACTTAACCTGAATTGCTTCAGCAAAATATCCAGCTGTATAAATGGACTGTATGTAAAGAAATGTAAATTGTGTAAGTCGCTCTGGATAAGAGCGTCTGGTAAATGCTTAAAATGTAAAATGTAAGTATTATAGTCTACAGACCCTTGAAAATTGACCAAAAGAGAGATTTACAAATACATAATTTCTTGAATGTCACTTATTAATATGAACAAATATGGACTGTGGAGGTTTAATTTGAAACGTATTTTCCTCGCCCATATTTTTCATTTCATAATTGACTACTTAACCGAAACCCTGCTTGGCTGGCACGTATGCTCCCTTTCTATTTTTAGAATTTAATACTGTGGTATGTGAGTTCCATTTAAATGAAGCTCCTTTCAAAATATATTTAATTAAGCCTGCTTGATAGTCAGGTGGTGTCACTTAAATCTGCATTAGTTATATGGAACCTCAGTCCAGATCTAACAAAACTTTTAATTTATAAAGCTAGTTTTTTATGCACCGTTAAGTGCTTTGTCAGGGAGCCTCATCGTTAGATGCAGAAATCGTTAACATCCTTAAAGTCCACAAGTCTTTATCAGATACAACAAACCTCAAATGACCTGCTTATTTAAAGGCTTTTTGCCGGATGTGATTTCAACAGTGATGGAAAATATGTATGTTATGTGTTTGATTCTGGGCATAAATGTTTTGATTTCCTGATCTTCTAAATGTGTATGCAGTAGTCATAGCTTTAGAATGATTAAATTAAATTGTAAGTAAAATTGTATAGATGTCGCTCTCATTTTTATTGAGATGACCATTCATTCATATTCTATCGCCCTGCCTGGCTTAACAGAGATGTAGGCTAACATGAGCATAACAGGTCATTTTGCTGTTAACAGTTATACAATATGCTTCAGCAGTTGTAGTCAGAGTCTGCATGTCCTTTTATGTGTGCTGGAGTGGAGCTACTCTCCTCTCCTTTTCCATATTTAGCAGTTCATTTAAAGCTGGTTTGCAAGATAAAAAATGAACAGTTAGCTATGGGTTTCCTGAATAATAACTTGCTGAAACCTATATACACCTACAGTTTTCTGTATTTTATCTCTCCTAAATGAAAAAGGCGCACCCTGGAAATTGCACACGTATTTACACACATAGTAATACAACAGATTCATTAAACATCTTGTATTTGCCATACTTGTTTTCTTTGCCATACAAAAAACAACAAAATGAATGCATTGAGAGCTTCCCTATTCCATTCATCTTCATGAACATGTTTCTCTCTAAGCCTGTCTGTCTGGCCCCCTGCCTGTCTTTCCCCTCCATCAATGACCCTAACTGCCTCTGCAAGGCTGTTAAAAGGCATTAGACCAATGGAGCACCTGTGTGCTGAAACATTACACAAAAAGATGTTAGAAATCATTGGCACATTATAATACAACAAAAGCTTATGCTTTCTTCAATATTGGTATTATATTACCTTGCTTCCAGTTTGCTGGTATTTCTCCAGCTTTTAGAGATTTTAAGAAACTACTTATAGTGGATTATATATAATCTATATTGAATACTCATTGAATACATGCCATCGGGTCTGCGGCATTCTTTTTCTTCAGTGCTTCTCAATGCCTTATCTCAATATATTTGAAAACATCCTGGAAATTAGATGTAATTGTAAGCATATTTGTAGCCTCATAAAGTACAGCTCCTTTACTTTTAATGCAATTAAACGCTTGTCTGACTTTTTTTTCTACGCTATTGAAAAATAAATGCCAGGGATTACCAATGTCCCGCCTCAATGAAATGGTTAACCTTTGACACTTACTACAAGGCAGCAATGCATTGCCTATCTGATACACTCGTATACTAGTAGATGTAGTAATATGCACATTTTATATTAAAATTATTATTATATGGGGAAATATTTTTGCTGAGGACCCCCCAGGATTACTTCATGCACCCCAGTTTGGCAACTCCAATATGGGACTGTTTGTCTTAAGCTCCCAAGTTGTTTTTTTTTACTTTTTCTCTTAGATATGTTTTTGTTTTCATCACATTTGCCAAACTTGCACTTTTTAACCATTGAGTGAATAATTTTGTGGAATATTCACATGGGAAGATTTAGTTACCTGTGTAAAATGCCACTAGATTATGCCTGGCACACTGTCACACTTCTTCTGATATTATTATAAGATTTGTTTTTAAGATAGATTTCAGTTTAATGTTTCATAGAGAATGTGATCAAGTTAATGTCAGGAACGGAATTGCATTATATTTAGAACTTTTGTCAGAATGTTTTCTCACAACAAGTACAGCATTGAGCTCAATAATCTCCAGCGTCTTGGAGTAGACTTCAAATGCTACTGACAAGTTCAGTTGCTACCCATTTGACCTGAGAGATGGTTAGTTTAGAATTGAAGAATTTTAGACAGCACAAACAACTTTAGAATTGAATAATTTTAGACAGCACAAACAACTTTAGAATTGAATAATTTTTGGCAGCAGGAGAAACAAATGGAGATGCTGGGGAATAATGTTTCATGACACAAATACCACGAGGATGAACTACTCATCTAAAACTAACTACCATGTTTTATGGCATAAAAGAGACTTCCAGCAACAGTGGAAATCAGAAAAGATCAGGGGCCATATGTACAAAGGTTCTAAGAGTAGGAGTGCTGATCTAGGATCAGGTTTCCCCTGTCCATATCCTAACCACATCTATTATGAGCTAAAAGCCTAAACTGATCCTAGATCCTAGAATCTTTGTACATGCGGCCCCAGGTTTTCATTGGATATGAAAGGACTTTCTTGTGAACAGTGGGATGCTGGGATTCTAAATGCTTAAAATGTAAATGCTGCCTCTATGGTCAGAACTGAAATAGTCTCATGTATAGCTCCTTATCAATGGGTCTACAATAACTGTTTTGCAGAGACCCTGCATTGCTGCACATAAGGTCTGCATAGAGTACAAATCACCTCTAGTTATATTTAGCTGAACTTAAGCAATGTGTTAGAGGGATTATTTGGCATACTTTATAGATGTTTCATTATGCCATAAAATGTTAGTGATTGCATGTACTTTATTGGAAATGGTTTCAATCATAAGTATTTATATATTTGACTTCTTCCCTTCTCTGAGGCTATTTATAGGCTTGGATGGAAGGATCAAGCATGTGAAAAGCAGCTTGATTTCTGAATGATCAAGTTAGTCTGTTTATTGATTTAGAATACAATATAAAGTGGAATACATAATACATAGTTGATAATATTTCATATTTCATGAAAACATTCATAAAAGCCCTTGGAAATGTAAAGTGTGTGAAAAGAACAGATATCCTTTCTGGTTTCTGGAAAATATTATTCCTTTTGCGTGCATATTCCTTGTGCATATTTGTCATATTGTTTTTCACAATTCATGGCAAAAATAAATAAATAATACATTTGTTTTTTTGCGTCGTGGGATCCAGAAAATATGTGTTTCTATTACATAGAAATCATATCCCTTGCACACATGAACACAAGGCAATTTCACGTGTTGTATATTTTTAAATAATTCTAGTGAAGGGCAACATCAATTCCAGAAAGGCAGGATGTGGGGAAAAGCACACACATCCTTTTGGCTTTTGGATATTGACTTCAGATACATGGTTTACAGATTTCAGGTTGTACATGAGGAATAGAATTCTAATGGCACTTTTTATAGCAGCAGGAAGAGCAGACAAGCTGAATGGGTTGGTGTCTGGGAGATCTTGTTTCTTTTCAAGCCCATGTTTACTATGCAGAGCACATCATCCATATTCAGCATAGGCAGCGTAATGAATGCAAAAGGCTGTTCCTAATGGCAGAGCAATAAGTGCTGTAGATTGACTGTTGCCCCAAATCAGAGATGACTTTGCTTGTACTTATCTAAAGAATAAAAGAATGTGTTTCTCATCACAAAAGATAATCGTCCCGTCATCCATCCCCGGAGCATTGGGGATTGCCAATGTTGAGTATTAACCCATCCCCAAGCGAAGACAGAAGGGGAGCAATGTGGATATATTCACTACAAATGAGTATGGAGGAAAACAGAGGGGAAAAATATGTTCAGCCCAATCAGGAAATCAAGTGTCTGCTCCACATAATATTTTAAGTTTGATTTAACTGTCCAGCAGCCACAGAAAGATATCAGCAATCCAACCATGGTGACTGGTGTCAGTGACAGGCATAGTGATTTTTGGCCCCCCTGCAAAAAAGGACTAAATGTTCTCTGAGCTGGAGCGGGGGGGTTGTTGGGGGCAGTGAATTGATTGGCTGTTGAACCATTTCTTCGACTGGTGGGAAGGCTCACCACAGGGATTATTTAAAGTAGCCTTCAAGGAGATATTGCCTTGCTGGGGACAAACTCCTATTGTGTTATGGATAAAAGACCATATCTACTTATCGTAAATCTTCCTATAGACATCCGCACATTTATTTCCTTAACCATACAAAAAGTAAAAGCTAAAAAAGAGCTTAAAACCTAAATGGTATATATTTCTCCCCGATTGGAAACAAACCATATCATGTTTTAAAAACCTTAAAGGTGTTTTCATTATTGACTTCAACAGGTTTCATTTCAATGCTGCTGTGGTGGCTGTGATTGTAAGTGCAAACAAGGTCTTGTATAACGTCAATGCATTTTCTTGTGCTGACCGCCGTAAAGTAACGACACATTTTATTTTAAATGTATATTAAACCTCTCCACTACAAAGGCTTTTGAATAATTCTTAGGTTTTTGTCCCTGTTTTAGTATGTTCTCAAAAGCCTTCTTAACCTCAGTACCCATCTTGTTTTTAACACACAGATCCAAGCATATTTTGACAGTATATTCATACAGGTCAAAATACACTTTGTGTTTTTATTTTCTGTGGCAAAATTAGACATATCTACTAAATCAACCTGCCATTGCGAGTTTATGTTGCTAACAAAAACCTAGTTTGATTTAAAATTTAAAAGGACATTCCGATGCAACATGTAAGCATCCTGACCCGCTAACCATTCTTTTCTCATGGCTTTTTATTCCCATGTGTGCCTTGTATTTTTTTTTTTAATGTACTTTGTTACCCCAGTTTCCAATGAGCACCAGTAGTTATATCATACGACACCCTTGAAGCGCACCTAGTACTATTTTTGCGTTACAATGCTTACAATGCTGTTTCACAACAAGTGAAACACAACTAGTGTTTTGAAACAGCATTGTAAAAAGCCTACATAAATAATAATGTAATAGTTCTATATTTTCTATAGCGACTGACAACATTTCTTTCCATTTTACAACAGAAACATTTCTCACAGTGTGCATATGCATTTCTAGGTATGTTACATTAAACCATAGGGGATGGTTTGTGGCTTGTAAAAATGGTCAGATTTCTCACATTGTGCTCAATGACTTTGAACAGGAGCGCCGTGAGCTCTTCAAACAAAAAGTCTTTGCTCACACCTCTGTTTTCGTGATGTCTCTGGCTGTGGTGGGTCTTTTTTTTGTCCCAAAAGTCCAAAGATTCAACCAAAAGTTTGGTTCATTCAGCTTCAGGGATGGTGTTTTTAGGGAATGTAAGGTTCTTTGAGCTCACAAACAACTGGTTCTGCAACACCTTGAATTTTTCCCAGGGAGAATGCAAATAAACCTGTACAGAGAGCAACGCTCAGTGTGTCCCCCAGTCAAGGCCTAAACAGCCTTTTAAACAGTTTTTTCGACATTAAAGTGAAAATAATTCACAACCGGTTCAAACAAGCAACTGTGTTGCCTCTGGCCTGGCTGGTTGAAGATACAGCTTACAGCTCTCTTAGATCTTCCTCTATGATAAAATCCAAGATACAGGCCATAATACATTTATTAATGCTCTTGGCCTTGAAAGTGATGTATCCATCAGTTTCATCAGGATCCACCGGTTCAGGATGCAGGCAGATCAGGCTACCTTTATGCAAATCCCTGCACAGGTGGTCCAGCAAGCAGCCAGGGTCTTCCGGATCTCCGTCACTGCGGAAGCCGCACTTGTGTTGTTATCTAGAGTCAATGGGTTCTGGCTGGAAGAGTTGTGAGACGTGGTTTCAATGTTTGACTTGTCTACTGTTTGTCTGCTTGCAAATGTGTGTCCACTTTTATGCTTTTAAGTACAATATTGTAAAAGGGGGGTGTGTTTAACTATGAAAGAAGGCATTGTAGGCGTTAGTGCTAAAAGGGGGTGAGGTGGCAGGTACAAGATGTTACATTAGGCCAACCTGTTTCCTCATCAGTATTCACATCAAAATGTATGTCCTCCTGGCTCTTACACCACAAAAAGAAAGTATCTATCTTGTACAGAAAGGTACTATATACAGTATATGACTTCAATTTGGTTACACTATATTGCTCAGATGCGTATGTAGTGCTTTGCTATCCACTCTGCTGAACACCATCAGATGCTGTGGTACACTTTCAGAGGATTTTATTTCACATATATTTATTTTTGCTGCATTCATGAGTCAGAATCATATTAAGTAACTTATTCAAGGAATGACAACAAGGCTTCAATCCTATTTGTGCCTTTCATCCATGTTTAAAATAGATTGGTCTCTTGTATTATTGTAAAAGAGTGATGACGAGATAGAGACATGATAAAATGCACCTTGCCAGTGAAATAATGGCTGTAAGCATGCTTTTTATGTGGTTCTTTTTATAATTACGTTTTTAATGCTGTCTCTGTACCATAGTCTTTTAATCTTAATCCTTTAGTCTTAGTAATTTACAGGTAGTGAATATCATATCATGTACCCAAGAAATAAATCAACACTGTAATTTGTCTTGTCATGTTGGTGGTTGTGTTGCTGTTGCCAGGATTGAATAATAATATATTTTAGGGTAAGCCTAGTGAATTTAAGAGGGTTTAAAATTCTATGCATACTGAAAACTGTACATTACAGTTTTTTATCAAAACATTAATGTTAACGCTGTTTTAAACTGATGCCAGTTCAAAATGTCCACATGCATTTTATATCAAGCCTTATGACAAGAAAGAATGAAATGATCTTTCCAGTTTATTGGGGGTTTTTCTATGTGTACCTGGGTGTATTTTTGCAGGTGCAGGTGCAAGGTTAGGTGCAATGTATTCCTTCCACAGTAATTGCAGGCTTAAACTATGCAAACACAGCACCAACCTTTCAAGGGACCTGGACAATACCGCTGTACTTTTTGAATCTCATGGGCCAGGAAATTAAGGATCTACATTTACATCCAGAAAACGGTATTTACAGAGACTCTCTATATTGATTTATTTTAATCAGCTCTAACACACACCTTGCCCTGTGGCTATCTAATGAGAGGCTGTGTATACTGCTTTATTCTATTTGTTTGTGTCTGTGTGTGCTAAGCACAAGCTCATAAAGAAATGAACAGAGAGGAGGTTGGCCTGAGTCAGAGTAAATATTGCATTATCTCTTGAATGAGAGAGCAAGGTGACTGTCCTATAATAGGCTTCAATGACAAATTAATTTCACAGAGAAAATAATGCATTGAACTTTTCAGGCTCTGCTTTAAACACAAGTCAGGCATAGATGGGTACATTGGGGAGTTGTGAAGTGTCAGGCATATCTTATGTGGGCTCTTGACTACATATGGATACTTGATTTCTGTCTGGAAGCTGCAAATTAAATGGTGAAAAACACAGGTGATGCAGGATCTATCATTTTAATATGTGATATTTTTATAAAGGAGACCAATTGTGCTACTTAACCGACTTAGGGCCCTATAAGGGGGTTGAAATAATCAAATACAGTTGGTTAGGGTAGTATTGATATTTCAGACTGTTGAAGACAGCAAAAAGTTGTTATTTCTTCATTGGTTTCCTAGCTGCTTGCAATGAGCGGATGTGATGAGGTTTGGATCATTTGATTGGGATTTGGATTGATGCTAACCTGGTCTGAAGTAATACTATATTGGTCTAAAAAAATCTTCAGGAAAATGTACATTTACATTTACACTTGCTCTTATCCAGAGCGGCCTACATAGTTACACAAACTTACACAGATGTAGATGTCTTTATAAACACAAACATTTACATTTTTGACCACCTTAAGACTGACAAACTTCTGCAATTGACTGGAATTGATGCAATCGTAGACAGAATCAAAGTAACTGTATTGATAATGGTCTTTAAATCTGTGCGTCATATTGCCCCCCAATACATAATAAACCTCTTTGCCGCCCTTAACGGTCGCACAATGTCAGCAACAAAGGCTTATGAGAAATGGGATCAACATCTCCTGAAAATCCCTATGGCCAGAATTGCTGCATTTAAAGGCAGCCTATAGTACTATGGAGCCACTATTTGGAATCAGGTAGACATGTCTACCAGAGAACAAACAAATCTGCAGGCTTTCAAATATAAACTCAAAGCTGGACTTTAGCACACAGGATTGGATGCCTAGAATGTCAAGCTATTGATATGTTTTTCATTGTTTTTATTTTTGTCTCGTGTTGTCTAAATGTACCCAGGACTCCCTGGAAACAGTATTATTACTGAGTGTACTATCCTGGTGAAATAAAGTTGAACTAAACTGAACTGAACTGAACTGAAACACAGTGCAGCCAGTGTCAGTAATACTTTACCACAACAGGTGGCAGCGAGAAAAAAAAGATTTATTGAATATGCTTTGGAGGAATTTGCACACGTCTATGACTACAGTATCAATATCATGGTGCTACTGGCTGATGCACCACCCATACAAAAACATCATACAACACCCCTAAACACATTTTGCAAGAACACAAACCATTCATTTTAAATTCCATAGCCTGATTTTTAAATACATATAGGCCCAGATTCAAACAAACAGACCTAGATTAAATAAGGACAAATGCAATTCATTTTGACAAAAATTTAGTTTAATCCAGATTCAATTAAACCAACCTTATCCTCACAAGGATACACCCTATCCTCATAAGGACTAAAAATTCCACATAATTGTATTCATATTTCAGGTATTTGGTGGGAATATGTATTCTGACATGTTTAATAATGATTAAGGAGTTCATTGTAGCAGTAACTCTCTGAAGAAGACCGAATGAAATGTGGCTATTTACTGCACCTTACTGAGAGATTGATTGAATCGGAAACCTGCCTGGTACTGCATAATAATAAACAGACGCATCTTTGTTTCAGGTAATATGGGTTCTGCTCACGGTCATTGAAGCTCTCCACTTGGGAAAGTCTCAATCACTTAGCTCCGTCCTCCTCCTCCTCGACCTATGAGCTGCATTCAACACCGTTGACCACCAGATCCTGCTCTGATTTCTTGCCGCGATGGGGAATCTGCACTGGCATGGTTTGAATCATACCTGGCTGACCGGTCCTACCAGGTGGCCTGGAGAGGATCCCTCACCTCTCCCCACACCCCCTCTACTGGAGTCTCTACAGGGCTCGGTGCTTGGCCCCCTCCTATTCTCCCTGTATGCCAAGTCACTTGGTTCGGTTATTTCTGCTTATGGTTTTTCATATCGCTGCTATGCTGATGACACTCAACTCTTTCTATCCTTCTCCCCTTCTGAGACCCAGGTCCCAGTGCATATCTCTGCATGCCTGGCAGACATCTCTGCTTGTATGTCCACCCACCACCTGAAGCTGAACCCAGCAAAGAGCCAGCAAAGAGCTCCATAGTGTCTCCGTCCCAGTCTGCCAGGAGCTTTGGAGTTACCCTCGACGACCAGCTGTGCTTCTCAGGCCACATCGCAGCGATCACCCAGACCTGCTAATTCTCCCTCCACAACATCCGGAGAATTCACCTATTCACCCAAGAGGTCACACAACTCCTAGTCCAGGCCTTGGTGATCTCACATCTGGACTACTGCAATTCCCCACTGGCAGGCTCACCGGCCTGTGCCATCAAGCCACTGCAACTAGTGCAGAATGCTGCCGCACGTTTGTTCTTCAACCAATCCAAATTCACACGTCACCCCACTACTCACCTCTCTGCACTGGCTCCCTATTGCAGCATGCATCAAGTTTAAATCATTGGTGCTGGCTTATCAAGCTGCTAGGGGAAACGCTCCTTTCTACCTCCAGACACTCATCACACCCTACACCCCACACATTCCAATGGTGGAATGATCTTGCATATTCGGTCAGGACTGCAGAATCACTGGCTATCTTCCGCAAGAGACTCAAAACCCACCTCTTCAGACTCCATTACCACTGATTCTGTATATTAACTAATTGTCATCATCACTCATTATATGTTTAATACTGTATTTCATATTTTGTATTTGTTTGATACTGTAATTTTTATTTTTTTTATTTTAAATAAATTTATTTTAAATTTAAACCTTTTTTTCCCAGGCAGCTGCCAACAATGATGTCTATTGCTGTATTACTACACTGATCTCTTGCGCAAACAATGACTGATCTTATCATGTATAAATGCATATCTTGTAAGTCGCTTGTAAGAGCGTCTGCTAAATACCAAAAATGTAAATGTAAAATGTAAATTTTGTTTTTAGTTACATTGCAATTAGGACACCATCAAAAGGCAAGGTTTTTGCTGCCAAGTTAACTTGAACTGGAGCAGGAACCCCTGTGTGTATATTAATATACATACAGATTAAATAGTAAAAAATAGTCCATTCAAAAAAAAATGAATGGAAAATATAGCTACAAAGTAGTTTCACTGATATGAAATGACCGTTTAGGAAAAATAATGGCTATGGACAAACGTCTTAAATAAAGTTACAAAGTAGTTCCGCCCCAGGGGGGGAGGGGAGCCACTGATATGAAGTGGCCCTGTAGTTTGAATGCCCTGCGGGTGCAGCAATCACAGGAACAGCAACTCATTAGGAATATTCATGTCAAATTTTTAAAATTGAAACAAAAAAAAAAGAAAAAAAGAAACACATTTACAGCACAACCAAAATATTACATATAATTAACATGTACAGTGTAAATCTGAGATCTTTGATTATTTCTCCATAAAGAATATTTCAAGATCCTGAAGATCCTTTGGTCTGCACTTGTGGACTGCCATCTTCCATGAAAACCACACATTTGAAACAACGGGTTCAAGTCTGGAGACTGATATGGCCATTGAAAAACAGTAATTTTGTGGTCAGTTAAGCATTTCTTGGTTGGTTTTGAGATATGCTTGGGATAATTATCTTGCTGAAAGATCAATTTGCAGCCTAGTTTCAGCTTCCTGGCAGAGGGAACCAGGTTTTTGGTCAAAATGTCTTGACACTTGATAATTTAGTGCTCGCATTTATCAGTATGAATAATTTTGGAGCTGACTGTATGTATTTCATTCATTCATTTATTCATTTTGTTTTACATTACTGGGACAATTGAACATCATTTTGAAGTAGCAACAATCAATTTTCCAACAGTGTAATATCTTCCTAATGCTCTACTACAGAGACATGAACATTAATCTCGATATAGCATAAACTCAGAGGAGCGGGAAGATGTTTTGACTTGAAAGGATCTGAAATGAAATGAAAAAATATAATGTTATAATAACGCAACGGAGATTGAATAGTATTGTTTTGTATAATTTTGATGCAGAATTCCGTGCCCTGACATGCCATATGTAATGCATTTAGTGTTTCAAGTTATTAAAAACATATTTGAATTGTAATGACGAGCAGAAGAGAACAGCCAAAACATGAAAACTCATTTGTCTTTATTTTAAATATGATATAGTTATACTTCATAGGAAAACTGTTCATGACAGCGGGTACTGCAGCACCCACAGCTCCCCCACTTCCTGTGCGTATGCATTAACTGCAACCCAAAAATGCACCCCAAACAGACAGATTTAGCATGAAAAGTCAGGTATTTTTGGGACTGCCTGACCAATCAGAGACAACCCATAGTAACAATCACTTGGTGAGAAAAATTTAATTGGCTACACCTTCCACCATGTTAGAGGAATACAGCGACTTTATTGGGATACGGTGCCGGATTAATCCAAGAAAGATTTGTTAAATTTGATGAATTGCATTTGTCCTTAAACATTCTAGGTTAATTTGACAGAATTTCTGCCATAATTCCATTAGAAGTGAAAGCACTGGTAAAACTCTTATCATCAAACACTAATTTAAATAAATTTGAAATTAACACTAGAACTGCTACGGGGTCAAATTTACCCGTTTCCGTTTTTCAATTGTATGTAACTCTGTTTCTATAAACAACTCAAGTCTCCCAGTCCTTGACTTTTCCTAAAATTATGTTATTAAGCACCTCCTAATGTAAGAAAGTTATAGAAAAAACGGAAAAAAGTTTGAGGCATTTATACTTAGAACCGCCACAGTTATTCAATTGTATGTAACTCTGTTTCAATAAACAACTCAAGTCTCCCAGTCCTTGACTTTTCCTAAAATTATGTTATTAAGCACCTCCTTTATAAGAAAGTTATAGAAAAAAACAGAAAAAAGTTTGAGGCATTTATACCAAGAACCGACACAGTGTAAAATTTACCCACCATAGAGGGCAATGTAACAATTAAGGGCATTTCTTTTTGCACAGTTTTTGTTTGTGTATCTTAGTTGCCATGCAATGTGTGTTATTGTCATTTGATTGTTCTATTTTTGGTATTCTATTTTTATATCCCATTCCACTGCTGTCGTGCCTTTGAATGGTAGAACGGCTAAAACACAACGGATGATTAAGCATTGTTATTTCATGATTTTAGACATTCCCTTGTGTAACAAATGTGTTATTGCAGTGATAGTATACATTTTTTTAGCAATATCAATGCAAAATAGATATGCGGGTAAATTTGACCCATTGGCTGTTCTAGGTATACAACGAATCCTGGCGGTTCTAGTGTTAAAGTCACACAGTAAACAAGGAAAGATTCATAATAAACATATTCTGTTCCATCAGGTAATGAATTTCCTCACTTATAGATGTAAATGATGCATCAAACATTTACATCAATGTACCATCCACAAATTACAGGAAGGGGAAGTTATATATTTTAACTGCTGCATCGCCTCTCTACGGCTCATTCCACACGCCTTGGGTTCACTTTTGCCTCATGCTATAATATATCAGTAAGGAAGGCTCCGAAGCACATTAAATTCCCATTAAGACCCACCAGGCAAGATCAACCTTAGCAGAATTTTTTGGACAAGTATAGACTTCCTATTATGCTAGGTGCCATTGCCTGAACTCACATGTAGTTGTGTGCCCCATCACTTGATATTTCCATTTATGTGAACCTTAATATATATTTTATATTTTTATATATCTTTATATTTATGTCCAGGTGGTGTGTGATGCTGTGCATCTACCCAATTATCATCACCACTGCCTACTTGTTCTTGTATATGTATCCCTGCCTAAGAGGGATATATATTTTATATTTCAATTATTATTATTATTGCCTGTACTAACTGTTCATGTTGTTATGGATAAGAGCGTCTGCTAAATGCTTAAAATGTAAATGTATATGAACCAATTATGTGATTATAAATCCTATTCCTATTCTTTGTATTTATGGGGTTTTTTGGGTGAGGATTTTTTGGGTGGTGAGGGGGTCTTGTGATAGATTTGTGCCCAGAGCCGCAGATTTCCTAAGTATGCTCTTGTTAGATGTTTGGACAGACTGGGAGGTACACCACAAGCCCTCATATGAAATAGGATTACATAATATGCTGGTGTGAGAGAGATTATAGGGGCTGCTCCAACAGCATGGGAAAATATGCTATGGCTCTGGCACAAGCACTAACAAAGCTATGACCATTTCATTTGGTACACCAGCTCTTCAAATTCCAAAATTTAGTCTAACACGCATCTTTTTAAATCCACTCCCATCGAGTCTTACATTTGTATTTACGTTGCCAAAATAGCACTCCTGTACACTCTTTGTTATTATTAATAAGGCAGATTTGGTTATGCAGGGCGACTCATGGAGCATTCACGGATTACAGAATATGGTACAAAATCGTTTTCACCTAATTTATTTTGCTTCTCACATCACTGACATGTAAACTGAAGTGCTTCCATTTGGAGCCAGCGTGAAAAGACATTGTATCAGACACTGTGATTTGGTTTGCAGTTAGAACATGGCAGGCATTGATTACAGATGAAAACATTTGAAAGAAAATATTATCTTTCAAATGATGACTCTGATTTGAATTTTCCATCTAAGCAGACTAATACTTTTTTTCTGAACTTGCACAACTCATTAGCGTGATTCGTTCCTCATCAACTGAGAACGTTTGTCATTTTACAAGCAATTCATTTTATCCTTTTCCAATATGAGTTTTGCAAATGACATATTAGTCCGATCCCCTCTGACTCACCTCCTTCACTAGAGGGATATTTACAGAAATAAAAAAGCAAACATGTCATAGAATCAAATCAGGGATAAGATTTAATGTTTAATCCATTTCACATTATAATCATCATTTACTTAACAGTCTTGATTTTGTTTTGTGGTATGGATTTTTGGATTTTCATTTGTTTGATCAATTCAGCAAGAAGGTTGTGTTTTTTGGTGTGGTTTTTTTCCCAATTTAGTGGCCAATTATACACTCTATTTATTTTGATTCGTCCTCCCCACGAACTTGCCGCCCGTCCTCCGGGTCAAGCTAATTCTCTGAGGCCAGCGATGACCCACCTCCTCCGAGATGGGACTCATCCCCCTACTTTCTGGAGGAACCCTTCGCGCTTGCCGACAAGTTTGTGCCGGCTCACCCTCCCCCCTCCACCTGCGGCAGACAGCCAAATGATCGGGGCTCCCAGCCAGGGCCAGCCTGGCACAGTTGGGTTTTGATTATTCCAATCCCTGAAAGACATAACACATAAAAAGTACCTGAACGGCACTTATCTATCCATATTTACTGTTGTTCGCAATATATACCTGTGGCGCTGAGAGGGCTGAAGAGAGGAGTAGGGAGGACTGCTCCTTCTCTTTGTCTGCTCTCAGGTGCTGTTCCCTCCTAAAGCCAGGATCTTACAGGACCTTGGACAGTGGCTGATCATAATTTAATTTGGGATAGGTTGTGGTACACCATACTGAAGAATGTTTTGTCCAAAAGGTGCTTTAATAGTCTGTCCCTTAATAATCATTTAATTCATTTTTGCAAATCACTTATTTTTTGATAGGTTATGATAAAACATGACCTCCACCCCTAGCATTAGGTTACCAAACTTGTGCAACTCTGGAAATGAGAATTTTGACAATGCTATGACAACAGCATCAACATAAATGGCATCTAAAAGGCTTTCCTAAAACAGGCTCATGCACTTGGTACACTATGTACAAATAAGTTATTTTGCCAAGTCAGACATTTTTTACAACAAAAGTTAATTCACAGACAGAATGCCAGGCTAGTCAATATACGCCATTTAGCAGATATTGTCAAATGACAATGTTTTAAGAAATATTATGAATGGCCCCCCAGGTGGCGCAACCGGTGAAGGCACTTGTCCCTAAGTGCAGGCTGCTTACTGCAGCCTGGGTTTGATCCCTGGCTGCACCAGCCCAGCTCTGATTGGGAGTTCGGGCAATTGGCTGACCACCCCTGCGGCATGAGCTCGCTGCATGTACAGAAAGCTTCTCTGTGTGTATCAGAATCACAGTTGACGGCAAGGCGAGTTCCATCTTGAAGGAGGCCATTGTCACTGCTGGTCCCAGAGTAGCAGCTGGTCCCATAGTTGCAGGCAGTGGGCTCGTGGGCAGGGAAATTGAATCAATAGAGGGTACAATTGGACACCAATTTTGGAGGAACATGGGGGGAAAAATATAAACATTGCGAATGACAAGAAGGCATTAAAGTTATAATTATTATAATTAGGTGATTGTCAAGAAACTATAAACTGCAGTTCAAAGAATATTAATTAGTGGGGTATAGCGAACTGGGGGTGAGGGCCTCCCATCCAACAATGATAATGTCTTTCTTTTAGAGGTGCTGCATAAATATGGCAGCACAATATGTAGCTACCTGCCACAGCCAGAGAGAAAAAGGTTACCCCTAATTTTTGTTCATTGTTATGTAATATTTGTTGTTGTTATTATTATTATTGTTATTATTTTAATTAATGCTGTCATTGGTGTTTGTCAGTATGTTTCATTGTTTTCTCTTAACTGTTTTAGTTTTATACTGTTATACCAAATGTGCATTGGTATTATGTATTTAAAAAATATGTCATGCCAGAAAGCATTTAAATAGAATTGATTTGAGAGAGGATGAACGGGAGGATGAAAAGAGGAAGAAAAAGTGAATGGGAGGGCATCGCAATTTCAGACCAAAATGTAATTGGGCAGTGAAGCATTTGCCACAGCAGGGATAGAGTATAGCAGCATACAAAAGAGGTGAGATAAGACATCTGGCCATGAAAATGTTCCAAGACTGTCCTGCCCTCCTAAGAGCAGGACAAGAAAAAGCAGGGGTCAGACCCACTGATAATGAGGTGACAGCAAGGAAAATGTTCAGCACCTGAGTTTTCTATAGGCAGAACATGACATTTCGGGTGTGATAGGAATTGTTTCTTTGGGTTAGTGACATGATACCATCAATTAACATTAACAATAATGTTTGTAAAAATATTTGTCACAAAACAATCTTTGCCTGATCTAGTCATCTTAATTGTCTAAAATTTGAGAACTTAACCTACCCATTCGTGACCAGCAGCAGCCATTTTCTGGAACTAAGAAAATTCTTAGATTGTTCTCAAGAACACTATATTACGCTCTCCAGCAGTGAATAATTTGTGAATAATGTTGAGATAAAACACTTGTGTACTTGATACACTCACAATTCATCACTTGTAGAGGTATTCTACAAGTTAAGTTCTTTGCATATAGGCCCATGTCTCTGGAATGTTGCAAATAAAGGACTGGGGGCCCTTAATTCCAATGTGAAATCAAAATTACAGTCAGAGTAACAAACCAGGAAATCAGGAAATGAACAAATACACAAACAATGAATGAAGAACAGTATCTGAGCCATCAGGTCAACGGCAGCATCATATTTTGTTAAAACTATTCAGGGTGGGTGAGGCAATGTAGGCTTTTCCCCATCTGCAGAGAAGTCTAGAGCAATGAAGAGAGAGAAACCAAATTTAGAAAGGTGCCAGGAGCTGTCTTCATAAAAAAATTATCAGTTTAACTCTTAGCCTTTTAGATGAGAATGAAATTCATTCTCAGATTAAAGTTACTCCTACTTTTGGAGAGTATTCGTAAAAGTGCTGTGAGTACCTTACAGTGAAGAATTTGAATCTTGGACAAATGTACAATACACAAATAGTGCCTTCTGACATAATTAGGAAAGCCATATGATGTTCATGCATTCCAAATATTGACAGGCTTTTTTTGTCATAAATCTTCTGCACTGAAATACTGTGCCCAGTCAGAGGTTAGGAAGTGCACACTGCTTTTTATATTTCAATTATTATTATTATTGCCTGTACTAACTGTTCATGTTGTTATGTAAAAAAAGGAGTGCACAGACACACAGACACACACAGGCATGCACACAAACAAATGAACATTGACATGATTGCTAGCAGTGTTAGTGAAGCACATTGTGTCATCTGAGTGCTCAGTAAAATGTATTATATAGATACATGTTTAATTTTTATGCCAAAAACAAATAAGTCTATATAGCAGCTGCACGGAGGCATGCCGAGGGGTGATGATCGAGGGTCGGTACGTTGTGGCCCGCTGGCTCCAACCCCGGACCTTAACGGGAAGTCTGGGGCGGACGGAACGCACCTGTCGCAACTTTCCCCATAATGCGGAGGAAATAAAAGGTGTACCTTTACCTCAAACAAACCGCAAAGTACCGGATAGGGAAACGCGCTGGTGAGTAGAGGAAGAGAGAAAAACATTTAATTGGATTGACTACTTGGCTTGATTTTGGACTGTTTTGATAACCCTGTTTGTGCACTGACTTTTGGATTGACTGAGGAACTGGATTGGTTTGAAGACTTTGGACCACGGATAAAGACCATGAGAATGGATCACGGACTGAACTTGCTGGCTCTCCCCCTACCCCTTTATGTATTTATTCCCTTAATAAAGTAAAGTATCTTCTTATTTTATCGTTGTATGGTAATTGTATTATTGTTCATTGGCTAGTGTTTCTTTCTCTAGTCTAGTTTGTCTTTCTTTCTCTTTTCCCCAACCTCTAGTCTAAAGTCTCCAGCCACCCAGCCTCTAGTCTCCATGGTTGGAGTACGCTGCATTTCCCCTCCACCTGTCTTCCGAGCCAGCATGCACCCCCCTTCCCGAGCCAGTTGTTTTCCCCAATCCGGGACTTTACTGCCACCTTCTAGTACCCCCTAGAGGAACAGCTGCAGCCGTTCATAGAAAGGGTGCTGTCACGGTTCCTGCTCGCTGCCAGAGGGTGGCATTGGACTTTTGGCATTCCCTCATTGTCTCTATGGTTTAATTGGTGTGATTGTTTTCCCTGATTGTCTTTATTGATTCCTCCTGTGTCATTTTTCTTGGTTTATTTAAGTTTCCTGTTTTCTTGGTTCTGAGGTCAGGCTTGAATTTTTGTTGAAAGGTTTGTTTCCTTGTGTTAGTGTTCCTCTGTGTCTTTCCCTGCCTTTTTGAGTTCTTATTTTTATCTTTTATTATTTTTGTCCAGTGTTTTATTTAGTTCCTGTGTTTGATTTTGTTTGGGTTTATTAAATTAGTTCACTTTGGATTCCTGCCTCTGTTTTGATTCCCTGCTCTTGGGTCTGTTCTCCCTGCCCCTTTTGACATTACACTATATCTGTTAAGAAAATAAAGTTTTTTGAGTGGGTAAAAAATCTCTTATGCTTGAACAATAAATGTTGGAATTTGTTCCAAGTGTATGCTTTATTGCATAAGTTGGAAAGCACTAGAGAGCTTTCTGCTGACAGTACAACAGAAGTCTTTAATCTTTCAAATTTCCCTCTTAAATATGCATATGCTCTAATGATTGCCCCTGAAAATCATCCTTTTGTTGTTGTCCTATGCAAGTCATGCCTTCAGTAGTCTAACACTTAAATTATGCAAAGCTGGAAGTCATATTTACTTGTTCATTTCTGGATTTGTTCCCTTCTCTGTACAGTTCCTGTAGCTTGCTGGCTTAGCTCTTCCCTTCAATTAGAGAATGTTCCACCTTTGTTAGAAGCTCTCCTGAAAGAGAATTTGCATCTGTGTTTTTAATACTCTTTATTTCTCAATGCCTGTTTAAGCTGATCTCTGGGCCCTTATGTCATTGATTAAATGTAACAGTGTTCAATTTAAGATAAGTTGTTACACTATTATTTCACTGTTGAGTGTAATGTAGAATAATGATGTGACAGCTGGAGCTCATGTTTTTATTGATTTGTTCAAATGTTCATGTGATGCTGTTTTATGTTCAATTAGAGAACAGAAATGCTCCAAAGCTTCCAAATATTCCGATCCAAAGCTTCCGATCATCTCCAAACATCTGCCCATTCTGATGGTCCTCCCTCTGAAAGGTTATAGAGATCAGAGTTTGCCAGGATGAAGGACTTATGAGCAGAGTCAGGGTAGTTGAACACATGCGTGTTACACACCATTTTGAATCTCTATCTGTCTTTATGAAGATTCAAAATGGACCCTCTCAACGTTCACATAAATGGCACCATTGAGTGATGAAACCTCTGTCACCCTTTTACTCATGCATGTAAGGAAAAATGGCAAAGATCCTGTGCTTAACTGGAAGTAATTTCACTAAAATATTTCTGCAGCCCTGCAGATTCTAATCTGCTGTGACATGTTAAAATGTTCATATGATGTGGCAAGTCCAATTAGAGAATGGAAATGGCACAAAGATCCCAGATTTTTAGTGTGCCAAACTTTATTGCAATTCGTTGAAAAATATGGCCATGTCAAGCAAAACATTTTCTGTGTTTTGAGAATCCCAGAATCTATTCATCAACTTCTACACTGGCAGTTGTATGTGCATGAAATTGGCATGCATGATTCTTAGGCAGCCCTTCATTAAGTTTTCATTCATTCATGTTTGTGAGGAAAACAAAATGGAAAATGTAGCCCATACAATAGAAAATACAGTTACAAAGAAATACATTATTTAAATTGTTTTTAAATTGCATGCAATTCCTCAGGTTTATATAGGCCATCCAGATATCTTTTAGTAAATATCTTCATAATTTACACGGTGCCACCAGAAATGTTTAAAATGGGTTTATTGGGCATTAAGTTCTGTGATAAGCAAGTTGGATGAAAAATATATGTACTCTTTCTTGTATGGCCATATGTTAACACACACAACAGAACAATAAGATACTGTTGTAAGGACTGCAGTTAGTTTTATTTGTTGATTGTTTTACCATTCCTTAATGTGGCCACACATCACATTTATGTGTGTGATTAGTATAGACATAATGCTGGTCAGTAATTATTTGCATACTTTAGTAGAAAACTCACTCAATTCCTGTCATTTTGAATTTCTCCAAGCAGATCCAGAAAAATGAATCCCTGCATACAATGCCTGTGACAGAAAAATATGTTTTTAATTAATTAAAAGGACGAGGGTTGTAAACCCTCAACTACAATCTCCTTGCTCACACGATGTGTGTGATGTCCCACTCTGGAACAATTATAGGAATGACCATCAAGTGACATTTGCTCACTTGATGGTCCAATTTTTGGTGTGGATGTCAGTCCCCTTTGATCTGGGGGTATAAGGACAAGACACACATTTAACACAGGGCCGAAGGTGAGAGCTTTCCTGACAGGACACACATTGGAGCCAGCACAGGTGATAACCGCTTTCTGAAGAGAAGAATCCAAAGTCCAGCTGAGGAAGCTGCTGAATCCTGTGCCTTGTGAACACCTATATCTACTCCCGTGGAAGAACTTCTCTGTTCCCGGAAAGATCAGCTGTGCCAGCTACTCCATGACCTGATCCACAGTGTTGAGTCCCACAGCCATAGATGTGAAAAAACGTATCTGACATGTTCTGAGAAAGTTCTGCTGCACCGGCTGTTAACCACGTAAAGATAACTCCTCTCGTGTTCCGCGAGAGTCCCGTTGCGCCAGCCACCAATGGCAGATCGAAAGTCCTACAGCTAGCCCACAGAAGGGTTACTTAACTTGAGTGTTCAGATAAATTACAACTGCATGCCAGCTCAAAGCCCAACTACTGGATTTAAGTCCCTTCGTGCCTCGGTCTCCTATGAACCTCCACTGCTGAGACTGTGTAAAGATTGGAATTTCAACTTCTCTAACCCAGCTGAAGAGCTGCAACATAGATCCAGGCCTGGCCCTCCTTGTAGTTATTAATGATCAACTTTTGCTATCCTTCATAGACATCAAATTGGATTGCATATCTGCATAGCACTCAGAATGTGTATTCATGTATAGATCTGCAATTTGTTTATTAAGTTGATTTACTTGTGTTATCTTTAGAGAAACACTCAATTTTCTGTGATGTATTATTGCCAGAAACTTGACTGAAACAACTAACTTATAGTGAGAGGGTGTTAATGATGTACTAACAGGTATTAATACACGTGACATTTACACACTTTCATAATAAGTTCGTTGTAGTGAGTGTGTGTTAATGACGTACTAGCAGATACTAATACACCTGACTGGCATTAATCAGTATGGTCTCAGGACCTTCTGAATAACCGCACTTTATTAACTGTTTAGATTATCTTGGTTATTATTATTGTTTCTTTCATTTCTAGAGTGTTTCCTTAATGTTTATTAATAAGCACTTTAGTAATGGACTTTATTACAGAGCATAAACTGATGTACAGTATATTGATATTTAAAATTGATCAATAGATGTCCCATTATTCTTCACGTTGTTGTTTGTCTGTTATTTGCACTGACAAATTGGGTTCTGTTAGCTACCATTAAATACATATTGAATACGTGTATGTTGATGCGCCCCATGCTAATGTCACTACACCATCCAGTATGTTTTTACAAAGGTAGACATGCAAACCATTTTATTCCTCTTTTCCTTTACATAATCTTCTCACCCCTCCCATTTGTCTGCCCTAAATTCACTGTCTTCTAATCGCTGTGATCTACAGGCATTCCCCAAAGCTTGTACTTGTTGCATTGTGTTGCTGTTCTTGTTCCCTCTGTACTTCTACTGATGTGTGCAAGAAGGGAACCACAAATGTTTCACTTTCAAAATTTAGTACATAAAAATATGTTTTTTTATACTATGTATATGATAGTACAATAAGGACAGTAGACCTAATATTCACATTTTATTCAATTTGTTATGATGATATTGAATTGTTAAAATACAGTCATTGTTATTCATGTGGGAAGAAATGTTTACCTTGTGAAATGCGGCATGTTGAAAATGAATACATTATCTGCAAATGTGTCGTTTTCTCCAAATAATACAGTTAGTAAGGTAAAGGGCTATAGCCATGGAACCCATACAGTATACACTAGGTGAAATGGAGGACTTCCTGAATATTATTTCCATTCGTCAGAGCAAATTTGTGAGTATATTGAAATTCATTGCATGCATCTACATATATCAGCCGCATAGGAAACCCTGCGGGGTTCATACAAATATTGTGAGGTAGTGAGTGAAGGAAGACTCAGTCACTCCTGATTTCAACACACAGCAACATTTTACATAGAATGTTATTTTCTAACCAAAGCAGTCTTTATTTCAATGGAGTTTTAGTGCCATTGAAAAATGTGATTTACCCAGTTTTCATGCTATCTCACATAGTTATCAAGTGTGGTAACCTGCCAGCTACAGTAGTTTGTATACTAGACTTCTGTACGCTTTGTTTGTATTGGTGCTCAGGCTTTTTTAGACTTTGTAGCAAGAGGATTTTTAAAATTCTGGATGTAAAGGAAATTGTTTTGTTCATTTATTAATTGTATTCTTTGATCTCTCTTATGAGTGTGCAAAAAGATATTGCGATGATCAATGCCATTTGATATGGGTATTGCAAGCTCCAAAAAAGAATGCAAATTAGAAAGAAAAAAAATTCACCAAAGCTGCTGTTGTTCCACTTCCTTTTCTTCACATTTGCATTGAGTGGGTGTGGCATGGGCTGGATCATTTGTTTGGTGGACATGGATTGATGTTGCTGTTGTGCACATTGGAAATGTAATATGTAAAGCAAAAACACTTGACACTTTTAAACACTTTATTTAAAATGTTGGAGCAGCCGAGCAGGCATACATTCGCACAGACCCTACTATAGTGACAATATTATAAAATAAACCCATTATAGCAAAATAAACAATTACAATATATTAGCACCAAAATATCATGAAACAAGCTGCACCACTCTCAGCATCTGACATTCATGGCATTCACACAAAAGATCTGTTTTTCATTACCTGATTCATTACCTGTTGCTGTGAGGGTGACATACATTGCCATCAGTCCCTTTTAGCATTGCCTTAACCAGTATTGTTTATGCCTATTATTACATTTATGATAAGTAAGTAGCTAGCTAGCTACAGTACTAAGTACATTTTATTTTTTAAGAAAAAGCAAACTTGCGGCCTAGCTTTGTGTGGTGCATTTATGGAAGTGTTACATTGAGTCAACTCTTGCAAAATATATTTAGTTCACTTCTGTGACTGACAGGCCTGAGAGCAGTATCATGTTGTCCATTTCTTTTTTCAAGACTGGGTATTATCTGGGTATTTTTCTGTCTAGGTCCCACTAAAATGCTCACCCGAAGCCTGATTCATGAAAGCAGGCTGAATAAAACTAATTTCCAAAAGTCATATATTGGAAATGGGGCCTTGAAGCAGCAGTAGGTTTGCACTGTGGCCCTTAAGGGGAGGCTCAGTCAGATTAATCCAAATGTTTCTTTCTCAAGGCCTTTGCTACTATTCCCTGCACGCCTCTACATGGATGTTAAGCTTAACTCTGCAGGTAGAAAAGTCATGCATATTAAAGACGCCCTCACTTCATATAATTTTCCCCTTATTGGTACAGTAATCCATCTTTGGAGTTTCTCACTCAGGTTGGAATCATTGAAGTGCCTTTTGTGTGTTATGGGGTTTATGTTGTACTTTTAGGAATGGTAACCATTCATATAACCCTTTTTGGCCAGCTGTCAAGATTCAGGCAACATTTGCCATAGGTCTTGGACAATGCTGATTCAATTTGGAAGGCACAGGAGTTATGTGATTTGTCTGAAGAAAAGCAGACATTTTCATTTTGCCTGCAGATTCAAATAGAATTCAATTTCTAATGGGAATAATTCCATTAGTAGTGAAGATAAGCACAGATAAGCACTTCCAGTAGCAGATCAAACAACATAATTCATCTGAAACTGAGAACAAAAAAAAAGTTCAACTTCAGTTTCAACAGCATGGTTTATGTAAAATTACTTCATGCACACATTTTAGGTTCCTACATAAAATAGTTACAAGAAAAATCATGTCTAAAGATGTAAAGATCTGTGAAATATCACTTTCAGGCAATATGAAATCACTGTGCTTCTCATGGTAATATTTTTCTCCTGAGCGTTGCATTGTCGGCTATTAATAAAACACTGAATATGAAGCAATAAATGGGTCACTGGAAAATACTATACAGAGTCAATCTCGTTTCACCACATGATTGAATTTTGTTTGGGGTTAATTAGGCAGCATTTAGCAGCAGCTACATTTTTGTTCAAATAAAATACATTGACAGAGCCTTAAGATTTAACCAGAAAACACTCAAGCACCAGACGTGGAGCTGTGCATATCAGTTATCCATGATAACCATGGAAAAGAAAGTAAACCTATGAAAAAAATCAGCAGCTGCAGTTTTGTAGTGTAATTACATTGCCCCTATAACGTCTACACCCCGTCTCAAAAATGTCACCTTTCGTTAACTTACAGCCTGAAATTAAATCATATTAAATCAGACTTTTTCAACATTTATTTACACATTTTACACTACAACTTCCAAGTGAAAAAAATTATAGAAATTTCTGAACATTAATTAAAAATAGAAAAACTACAATAACTAAATGATAAGTCTACACCACACTGAGTTAGTACTTGGTAGAAGCACCCTTTGGTTGAATGATACAGCCATGAGTCTGTTTGGACATGCTTTGCACACCTAGATTGGGAAAACATTTACCCATTCTTCCTTGCAGAACTGTTCAAGCTCAGTCAGACTGTGTGGGGACTGTCGATGGACTGTGCTCTTCAAGTCATTCCATGGGTTTTCAATAGGATTTAGGTCAGGGCTCTGACTAGGCCACTCAAGGACATTCACCTTTTCGTTTTTTAGCTACTCCACTGTTGCTTTAGCTGTGTGCTTTTGGTTGTTGTCATGCTGAAAGGTGAACCTCCTTCCCAATTTCAATTTTCTTGCAGAGGGCAGGTTTTCCTCAGGAAGTTTTCTTTATTTTGCTCCATCCATTTTCCCTTCTATCTTGACAAGTGCCCCAGTCCCTGCAGATGAGAAACACCCCCATTACAGAATGCTGTCACCACCGTACTTTACAGTAGGGATTGTGTACTTTGGGTGATGTGATGTGTTGGGCTTTCACCAAATGTAACATTTTAAACTTTCGGGGAAAAAAAAAAAATCTGACCACAACACGTTTTGCCACATGGCTTCAGAATCTTCAGAGTGTTTTTTTGCATACCTCAATCGGGACTGAATGTGGACTTTTTTGAGTAGTGGCTTCCTTCTTCCCACCCTACTATACAGACCAGAATTATGAAGAGTTTTCTGTATTGTTGACACATGCACACATTGACCACTCTTTGCCATAAATTCCTGTAGCTTCTGTAGTATAGTTGCCATTGGCCTCTTCGTGGCTTCTGCTCAGTCTCCTTGCTTGGTCATCCAGCTTGGACGGACGGCCTGATCTAGGCAAGGTCCTGGTGGTGTCATGCACCTTCCACCTCTTAATTGTGGTCTTGACCATGCTCCAATGGATATTTAAGGCCTTTGAAATCTTTCTATACCCATTTCCTGATTATGTGCCTTTCCACAACTGTAGCCCCTTGTTGCTCATGTTTGGTGATGTTACATCTGAGACCGAAGCTCCAATGCCTGCTTCAAATTCCCAGTCATTTCAACTGAACCACTGCTTCGAAGCTTGCTTTGTTACGGAAAATGATCATGTGAAATACACTCAGTAGTGGTCAGGTGTGTTGGAAACCTACAATGCTTCAGAAATCTTAATTTCGCCATCACTACTCATGGTGGATTCTTTACTCTGAAACACACTACCCAGTAGTGGAATCCTATAGGAACAGCTGATTTTATTCTGAAGTACTGAAGGAAAGTGTGTTGAATGTGTAGAGAACCATGAAGTCGATTGACTAGCCGGGATTTGGAAAGAGTTTGGAAAAGTGAGTTTGACTGTTTGTGTTTGACCTGGATTGTGTGAGGACCCCCTTTGGATATTGACTACGGACTGGATTACGGAACTGCCCTGGATTGCGACATTGGATTTTGGATAACAACAACAAGTAGGGTTTTGGACTTTGTGTGTTTGTATTCCCCCGAAGACCCCACCATTTTTGTGTTTGTCTGTATTTGTTTAATAAATAATTGTTTTGGTTATATACTGCCTCCTCCGGATTATTTTACCCTGCCTACACCCTCTGCAAGGTCCGTGCGTGTCACCCAACCCCCAGGGACACCACAAATTGAACACAGGTGGAGGCCATTTAGCTTGGTATGTGATCTGGAAGGTGATTGGTTGCCCCTGAGCTAGTTTGCAATTGGTATGATAAGCAGGTTGTAGATTTATCAATCCAAGTTATTCAAATGTTTTATTTTTATTAATGTTGAGAAGAAAAAAAATGTAATCACTTGAAGTTTTATGGTAAAATGTGGAAATAAAGGTGGAAAAGGCTGATTTAATATTATTTAATTTCAGGCTGTAAGGCAAAAAAAGGTGACATTTTAGGGGTGTAGACTTTAAAGGGGCACTGTATATGATAGGAGTCATATGATTACAGCAGAACATGTTATCCACAATGCAGTGCAGATTTGACTGAATTCCAAAACAGTTTCTCCAAACCTAAGTCTTCCAAGTCTTATTTTGTCCTTGAAAATGGTATCCAGCTAATAAAACAACATATGGCTGAAAATGTACTTGTTTAACAGCAGGTGTGAGGGACTCACAGGTAGGTTTTTGTGTTACCTAAAGCAAGCCAAGCAGGCAGGTTTAATCACTTTAAACAACAGTCCCATGGAACGCCACTGTGAGCATGCAGGCCTGTCACGTCACACAAGAAGCACACCAGAGGAGCATGAGCCTCTGCTTCCACACTTCCACAGTCCGACCACAGGACACTGCCACCTCCCATTGATTACCCATTCACCTCGCTCCACTAATTATGACTTTCATTAGATCACATTAGTCCAAAGCTGCTTAGTCTTTATAAATGCCTGGCAGCTGCTATGTTGCAGGGTGCTGGCCAAATTCTAAGGTAATGCGAAATCAGGAGCGGAAGAAAATTTACGGGAATGGCCAGGGTGTCATTAAGATCATTAGTCTGTTCGTTTGGCTCAGAAGAGTCATTAAGTTTCTGGTTGTAACCTAAAGGTGAAAGATTCCCAAAGAACAAGAAATGGAGGGGGGAAGGAATCACCTCTCTGACCATATTACGTGTAAGCCCTACGTTTTTTAATTTTTTTATATATAAATATTCATTAAAATATTTGAAAAACAGCAAGGACATTATTGCATTCTGTTAAAACAACTAGGAATACGGATGGACGCGGATGGATGGATGCTCAGACATGGAGAACCTCACCTGAGCTTTATAACAGGTCTGCATGGGTGTGATTTCTGAAGTGTGATTTTGACCCATACTCAGCCTAGCCTGACCTCACGCAACCTTATGCATGCCAGAGCCTATACCAGGGGTCGGCAACCCGTAACACTCAAAGAGCCATTTGGACCCGGTTTCCACGGAAAAGAAAACACTGGGAGCCGCATTTTCTGTCGACGGGGGGTGCTACGCGAAAAAAAGGTGCGACCAGTTCATTTATTTCGCGGACCGGGGGGGGGGTGCAACGCGAAAATAATTCTTGCGCCCCTCAGATTTTCTGTCGACGGGGGGTGCTACGCCAAAAAAAGTTCCCGATTCAATTGGATACTTTTTATTTATTTTCCCAAACCACACGGAGCCGCAACATAAGGCTGAAAGAGCCGCATGCGGCTCCGGAGCCGCAGGTTGCCGACCCCTGGCCTATACCATTAATTTTGTCAGGAACACCAGCTGAACCTTTAGACAAAACTGGACAGCCAACAATGGTTTTATAAAGAAGGACTCTTTATGGTGCTACAGACAAAAGTACTTTGTTTTTAAATTGTGTCACTAACCAAGTGGCATCTTCCTCTGCACCATCTGCCTCTGCACAATTAATCCACTAACTCCTGTATAGACTGTCACTGTCCTTGGGGAGGGGATTATACAAATCTGTATCTGTTGTGACATGCTGTAAATAGTGAGGGACATAAATAGTGAGGGATATTAAATATATTAACAGTACAGCATTCCCATATTGATTAAAAATAGTTGGTGTATATCACTGATGGTAATAAATGCCTAAACTGCTAACCATTTAATAAATAATACACATTTGAGAAAAAAAAGGGGAAAAAAAGAATTGTTGTTCATTTCAGTTTCAGATTGATACAAAAAAGATTTGAGGAGAACTAAGGTAGGTTTTCAAGACATATAGCCAAAACTTCACATTTTTGTCATAGGTACCTAATGTTATTGCATAAACATGTATGTATTACTATCAATAAGTGTTTTTTTACTTATTAATTTGTAGCTAGCTACAATGTCACAAACATTTGAGACATGTCAGAGCTACATTCACTTTTTCACATTCACGATTACTGAATCTGTCAGTTTAGCATTAACATTAGCTTGGTCAGAATTGTTAGTTGAATTGTTAACAGCACGTATTCCTGTATAATAAAGAAACATAATTGTTGATATCTATTATTGCATTAAAGATAACTTTAAATGAGTTATAATTAGTCAATATTGATTTGATTTTAAATTATCATTCTGAGTAGTCAAAATGTAATTATGACCAGACAGAATTGAATTATTACTCAACAATAATAAGCGAGTTTATGTCAAAATGGCTTGCCATACACAGTAACACATTATCTAGTAGTTATGGGAAATTATTATAATTCATGATGGTTTTGCTAGCATAACTGCACAGAAATGCATTGCTTCTCCCACAATTTCCTCAATTTGGAGTTTTGGTTCACAGTCGGCTGGATCAGGGTGGCAGGGTTGCCATCATGCCAGGTGGTGAGTGAACAAACAAACAAAGGCAGTGTTCCAGTAGGCCAGTGACAGGTTATTAATCCTCTTCCAGGGTAGTCAAAAATCTAATAAAACAAAACACGAAAACAAAATCAAACTAAAGGTTTTAATCAGTAGGGCAGTACAATGAAAAGCCAGCACCAGTTTCTCCATGTGCCAAAAACAATTTTGCTCCAGGCATGGGAGGCCATGCTTTTATATAGGCCTAATGAAGGCAATGGATAAAACCTGAGTTGATTGCTGATCAGCCTCAGATCAGCATCTACAGGTAGAGTGGGTACCACATTGTTAGAACCATTTAGGCTTGAAAGCAAGTACAAAATGTTCTTGATGTTTAGGAACAGTACACATACCTTGGTAATTACAAACAAGCGCTCCGGCTTTGTTATCAGGAAACTGATGGCGTTGCCAGCGTTTCTACAAGCGAGGCAAATGACAACATAGTTGCATTAAAATATAAACCAGATCTATATGATAGTCAGGGCTGAATGCCAAACAACATTACAATGTTGCCATCACGTCAAATGGTTCTTGCTTAGGTCTGGTCACAACCATCTACTACACCTAGACAATGCATTATACAGTATCTAATATACAGTAGATCAAATAAATGTGTTTTTGTACAAATACTTTAAAACAAGTTTGAAATAGCTGTGTTAGATGCAAGTATACCTTTGAGTGGATGCATTTGCACATATCCACACAGTACAACTACTACAACTACCACAAACAGGTTTTAAGGTTGCAAGTACAATGTAGTAATGTGCAAGTACACAGTAGGTACCTATGTAGGTACCATGCAAATACACAGGTATTTGGGTCACTTAATGTACAGTGGGACCCAAAACATTCCCATTTGATTTGATTTTGTCTTAATTAAGGTACCCATTTGATACTGGTTACCACAAAGTGTTATCAGAGTAAAAGGCTTAACAAATGGCTCTATTGATATATTAAAGCTAAAGATGTGTAGCATTGAATTTGATAGTTGTACTCGTGTGTACCTTGGGGCTACAAATCTATTATAATACTGTACGTGCAAATAGAGCTTGTTGTTAAAGTTGGGACAGGTAAAATATGTTCTTTAGTGAACATGTATGCTTTATTTCACTTTGTGGTCTTTTTACAAAAGGAAATAACTCCCCACCCATGCTTTGGAAACATTTTGGAGGGGGAGCAACAGCTTTTACCAGGTTTATAAGCAAACTCACAAGCACCATAATGAATCTTATTTATTGAAACTGTTAATTATTTTTTTACTTTACCATTAGCTTTTGGACTTTGCTGATGTTTTTAGTTAAGTGTACCATCTCCAAGATACTTTTTGAGAACTGTGTGGAACTGCAAAATCTAGTGATTGTTTCAGACATCTGTTCTTATGGATCATTGTTTGGCATGTGAACACACCATGTGCTTCAACTGTTTTTTTTTTTTGCCTTGGCATATATGATAATAGTTTAAATATCCAATAGCATGATATTCAAAATACTGTTGCACTGCTCGGTCACCAATTGTAAATTAAGGACAATGCGAATGAATCCAGTCCACACTCTCATATGGGAGGGAGGGAAAGGAAAACTCACTGATGTCTATTTATTTATTTATCTTGCTACAGCCATTTTGCCCTCTATTTTGACAAGTTTTCCAGTTCAGTGAAGCAGAGAAGCATCCCCATAGCATTAGGCTCCCGCCACCATGTTTCATGATAGGGATAGTGTTCTTGGGATGATGTGCAGTGTTAGGTTTGCACCTAAAATTGAGGCCAAAATGTTAAACCTTGGTCTCATCAGACCATAGAATCTTCTTCGACTTGGTGTCCTATATGCCTTCTGGCAAACTCCAGTCAAGATTTCAAGTGAGTTTTCTTCAACAATGGCTTTCTTTCATAACAAACAGATTTGTGAAGCACCCCATTGTTGTCCCATGGACAGTTTCTTCCATCTCTGCCATGGAAGACTATAACTCCGTCAGAGTTATCATAGGCTTCTTGGTAACCTCCCTAACAAGTGCCCTTACACAGATGCTCAGTTTTGGAGGATGGCCTGTTCTAGGCAAATTCACAGATGTGCCATATTTTCTCCATTTCTCTCCAAGATGGGGACCCTAACCCTAAGTCTTTGAAATCTTCTTATATCCTTCGCCTAATGCCAAGTGGGAACATTTTGAGTTACCCAGTCAAATCCCAGACCTTAATCCCACTGAGAATCTGTGGAAAGATTTGAAAATTGCTGTTCATTGATGGTCCCCATCCAACCTGATGGAGCTCAAGCAATTTTCCAAAGAAGAATCAGTGAAAATTGCAGTGTCCAGATATGCAAAGCTGGTAGAAACTTCCCGAAATAGACTCACAGTTGTAATTGCAGCTAAAGGTGCTTCTTTCTACCAAGTATTATATCAAGGGGCATGAATAATATTTATGTATGTTAGAATCAAATCAAATCAAGTTTATTTACGTTATTTATTTCACAAAACGCTTAACAGAGGGGAAATTATTCCATGAAAAACTCCTTGGTAGGGAGAAACCTTGGGAGAAAATAAATCCTCTTCTGGCCGGCACAGGGTATGTCCAAAAAAAAATGCAGTCCAAAGGGCAAATAGTCAGTAGTGCTCCAGATCCTGATCATTGACCCATGCTTTTTTTTATTTGTATTCCATGACGTAAGAAAATAAATTGTGAAAAATGCCAAAGGGCAAATATCAGTAGTGCTCCATTGATCATTGACCCATGTTTTAGACAAATACCTTGAGAGTTGGAAGTTCCTTGTGTTGATACACTTGTACACAGTTCTGCTTGTACACATGTGCACTTACAGAATGTAATATTTTGTTGTTACATGTTTATTGATGAACAGTATGATAGCTTTTACCATGCAATTATCAATACCCTACCACTGAAATGTTGTATGTTTCCATGCTTGTGGTGTTCTTTTTATATTTATATTATGTCATTGTCTGTGTGTGTGTGTGTGTGTGTGTGTGTGTGTGTGTGTGTGTGTGTGTGTGTGTGTGTGTGTGTGTGTGTGTGTTTGTGTCTGTGAATACTGTATGTGTGCTTTGTGATGTTTCTTTGTACATACTGTGAAATAAGCCTATGTTATTCACATGACTGCACCTTTCCTTCAACTCTGGATTAGGGAACATGTCTCTGACCGATTTATTTTTAATGAGGATTTACCATTTTCGCTGTCAAACCCATTTACTATAATCTTCTTAGTAGCGCTATTATGAACTGTTTAACATTCTGTAAAAAATATATTTTAGAAGCCTTTGTCATTTGTCTGTCACTAGTCATTAATACTATTATATTAGGCCTAGCTTCCTATTTATTTCCATGCAGTAAGTATCTATTACCCAGATACCTTTGAATAAAAAGGTGCTTCTGTGTTTTTCTTACAAATACTATTGTTGCACCGAGGAAATGCTTTCTCGTTGCAGCTTATTTGAAGAAAGACACTCAAAGTGATAGTGTTTTTTCTGATTTCTTTCTGTGCCTCCCCCAAGTAAATCCTAATTTTAGAAACTCTGTGGAAAATCTTGATTCCACACTCATATACTTCCGAGATTTTCTGCTTTTGCATGATGCTGAAACAAAATGTGGAGTTTTGCTTACGGTATCTGAGTAGTGATCCTCTACTGTTGTCACAGCCTTGCAGGTTGTGTGTTTCAGTTCAAAGCTGTGGACTCTTTGAGTGTGTTCAGTGGAGTGAATAATTGGTCAAGCTTAAGACTAACTCAAAAGGGTGTAAAGAGGACAAGATGAGGCAGTGATACAGAACAGTCATCAACCTTTTCTCTCACAAGCTGAATCTGAGAACAGACACCCCATGTAATGTAAAAGTTCTACCTTCAAATAATTTTAGTTTGGTGGGACTTGTCTGCACCGAGTACACATGAATGGAGCACAGTTGCCCCTTTGCAAATGCTGTTCCCTGCTGTCAGTTCCCTTGTTGGGGCAATAAGTGTGTATTCAACGTGGCTGGCGGAGTCCACAGTAGCACATTACGATTGATGGAGAGACATACCTCTCCCCAGAGTACTGCTAACAGGAGCTCCATCTGGGTTTCGAGGGGCAAGCTCACCTTGGAGCTTTTAGAGTGTTTGTGCAAGTGCACTAATTTTTCCCCAAATAGCAGGATCGCAATCATTAAAAAGAATACAGTCAGTAATATACCCCCTATTAATATATATTTTTAAGCATGCAAACTTTTAAGTGAAATGTTTATACTTCTCTTGACAAGCTACAATTCAAAATATATTAATTTGACCTCCTGTAACCTACAGTGATGTCATCTCTGTATCCCTTGTCATCTCTTGTGTTGTTTGTAAACTCCTCTTTTTAATTGTCTAGCTGTATCAAAGGCACAGTCCTAAAGCGATTGGTGTACACATGCCCTCTCTGACCTATAATCAGCAACAAAAATGGTTTAAGGCAAGCTGGATCAGAGGGAAAAAGCCTCTGCTGTTGGATGCAGCGGGCTGATAAGCCCTTAACTGTGCTCTGATCAGATAAAGGCAGCCTGCACTGGGTCCCAGCAAAGCGTCGTCCCCTCTGGTGCTGTTGGCAGCAACATTCAAGCCCCACGGATGAAAAATTGTCCTAGTTAACCGATGTGATGGTGTAGGCGGAGCTGGTCGCGGTGAGCAAGCAGCAACAGTGTGAGGGCAGGAAATGAGAGAAAGCATCATACTCCTGTCATTCAAGGCCATAGCTCTAGCCCTGTACACCTACATTATGCAATTGCTTTTAAAAAGCAACAGTAACAAAACATAGCAAATGTGAAATCAGACCCGTGTCTCATTTCCGAGAAATAGGTTGCTAGTTTTGGCCAGTGCATCAATTGGAGTCATTGATGGCTAGAAAGAGGCCAGTTGTACTCCACCAGTTCATTGAATGTGGGTGGGAACATTCTGCATTGTATCCTTTATTGTGTCCTTTATTTCCTACCATGTATTAATGCACATCTTGTAAGTTGCTCTGGATAAGATGCTAAATGCTTAAAATGTAAATGTAATGTAAAATGTAATGTAAAATGTAATGTTATGTATTATTATTATTATTATTATTATTATTATTATTATTATTAAGTAATTTTCTGGAAATATTTGACTCTTTATTATCTCTCAGTTTATTGCCACTCTGAACCAGTATTTTATATTGTTTTACTATATAGAGTATGCAACAGTTGGCTCGCGAACATCATAGTTGTATGCATTGTGTGCATTTTAACAATTTACATACCTCCTGTCTCCCATTGCCAAATATGTCAGGTATAGACTAAAAGAAGCACTGCCAGAGATGTTTGACGAGGAGCAGACAGGGAAGGTGCAACTATATGAAGAGCACATTATCACCAAGAGTAAAGTATGATTTTAACTTTAAATTCCCCATTATTAGGTAATAACCATTATCTATACTGGATAATCCATATACCTCATCCCCCTTTTTCTTACAGTCACAATTACAGTCCTCAAGTCAGGATATTTAATCCCCAAAATACCCAGAATATAATATATGTTCATCAATCTTCATTGTTACTTCATTATAGATAACAACTATTATGTTATCTCAGTTTACTGGTAATAAAGCAATACATAGCTATCACAAATAATCTGACATACTGTAGGTTATACTAGCTGCCAGTCAAAAGCAAGTATAATAACTGTGGTGAAATATGGGGAAGAGCCAGCCAATATGTGTTGGTGATGGTCAGTGGGGGGGGCATTGTAATAGGTGGTGGCTGTGGTGGGCAAGAAGATAAAGTGAGTGCTGGTGAGTGCTGAGAAGATTTTTGAAGGGTGAACATATAACCTTGCTTTGTTTTAAGAAACTCGTTTGGCAGTAGACCATGGCATGACAGATAACCTGGACTGAGATTTTAGAATGTACTGTGATCATAAGTCTCCTTTATCCTTTTGGTTGATTGTTATCCATGCAAGCTGCTTAGCAACTGTGGTTATAGTGGGGAAACAAAAAAGAATAGTTGGTCTCAAAAACTGTGAAAACATAGTTGTACTCCAAAAAGTATAAAAGATATAAAAGAAAACTTTCTTTTCTTTTCTAGCTCTATTGAAGTATCAGTGGATTGGGAAAATACTGCAGTGATTGTGTACTATTCATGCACATCCAAGTAAACTGTGTGGCTGCTTTCCCCTTTCCTGGACTCAGCCATGTATATTCTGCATCTAATGAAAATAATTTGCATTGTACTATTTATTTTGCACAATGCTTGATATTTATCAGGATACATTTACTTACCAACTGTGCCTGATCACCTGTCAAATAAAATGATGTACTGCAACTTTCACTGAAGTGTATCACAGTCTCTCATTAATGATCAATTAATCCCTATAACCCTTAAACTCCTCAATTTGTAAAAAAAAAAAAAATTGTCTCTGCATAGCTTAAAAGCTATGAACAATGCTTAAAAGTGTAATTTGCTAAATATATCAATTAGTGACACAAATTGTAATGATCACCAGTTTCACTGGCCCTTCCTGGATTTGTTGAGATTATATTAAATTAAACATGATAAGATTCCCCTTTGGCCTTTGTTTATTTGTGTGAAAAGTTTAATATTGCTCTGCCTTTAACCCATTTAGAGCACAGTGATTGAAAAAAACCTTAACCAGTGACAGGGGAGAGGATGTTTTAATCCAAAGTACTGGAACAGTTATTGGTTCAGATTTATCTAGACACTACAGAGCGGAGGTGTAAGAAATGACCACCAATCTGATCCAAGCCACAGCACAAAGGCAGTAGATTACTCACTGCAATGTATTCCCTGCAGTGTGTTTGTCAGATGTCCTGAGTTTATGTGCTCCAAGGCTCACAGATCCCAGATATTTCATACAAGTGTTATTTACAGCATTTCCACAGGATCTGAAATCAATACGTTACAAGCTAGTTAACATGAATTATGCTCCCCACTCAGAGTTGAAATAATCATTATATCAAATCAAAGGTTGTTTTTAAAAAATCAAGATTTTGAAAATGTTTGTTGGCTGTATGATGGCTGATTATTGATACACTTTAACTCTTTGAGGTTTGTGATTTATCATCTGAATATCACCAGTGTGCAGAAACCTGTATCTCCAAAAAAGTCTCATGGGGTTTTGAACCAACTTTATTTGTGGTGGGTTACGAGACATTTACAGTGAATAGAGCTGGATGAGAACTTCCAATGTGTGTAAAAACCCAAAATGATAAGAAAAAAATGGACATACAAGGTTTTTACAACACTGATGACATGCACTTGTTTGCAAATTGATTTATATGTAAAAGGTATCATTTCCATCTTTCTTTATGACTGTATTTCATTTCTCACTGACACAAATGGCTAAAATCCAGTATAGACATGATTTTTATAATGTAACTGTTATCCCCCATCACTGATTACATTCCTGACCATCTTCTGTTTTTCATTGTTACGGTTTAAAAAGCAATGCAGGGATATCAGCTTGAAAAACAGCCTTGAACATCAGCCTCAATGCATAGCTAAAATAATGAGATTTTGAAAGGACCCAAATGTAATACTACAGCAAGTTAAGATGGCAGAATAGGTCTGAATCAAAGAGCAATCACTGGGGAAGACAAGGGGAACAAATGAGAATGATCCTGGGCTCTGATTAGGAGGCAATTTGAATCTGAAATGGGTGACTCTGATTGCGAATGGGGTGTGAGTTTCCAATGGCTTATCACACTTTTTAAAAAGGGTTTAGTAGGTGTAGGATCACCCAGGGACAAGGGCATTGATGAGCTCAATAAGTATTAATGAGGATTGAGTCACTATTGGCAGCTTTCCAACCTGACATGTAAATTGAAAAATGAACATGTCGAATTACCAAACTGCACACTGGCAATTTTATGCATTGATGCCCTTAAGCTGTCTTTTACAGCAGAATGTATATACCATTCTATTATTCTATGTAATGTAATACTAATGTAAAAATTGAGTCAAGGAGACCTTAACAAGATTTGCATCAAGGACAAACAAAGAATATTATACTACAGAACACAATTATTATTAACCACAAACGGATTGAAAAATGTTTGCACAAGGGCAGTGCACAATTCTAGCTCTGCGGCACAAATGTTATTATGGATTGAATTATTGACACAATACATTGAAGTATAACTCTACCTCAACAAAAATGTTTTCAAGGAAAAAAGCCATGTTACTCACATATACAAAGCATATACTCACTGAACATCTGTAAAACATTATTCCTAAATTTGCCTGCATACCAAATTATTGATATCAATATACCAAGTTACAACTAAGTACAGGGACAAGTTACTTTAACAAATGTTGAAAAATATGGGCAGCATTGTTACCAAAAATGTGGGTAGCAACCAATGGAGACTGGTCCAGGTAGGAAAATGAACCACTGATATTTTTAAAGAGCTCATTATTAATTCAATAATGACAAATATAAACATGCTATACAGTACTTTGTTTTTATTCATACCCGTGATGAAGATGAACAAAAGAGATTGTACAATATAAATGATATATATTTTATGCAAAAAAAATCATGAAATTCCAAACCTACAATACTAATGCAATTGTTCAGAAAAACATATTTAGTTTTATTAATAATATATTTTTTTCCAGAAAACATCTGGATCACAATTATTCACACCCCTAACTATTATTTTAAATGTAATCCAACAAAAACACATTTTCATAAATTTAGAACGTATTTGAAGTTAATTGGAAGGTTATGTAACTATACAGTGGTCTACAATGATTTTCTGTTTCACTAGGGTATAAAAAGGAGGTAACAAACATTTGAAATACTGTGGTCAGCCATCATCATGGTGAAAGGCAAAGAACTCCCTGAAAACATCAGACAAAAGGTTATTGACCTCTACAAATCAGGAGATTGCTACAAAAAAAGCACTAAAAAGTTAAGGATACCACTTTCCACTGTGGTGTCAATTATTAGGAAGTTTAAGGCCACTGGAACAGTGGCTAGCCTGCCAGGTAGAGGACACAAGTAGATCTTGCCCCCACGTGTAGTGAGATGGGCAAAAAGAAGTCCAAGGGGCACAGTTCAAGATCTCCAAAATAACCTGGCATCTACAGCTACCATTTGCCGAGGCCTACATGACAATGACCTTTATGGCAGAGTTGCAAGAAGGAAGCCTCTTTTGAAGACAACTGAAAAAGGCAAACTACATCTGAACTACAATTGGAAACGTATCTTGTGGTCAGATGAAACAAAAATCAAGCTTTTTGGACATGCACATCATCGTTATCAGTGCTTAATTTGTGCTGGGGCTAGCTGGGGCACAGCCCCGGCAAATGCCAAGAATCCGATTTTACGCCCCGGCAAATGTCTTACTCAGAATCAAAGCCCCGGGCTCATAAATATCTAAAGTGCGACAACAACGCGTATTTTATCAGACTTAACAACTCTGTTATATACACAACCATGGGTAATGTCTGTATACAAGTATGATTAGATTACCTTCTGGTAAAAAAGTCTTGAAATTATATATATATCCTACCTAGATCTGCAAAATTATTTGATGGTCGTGATGAAGTACATTCCAAATCACTGAGGTGAGGTGAATGTTTTTTTTTGTAATGAGTATTTATTCATATAATTAATTGTTTGTTGATTTGTATTTTTGTTGTTGTTATTTTTGTTGTTGCTCCTACAGGCATGTGGAAATTGGACTGAATGCCTCCCTATGTTGCATCCTAGGATTTCCAGAGCATGCATCTAAATTAACACACTTTACATAGACTTTCACCCATATACCAGCCAACCATCTAGAGCAAGGCATTGTAAATAAAGTGTTTGAAATATTCATAAATCAAAGTGCACTTCTGTAGGTGAGTTGCGACTTAGGAACTGTATCCAGAAGTGACTCATTGCCACTAAAAGACAATGCTGTAGCTTACATCTGCAGATAAATGGATAAACAATGGGGCATTTGAGAACAAACACTAGCCACTCCTTGAGAGCTTTTGTCATATATTTTTTATGTGAATATCCGAAGCAGTAGAAAACAGAACTGAAGTGGCTGTGCCAAGAAAATTAGAATGTTAAAACCCTGACTGAGGAAGCAACAAAGCTAGAACAATAAAAATGAACTTGCCTCAGGAGATATCTAAAGTTTATGATATCTGCTGCTTATATATATATATATGGCTGCCTGTCCTCTTGTACTCTAACATACAGAAATTGCTGAAACTCAATTACTTAAAGGGCAGTGGTTTGTGAAAGTGAAAAATTGGTCACAATGGATCATTGTCTTTCAGTTTGTATGTGTCTTAAAAAAGAGAAACAGCTACATAAGCTACATACAAACAAAATGTTTAATATGATTTTTTCACATAGTGTACAATATAGATATTTCAGCTAGAAACAAAAGTAGGTAAGCTCTAATGAATCTATTTCCTTATGAGACACCTGCTCAGAAATCTTACATGTGGTTTACCACCTATGGGCTGTACAAGCCAATTTTAGGTTTTATTTCCATTTCATTTGATACATGAACAGACATAGCTAGTTTGCAAACAGCCCTGGTGATGCTGATGAGCACTTGTAATTTGACATTTACACATAAGGTGTGTTTCTTTTCTCCTCACACACAGGGCACACTGGTATCTTATTAGACCAGGCAGTGCTATATTAGCCCAATACTGCTTTATACTCATTCGTGCTTAAATTGGACTGAATTCTAAATAGTTCAGGCTGTATTTAGGGTGTCTAATCAACAACAAACAAGCACCTGCAGAAGTAGTACATGAGGCCAAATGAAACTATTTTTGAATAAAATCAATAAATCTGTGACCACCCTTTCATCAGACCTGATGCCTCTGCTTGAATAGAATTATTTAGCCACACAGTTGGGGAAAACTTTAAATCAACTGAACACATAGCACTAATTGAGTTCTGTACTTGGCTTTATGCTCTATATATAAAGAGCCAGAAAGAAAATGTTGCAATTAAACCTTGTTTGAGCAGGCCAATGTCTCTTGGGTAATGGGTTTTTCATCTTTAATAGGTTTTCCCCAAAACATTAATTATGGGATAACTACTCCGAATGCTCATGTTGCCATACAAACCTTCAGTATCTCATATCTAATTATTGTCAAGATAACATTCATATTTGAAAACATTTTACCATATATAGTGTGTTGTAAATACATTAATTAATGCGATAGTTTTTGTTTGATTAATTACAGTATTATTGTGAATTCAGTTCTTTTTATTCATCATTTGTGAATATATGCGTACTTTTGGGAAATGTTCTGTCATATGATATTCTGTCACATGTACAATGCATTTCAGAATATAGCCAAACAGTATGGTTACAACTACAAAACTACACAATAGAGATGTCGTGCAAGTGAGAATTTAATGAAAATGTATATTCCCTGAATCCTGTTGCCTCAACAGTCAAATGCCCTTGTTTACATAACAGCGCTCTGAATACTGAACACAAGTGGTATTACGTGTTCAAACCCCTCACTTAACCTACATGTAATATATATGATGATTTCATTTAATAAGTATTGCACAGGATGGCATTTATCAAATACATAACCTAGTTCTTTGAAAGGAAGGAATCTGGCAGATCAACCTTTGTCAAAATATACAACTAATGATTCAATTCAAATTAAGCTGGTTTATTGTAAATTAAAACCCTTACACATAATATTCAACGTCAACTGCGTTAACCCCATCTAAACCACTGTGAATTTTCAGTTTTGCACTGCCTTTAATTTTTATATGATTGATCATGGTAATCTGACACAAGCTCAAAGTAATGAACCCATAGGTATGTCAGGATTTATATCAAGTCGCTTAACAATCCCCCAATACACACATTCTGTTCCTGCATGGGATATTTAATAATATACAGCAGTTCAAAGTTAAACAATTGCATTAAAAAAAAATGTATTGTAAGGTATTTCCAAAAATAAAGATCACTGTTCAACAAAGAACTCCACGCCATGAAAGATTAGGGTGTATAGACTATTCATAATAATGTTCATATTAATATGAGTTGCACTTGCTTTGTAATCTGACATGTTATATTAGTGCCATATGAAATTGTTTTGTTTACATGTATTCAATACAAGTTATTGAATGAGGTGAGTAATCATCGTGAACATTGTAGTGTTCTGCTCATATGGAATGTTTCATGGTGGAGTGTAGCTTCCATACTACCAAAATGGCAGATTTCCATATCAACAAAGAAAACAAACAAACTGTCAGCTATTGACACTAGAGAAGAGAACAAGACATGCACGCTTTTCATCACTGATCTTAAGTATATGGGCCTGGTCAGAGAGGGGGACCCTGGCCTGGTCAGATAGGTGGACATGGGCCTGGTCAGAGAGGGGGACCCTGGCCTGGTTAAACAGGGAGGCCCAGGCCCGGTCAGAGAGGTGGACGTGGGCCTGGTCAGATGTCATTCATTGTTTCATTCCTACAATTAAAATATTTGATCACCAAAAAATCCTAGAATGTCTAGAGTGATGATCCAGAGTTATAAAAATATCCTTTTGCCATGGTTGTCATTCTGTCCTGTAAAATATACTATAATGAGAGGAAGTAAAAACAAGTCACGAAAATGATACATTGTTGTATAGCCGAATAAAATTAGTTGATGAATTAACAAATGATTTGACTAATTTAGCACCTAATTAAATAAAATCGTATCAATTAAATCAATAAATAAAAGCACAAAACCGTTTAATTAAATAACTTATCAAATAGCCTTTCAATGCATCTATTTACCATCATTTTCATCAATTTGATGCACTTCCATTCCATTCTTCACCACTTTGATCAAATCAAGTACACTTTCATTGTTTAAGGTTGCTTATGCACGGTATGTCGATTAAAAACTCTGCCCATTGACATACAACAAAGTTATACATTTAATTCAGTGAGAAATTCATTCATTTTTGTAAGTTCCTTCATAATCCTATAGTGTTACAAATCTGAAATGCTACGAAGTTCAGGTTTAAACATTGCAAAAAATGAATTCATTTTTTCATGTCTATCATAATAATTTGAGTTTAGCTAAAATCATATGAAAGAGAACAAATGCTATAAACTTAAATTTGTAATGCAAAGACAAGAGCAAAGCAAAAAGCTGTTTGAATTTGTACTCATAAAAAAATCCAATAAAAGAACATTATAGTGTACCTGAACCATGAACACACTTTTATGTGGTAAGAAAAGTACAGCCAGGCTCAAAAGTGCCATTTAGAAAAGTACAGTCAGGCTGAAAGGATGTCCTTAGTGATTACAGCTCTGGTAATAGCCTTCAGAGGCCTGCATTAAATTCTGCACACTAAGGTCAAGCTTGCCAGGTTAGGTTTATGCTGTGTTCTCAGACACTCAGATCTTTACACTTTGCATAGCAAGTAGACTGATCCAGTGCACTTAAATAATTCACAACCTGATGTCATTTTTAAGAATGTAGAAGAACAAGTCTGGAGCATCAACACAACAATCCACAATCCCAAAGGAATTAGAGCGCTACAGGAGCAAATGTACCCTTTAACACTTCAATGGAAAGAAGCAGAGCACTCTATTGGGTAAAATCTTTTGGAAGCATCACAGGCTATCCCACAATATGTTATTTCAGATAAGTGCCACAGCAAGACTGCAGCTCCTTTCACCACCATCACTGGCCCTCGAAAACCTGTTAGCAGTTTAGTATCTTTCAGGGCTGTGCACACTGTGAACACCAGCTTATCTACATTCCACCCACACAAGTACAAGAACAGCTTTTTATATCTGATAGGGCTGGACTTTGTCATGGCCTTGGTTGGCCACAATTTTTTCCCCCGCCCACTCAGGATTTGCCATCTCCCTTCAAGGGTTTTGTGGCAAAACTGCCGTTGTTGAATGAATGAATGAATGATAATTGGATTTACATAGAGCTTTTCTTCCAGGGAACTCAAAGTGCTTACAATGATAGGGGGACAACTCACTTCCACCACCACCAATGGTGGTGGTTTCAGCATCCCTGGAGGTTGTTTCAGCCTCATCAACAGGTTGTACTCCCACTCCTATTGAGACATAGCACAACAAAACCATACAAAATGCACAACATGCAGTACTGCCAGAGTACTGTATTAGCTGAAATTAACTTTGATGAGGCATAAAAGTGTGTTGTGAAGCAGTGTTGGTGAGGCAGCGGTCTGTCCCAAAAATCTGTAAAAAAAATATAGGGGAGGCCACAAACTGAAGCTAGCATAAATACAGAAACTGGCACCAGCTAAGTAATACCAATTGGTATCTAGCTAGTTAGAGTAAAACAAAGTTTAAAAAAGGAGGGGGGGCATAGACCATCTGGGAGGCATTAAAGAGAAATGCTCCCTTATTTTTAAGTCTCAAGATTGAGACATATGAACCCACCCCCATTGAGTGAGCACATGAACCCACATGCATCTTGCTGTAGACCCAGTAACCTAATACATGCTCCAAGACAAGAGCAGGAAACCACAAGAAAACAAAGGTGTAGTGAAACAGAAAATTCATGGCATGATGGATGATTTAGTCCTCCACCACCAAGAGATACTGATGCCCTCAGCAGTTACCAGCATCCTTACGATTTTTTTATGGGTAGTCTGTGATGGGCGGAGTAATGAGTGGGGCTCCTTGAGGAGAGATCAACTGGTATGTGGAACAGTCACAACATTAATCTTTTATCTCCCTGTATATTCCTGGCTATAAACATAAAGATGCAGCAAACAGTCTGCCACTCTCTGCACCCAGGTGACCTACTGGATAGTGGGCACATTTCCATTGGAGTCTTTGGGTCTCAAACAGCTTAAACGTTTGGAGCCAATCAAGTGTAAAACAATCCTGACCAACCAATACAGGCAAACATAGCCTCTCCATCACTGGCTCTGCTCTTTTTTGTTGTTGTTGTAGCACCCCATAATTAGTACCAGGCTGGCCGTGGGCCTGGATCCTGGGACTGGTTTGCAATCCTGTGGTAGTAATCACATATCAAGTAAAAATCTATGAAGTCAAATTCTGATGATGAGTGTCAAATTTACAGTATGCATGTGCAGTTTCTATTTTGATGCAGTGCATGCATATGCAATATGTAATATGGTTAGATTTAAAATAAGTGTTGCTGGGGTTTTACAGCTACCCTGCCGATCACTCCCCTGCTTTATGCATCATACAGTGTTTGCTGCTCTAACATTGTTCTTAATTGCAGTTTTCTATAAACTTACCCTGGAGGCATGACAAGAGCTTTGAATTATTTATAGGGAGTATGTCACACAGTTTATAAGGAGTTGTTCATTTAAAATTTGGAAATAAAGGGCCCTTTTTATTAACCTCGTGCTATACTGCTGTGGAATTATAATTACATCATGAGGTAAGGGTCATCAGTGTCAAAAAACACAGTGCAAACCAATGTGAGCAGTATGCACAAAATAGCAAATGACAACACAACTACTATATGTGCCTCCATTTCATAATTATGGCATAATGGTAATTAAAACTTCTTAATAATTGTGTCAACTGAGAAAGCTGTTTATTTGTGGGTTCTCATTTTGTACTTGTTAAGACACTGAAGCAATGATCACCTCTGCAAAACAGAATTATTATTTTCTTAACAGCTTCATTAAATTGCTCTTCAGGCCAGAGGCTTCACAGCCTTCTGTTTTGAACATGTTGAGACATTTAACCCAAAATTATTTGTGTTCATTGATGCATTTGGTTATATAATCAATGAAAGGTATGACTGGAATTAACTTATTTGATCCTTTATTTTGTTTCTAGGAGTTTGCATGTTCTCCCCGTGTCCGCGTGGGTTTCCTCCGGGTACTCCGGTTTCCTCCCACAGTCCAAAGACATGCACGTTAGCCTAATTGGAGAGTCTAAATTGCCCGTAGGTATGAGTGTGTGAGTGAATGGTGTGTGTGCCCTGCGATGGATTGGCGACCTGTCCAGGGTTTGTTCCTGCCTCTCGCCCCTATGCATGCTGGGATAGGCTCCAGCCCCCCCGCGACCCTGACCAGGAATAAGCGGCTTAGACAATGAGATGAGATGAGATTTTGTTTCTAATTAATCTGAAAGGAACATGAAGTTGGCTATACTACTAATACATTTGATAGTGGAATGTCTGATAGAAGCCTGTCAATTTTGACTTGACAGGAATTATTTAATGATCTCAAGATGCTTCCAATTTTTATTTTTCAATTGTAATTTGAGAATGTTCTTTTATAAAACAATATTGCAAGTCATAGCTTTAATTTATTTCACCGCAGCTTAGAAAAATTTCTTCATCTTTAATTTTTCCATTTCTGTGCAGAATGTCATGAGAGATGATGAATTGGAGGAGCTAAATGGCAAGTGCGTGTGCAGACTCCTATTAAGGGAGTTGGTGAGTGACTGGCAGTGTATGCCAGCAGATGCTTAAAAGGTACTACCGCCTGGATAGTCCAGAAACTAGAAAGCATCTCACATTTATTGTAAACAGGAGTAAGCAATGTCAGCTGTGTCATAAAGGATATAGCTGGCACCCTTATATTTTCACACCTTCCCTCATTTTATGTACAGAAAGGTAATCTCCACAGCAACATGTTGCCTTTGATCCATATTCCAGGGGTACCAGAGCACTTTGACTATCACCCCTGAGAGGGCGAGGTCTGAGGGCAAGCTATCACTTCAGGGCGCACAGCACCAGCTATACGTATTTTACTAATACAGTATGTGCATGTAGAGGTGTGTTAGCAAGTTTGATTCTAACATATAAAAATATATTTCAGATGTCCTCTATGCCAGCTCCACCTCTTTTGTGGTGATAATAAGCCATGATTTATGCATTTATTGGCACAATGAAACAGTGGTGTAGTGCAACATGATATAACCTACTGTGTAAAGGCGCTTAGCAATTACACTTTTTTTGTCATAATACCACACCTACTGTGAGAGAGAGAAATAGAAGAAAGGAAGATAAAGAAATATGAAGTTAAATGGCAGTCCATAAAAATGTTTTTGTCAACTCTGTTTTGTAATTTGGCAAAAAACTAAAATTACTATTTGGTGCTCACGTGACTAATTTCAACAGGAGTGAAAATACAAGGTGCTCATTGAGAAAAACAGGGACTAATAGAAAATAGACAAATAGAAGGGAAGCCACAGTGCGTGTTAAAAATGTTTGTTAAACCGGGCCTACTTAAGCGAAGCTCAAGGCATTCCTGTAGATGGAAGGATTACGTTAAAAGCCTTTATTAAATGGGCATATCCAGAAAATAACCCATTAAACGCTTTTGGCCATGAAGCCTTCTTCAGGACCACCCCAATGAATGGTTCTATTTACAACAGAAAGTAATTCTTGACTTTTTCTGTAATTGTTCCCTTCACAGAACTGGACAGAACAAGCAGTGGCATGGTGGAGGAGAACCAACAATATACGGTCTGTTTGTACATTAAAGATCGTTTACCCATTTCAAGGATATTCCCACTCATGTGGCAACGATTTATCTTATTCCTGTGTCAGGCATTGTATAATTTCCTTTATCTCGTTTTGAGAGTTGTTGCAGTCTGGGGGCAGCACAAGGATGGTACCTCAATCTGCATCCCATTCATCGTTCATCTTTGCTTACTTCCAGGTGACGGCCAATTGATGGAGGTGCTTTGCCTTTAAGTCAAAAGGTCACAACTGTCTCCTGCTAACCAATCACTGTCATCCATAAAATGGCACAAATTGTGCTTAAAGCAATTATGTCTGTATGCAAAGAATCAATTGGGTGCCAAAAAGCATCATACATCCAAACTATATCTAGTAAATATTGTACTTGTCACCACTCATCACAAAAAAGGTCTGGAGGTCCGTGTGTTTTGATGCTGCATTTCAATTTTCAGTTTGGTTTAGAATGTAAAAAAATATATCTGAAATATATGTTTGCTTGTCTATATCAATTATTAGCTCTTTCTTTAGTAAACTGTAAAACACATTTTCTTTATTTCTAGTGCATCTGTTATACCATATGCGAGCGTTACTTATATCTGCAATATGTGCTCATACAATTAATTACATAACATTGGCAATAATGTATTTTTAAAATTAATTATAGCATGGACTTAATGTGCTCTTAAGGTTTCTCGAATCACTTTTAAAATATCAACATTTGTAATGTTTTCACACAGTCATGAGACATTTGCATATTCATTAATGATAATGAGGTTGTTTATCACTGAATCAAGCATGAATATCTTCATTTAACTGGACAGTTGTGATGACTGTCCTGGGAGGTTGCTGGGGCCCAGTGCGAACATGAGGAAGAATGTGATGTGAACGACGCAGCGGGGTTGCTGCTTATATCTGCATCTCTCGTAATAAAATCGCATCTTATTACCCAAAAGTGCTCAAGGTCTCCCCCACAAGGCTATTTCTCTGCACAGCAGCATACTTGGCGATACATTGTAATGTATTGCCTAGCTTTCCCTAGGTCATCCCAGCTCCAATTTGAACTCTGATAGGTACCTGTAGGCTTTGAAAAGCAATGAAGTTAAAATAAGCAACGTGGATGCACAAGATGTTTTTAATCTCTGTGCCATGTCAGTATGTGTTACGAGGCTAGCTCCAGTCTCTATTTCCTTCTTTTCATAAACCTCCAAAATATCAGTTCCTCTGAATTTATATTAGTGTTATATTCTGAGTATCTGTTCTGTTGTTTTTGTACTTTGTTTATCTTTCTTCGAGTCATGTTTCGTCCCCGTCTGTTATTGTTCCTGATCCACTCCTTGTCTTGTCATTCACTTCGGGAGTTTACATTTCGGGATTTCAATCTTCGCTTATTTTCTCGTTTCTTCCTTCCTACTTTCTTGATCGCACTTTGTATATATTAGTTAGGTGTGTACAGTACTAACTAACTAATCTACTAACGTTAGGGATTTAGATTAGGTTACTAACACTACTAATCACTAATTATCTCACGCTTCAAACTTTCGTTCATTCTCTCTCTTTATCCTATCCCTGATTAGCTTTTCACTTTCCCTTTCATACGCACGCACTTTCTCTCCTTGCGTTCCTCCCCTTCTAGCTATGCACGTGTCTGCCTGATCTCCCAGGTCGTTTATTGTATATTTGTTTGTATGTTTCCCAGTCCGTGTCTTTCGTTTCCCCTCGTAATTAGATTACGATTCCCATTGTTTTCACCTGTGTTTCCTAACTCTCTCTCCTCCCAGTCACACCTGTTTCCCATTGTGTTCCCTGTGTCTGCCTGTATATATGTTCAGTGTTTTCTTCCTTCCGTGTCAGTACGTTGATTCTTATTCCCTGAGCCTACTTTTCCGAAGCCAGTGTATACAGATTTTTCCGAGACTACCCTTCTGATTACGACCCCGAGTTTGCCTAGCGATTTTGTTTGTTTGCCTTTCTGCCTTCCTGTTCAACGACCTTTTGCCTGCCTGTTATCGACTTCTCTTTGCCTCGCGTTTTTGTACCTCCGATTCTCTGATTCCTGGTTGTGATCCCTGCCTTCCAATAAACTACTCTTCTGCCTAATCCCTGATCTGCGTCTGGGTCCTTACCACGGTCGTCACAATTAGGGCATATGCAGCACATGTATGCATATGCCATAGGTGATGCCATAGGGTATCATTAAAGACACAAATGCAGTGGCATGCCAGGGTCCATGTGTCTTTTGTATGCCTTCATTTTATGATTAGGATGCTTTATTTAGCTCATTTGATTGTCAGAGTAACGATGTACATTGAACTTTGTGGGGCTTCACAGCAGTGCATAGTTCCTAACTATATTCTTTGAAGATTTAAATGTCCGATTTAAAATCTATTGTTCTCTGTCACTCTCTCTTAATGACCGTAAACGCTAAATGAAAATCCATTTTGCAGGGTCAATATGAAACACATCTCACTTTCTCATAACTATCACAGTGGTGCGTATAATCACCAGGTAGCCTACATCACATGTCTGAATTCCCTCCTCTGCTAAATTTGAACTAATACTTGAATCAAGTTCAAAAATACTTTTGCTGTTTAACTAAAATAGACTGTATCACTCTTCCTGACCACGCAGTACACATACTACAATATCTAAAGAAGTAAAGTCATGTGTGGCTCAGGCTTAATCAACTGGAAGTATATTTTATTCTGTTATATTTGTAACCCTTATTGTTTTGTGTTCAGTTTGTTTATTTAGTTAAGAGATAGCGTGTATGTGTATGTTTTCCCCTATGCTACTTGCTGAAATGTACTGCACACAAATAATTTAGAAAAAAAGCCATTTGGTACTGTATTTATGTATTCCTGTTATATTTGAGTTCATACAGTAACAATCTGTTACAACATGTTTATAGCACTAAAATGCATTAGCTTAGTGATTGGTTAAGATTTACATAGCATAGCTATAGTTTCAGGAAACGTGTGTAAACAATTGAGAAACATTGCAAATCAACAGCAGGAATGAGGTGCCTCATCTTGAAGTCTCCTTTAACTAGTTGTTACTATGTTGATTATTTTGTATTTAATCTCATACCATGCATTGTTTTTGATGAAGTGCAGTACAGCTTTGCTAAATATCACCTTCATTTGCCTCTGGGTTCAAACACCCATAGCCTTTGTAATGAGCCAGATATCACCATAAGAGGGGTCATTGTGTCTCTTCATTTGGCCCCTCAAGGCAAGTATTCTTACTTAGATATCTGGTGTCAGATATCTGGTAACTGATCCTGAAGGAACATCTAACCCTGCGTTTTAACAGCTGGCGATTCTAGGCGATGAAATCGCCCAGTGGGCGTTCCCCGTGTGTTGTCATGCTTGAATGGCCTCCTAAAAGTGGTTCCGACGTGCTTACGAAATTTTTGCAAGGTAAACAAATAGTTCATCAGTGCTTATAATGTTTTTGCTCTTGGAGGGAGAATCTTTATTATAAATATTATTTGGCTAGCAGTATTGTTCCCTTCAACCAAAGGTAAAAACAGCAACACATTAATTTGATTGGCTCTTGATGTTGTGTTGGTTCCGGTGGAAGGTAAAAATAGCAACACATGAAAGTTCAACATTTTCAACTTTTTCTGTGTCTCCACCATGCCCACAAATGTAACATCGCCAAATCGCCTGCAGTCGCCGGTAGTTGCCCGCTCTCATAGACAATTAATGCATTTCCGGCAACTAGTTGCCAAATCGCCCGCTGTTAAAACGTAGGGTAATGATTCAGTGCAGTCTTTCCAATATTTCTCAAGAAATATAATTATTTGTTTTAAATATAATTTCCAGAAAATGATTTGCATAAACATTAAAAATATTGTGTTTATACACCTTGGGTACTAAATGGAAGGTAAAAACATGAATTATTGTTTAACAAACATGTTATCAGGAGGCAATTGCAAGAGGCCATTGGAATGCTGAAGACATTCACCAGACACTGGTGTGCATACGTGTATTGGATATAACTTAACATAGGTAACTCGACAACTCTTATCCAAAAAAAGCAAGAACATCCACATATCATCTTCCTGGGACAGTTTGATATATCCAACTGAGGCATCTCCATGATCCACATATACCTGCATTTCAAAAACTGCCATAGACACCTATATAGTGGATGGTTCAGTACAGTAAGACAGTTACTCCAGCATCAATGGATCAGAGCCTGCCACACACATGTTGGCATGCTGCAAGGTTGTCTGTTGTCTGGTGCATGGTGTAGGAAATATAGCATGCGAAGGTATAACGCCATTGCAAGATACATATCACAGCCAGATTTGTGCAATTTTGTGTTCAGTGATAAATCAAGGCTCTATGTATTCTGGCATAGCAAATATGTAGACAGAGTGCAGTCATGGAAAGGTACCAGTAATGTTGCATTGTGCAAGTAAGCTGGTTTAGAGGTGGAAGTGTAATGGTATGGGCTGCAATAAAATATGGATTGAGATGGCCTTTAGTGATTATTAATGGCTCATTGACTGTGCAATGCCAATGAAACTTAAATAATATAATAAGAATATTATTTCACCCAACATCCTACAAAATAACACATTTAATCATTACGACACACATCCTCATGCCGCACATGTCTGTCAGACTGTCCTGGTGAGAAGCAACATACACTCTTAAAAATAAAGGTACAATTAGGGAACACTTTTGTTCCTCAGGGTAAAATGTATTCATTGGTACACATACGATCCTTCATGATACAATTTTGTACCTTTTCCCAATGAAAAATGTACAAATTGAGGAAAGATATGCACCAAGATGGGGTAATGAAAACATATTCACACTGCCAGCCATATTGGAATGAAAATGAGGCTTGTACTGCAAGAAACATTCTTTTTCTCGCAAGGGTACAATTATTTTCTTCTGATTAAGGGGCAATTCAGTACCTGACAGGGGCACTGCCACAGTGACAAACATTTGTACTTTAATAAGTACAACATGGTACCTTTTTCTGAGTGTAGCGTGGCTATTCTGTTCACCTGGCATGGACCCAGTAGAGTGCCTCAGGGACAATCAGTACTGGTGCTTGCATCATCAGGTACCATGTGCATGAACACTTTATGAGCTGTGCGTATCACTCATAGCTTAGTATATTATATTTCCCAGAAATAAAAGCTATAGTTATGTTAAAGCAAGGTCATTTTCAATCACTGACAACAACAAAAGGAGGACACAAGCTATTGAATCTGTGCTTAGGTAAGTACCTGAAAATTATGAGCTGTTAAATTTTTCTGCCAAAAAAATAAAACTATATTAACTTTGACAATAGGATATAGCTCATAACTTGTACTGTTACTTTGTAACCTGTAAAATAACCTGTATTGCACCGCATCCCGCTACCTAAACCTCCCACCTCTCTGTCCTCCTTCTCACCCCTCCCTGACTCGGACATCCTTCAACTTGTTCTCTCCCACCGTCCCACCACCTGCCCTCTTGATCCCATTCCTTCCCCCCTCTTCCAGTCCATTGCTATGGACATCCTCCCCTTTGTCTCTAATGTCATTAACTCCTCTCTTTCCTCTGGCTCTGTCCCCTCCTCCCTCAAATGCGCCCAGGTTGTCCCCCTCCTCAAAAAACCCTCTCTGAATCCTGCTGTCATCTCTAACTACCGACCTGTCTCTCTCCTCCCTTTCCTCTCCAAAACGTTAGAGCGGGCTGTCTATAATCAACTGTCTGCTCATCTCTTACAGAACGACCTGCTTGATCCCAACCAATCTGGGTTCAGAGCCGGCCACTCCACAGAGACTGCTCTCCTTGCGGTCTCTGAGGCTCTTCACGTCGCTAAGTCCCGATCCCTTAGCTCCGTCCTCCTCCTCCTTGACCTGTCGGCGGCATTCGACACCGTGGACCACCGGATCCTGCTCTCATCTCTCGTCGAGATGGGAATCTCCGGATCTGTGCTGACATGGTTTGAGTCCTACCTGGCTGACCGGTCCTACCAGGTGGCCTGGAGAGGATCCCCTCTCCTCTCCCCGCACCCTCTCTACCGGTGTCCCGCAGGGCTCGGTGCTAGGCCCTGTCCTATTTTCTCTGTACACCAAGTCACTTGGCTCTGTTATTTCTGCTCATGGTTTTTCCTATCACTGTTATGCTGATGACACTCAACTGTTTCTCTCCTTCCCTCCATCTGATACCCAGGTCCCGGCACGGATCTCTGCATGCCTGGCTGACATCTCCGCATGGATGTCCACCCACCACCTGAAGCTGAACCTGGGGAAGACCGAGCTGCTCTTCCTCCCAGCGAAGGGCTCCCCGATGATTGATGCGTCAATTACCGTGGAAGGCTCCATAGTGTCTCCGTCCCAGTCTGCCAGGAGTCTCGGGGTAACCCTGGACAACCAGCTGTGCTTCTCGAGCCATATTGCAGCGATCTCCCGGACCTGCCGTTTCTCCCTCCACAACATCCGGAGGATCAGACCGTTCCTCACCCAAGAGGCCACTCAACTCCTGGTCCAGGCCCTGGTGATCTCACGTCTGGACTACTGCAATTCCTTGCTGGCAGGCCTTCCGGCCTGTGCCATCAAGCCACTGCAACTAGTCCAGAACTGCTGCTGCTCGCCTGGTGTTCAACCAGCCGAAGTTCACCCATGTCACCCCTCTACTCTCCTCTCTGCATTGGCTCCCCATCGCAGCACGCATCAGATTCAAGTCACTGGTGCTTGCTTTTCAAGCGGCCAGAGGTACTGCTCCCCCATACCTCCAGTCACTCATCGCCCTACACCCCGTCCAGACCCCTCCGCTCCGCCTCCGCTGGCAGACTGACTGCCCCATCCCTCCGGGCGCCTGGCAGCCGCTCCTCGCGGTCTCGCCTCTTCTCTGTCCTGGTCCCTCGATGGTGGAACGACCTCCCGCAATCGGTCAGGACTGCGGAATCACTTCCAATCTTCCGCAAGAGACTCAAAACCCACCTCTTCAGACTCCCTACCACTGAACACTGTCCATCTAGTCAATCTGTCATCACCACTGTTTACTTGTTCAAAAAAAAAAAAAAAAAAAAATTAAAAAATTAAAAAAAAAACCCACTAACCTTTTCTTTCCCAATGTTACAGGTATGATACGCAGATGCCTGCAATGATGTCTTTTGCCGTTTTACTGCACTGATCTTGTACACTAACTTTGATTGTTCTCACCTTGTATTAATGCACATCTTGTAAGTCGCTCAGCGTCTGCTAAATGCTTAAAATGTAAAATGTAAAATGTAAAGGGTGTGAATAATTTTGAAGGGTATGGGATATATACACTACCAGTCAAAAGTTTTAGAACACCCCATTTTCCAGTTTTTACTGAAATTTAAGCAGTTCAAGTCCAATGAATAACCTGAAATGGTACAAAGGCAAGCGATAAACTGCCAGAGGTTAAAGGTTTAGGTTAGGTTAGGTTTAGGTTATCTTACAATGTGTATGTACAGAGTAGGTACACTATACCTACCAATGTATGTACAGTATAACTACACAGGCATTAGGGCCACTTAATATAAAGTGGGACAAAAAACCCCATCATGTTCCTTCGATGTTCAGTGCAAATTGAATTTCAAAATAAGACATGCCAGACTAACCCTGCTGTCTTACAGACCCCTCATTAGACGGCAGGCATAAACAGATCTGATTAAGCATTGTTTGTTTGTGAACAAATCTGAGGATATTGATTTCATTGGAACAGAAAATAGCATTAGCACTGGAGGGGGGAGGGGAGAATAATGTTTGGAATGAGTTGGCTTGGAGTCTGAATTCCATTTGCATAATCCAAACATTTGAATTTCTGCGTATTTGCACAGTGACTCCAGAAAAGTTACATTTGTTGTGCTGATGGAGACCAATGCAGAATGGATAAAAAGCACTGACTGAGGGCATGTCTTACCTAAAACACAGCAGGCTCCATTCTCCAATCCCCTACCACCTCTTCGAGGAGTTTCCATTTCAGATAGATTAAAGGGAAATATTCATTAAAAATGTTTCACCTCTATTTTTTCTCCTGCAAGTTAAAATGGAGGCTTTGATCTCCCAGGCAGCCAAAGTGAATCTGACTGAATGTTATAGGCAAGGAATATTGCAAGCACTGAAGTCATACACTACTAGTGCCAGCCCCATCATAATATTCTTCACAAGAAATTCCCAGGCCAGTGCAAAAATAAGGAGGAGTGGTCAATTGTCCCCCTAATATGCTTACCAATCTTATGAAACACTATAGAAGATGACATGTCTTCTATAGAAATGAAATGAAAACGTACCAAAAAATAGTGCTTCCTTTCATTTGTTGTTGGCATTTAAAGGTGAAAGGAAAACTTTCCTTTCCACAAATTACAACTTTCTCAGTCTTGAAGGTTGTTTGTAATATATGGGTTGAGATATTTAATTTGTTTTTAAGGTGACTTTGACTATTTGGAATGAAATTAAAGTTGCAAAACTATTTGACAAGACTGAGATTGAAAAAGCCTTTCACAAAATGTCTAACATTGTGTTGTAAAATATTTTAGTGCCCTTGGTCCTTTAGTGTCCTTATTACTAATGTAATTACAATATAAGTACCATTGTAATTGCACAATATTACACTGTACTGTTACAGCAGTACCAAGGCCTGACTTGAATGTGTAAGTACACATATGTATCAATCAATAGTTGTTACAAGGCATGTTACAAAGGGGTAGTTACACTCGGATGTTGATGTTCTCCCCCTCTATTGTTGCCCACACATCCACAAAATGTACTTCCTCAGTTAGCCTACTGAAGCAAGCTATATTGAAAGCATATTTAAAGCAGATGCTTCCACACATGTGTAGTTCCTGAGTTAATTAAGCAATTAACATCCCATCATGTTTAGTATCCTGACTAAAAATGCTGGAGAGGCTCAGTTGCCCATTATTTTGACTACATGGTTAGAAGAAGAGATTTCAGTGACTGTGAAAAAGTGGTGATTGTTTGGGCATGGAGTTGGCAGGACCTTCAGTGATGAAGACTGCTCAACCTGCTGATGTTTCACAAGGAACAGTCGCTACAGTGATGTTGGTATGGAAGTCTGAAGGAAAGACATCATCAACTAGGGGCAATTGTGTTTGAAAGCGTATTCTCCTCACCCGTGTCGTCCACAAATTGGTTTGAGATGCATGGCAAAACAGACGAGAGCTCTGAATCAGTTGACTGCAAATATATATCTCGGGTGTGAGCAGGCAGTTTTTATAAAGAACTGTCTGTTGAGAATAGAGAGGGATAGTATGGTCGGGTTGCAGCCCTAAACCCCTTATTACACATAATAATGCATGTTTGTTAGTAAAGTGGTGCAAACACATGCAGTGGTCCACTGAGCAGTGGAAAAAGTAATATGATCAGATGAGTCATCCTTCACCCAGTTCTCAATAAATGGACGAGTGCATGTGTGGTGCACACTAAATGCTTGTTTCCCATGGTGAAGGGTTCTGGCAGCTCTGTTATGTGCATTTTTCTGGCATGGTTTAGGGCTACTCAACCCCTTAGAGGGCAAGGTAAACACAAATATATACAAAGATGGTCTGAATGATCACCTTCATCATATGGTGAAGGCTTTCTATCCTGATGGGAGTGGTCTCTTCCAGGATGATAATAACCCCATCCGCATGGCACGAGTGGTCACTGAATGGTTTTATGAGCATGTAAACCATCTGCCATGGCCATATCAGTCACCAAATCTCAACCCCATTGAACACTTATGGTAGATTTTGAAGAGGCACCTGAAACAACAAAATACCAAATGATGGAATTTCTCAAGGAAGAATGGTGTTGCATCCCTCCAGTAGAGTTCCAGACACTTGTATTATCTATGCCAAAGCACAATGAAGCTGTTCTGGTGGTTTGTGGTGACCCAATACCCTATTAAGACACTTTATGTTGGTGTTTCTTTATTTTTATTTTGGCAGTTTTGGCAGTGACACTGGGAGAGGTGGAGGGAAAGAGAGGGAAGCAGGTGTTCCTGTTCCCTCCCATTGCCTGGACAGGGCCTTGGACAGCAGCGGCCTCACTTACAGGCAGGCTCACCTGAGGCTAATGAGCAATCAACTCAGCTGTGAGCCATTGCCTTCTTTAGGCCTTTATAAAAGCACAGCCTGCCATGCCTGATGAGAGAGTTTTTGGGGTATGGAGGCAGAAGTGCTGTTTTTTCTTGCTGTTTCCCTCGATTGCATAGTTTTTGGATTTATCTGCTTTATCTTCCTGTTTTGTTTTAATTGTTTTGTTTAAAAGGTAATAAATTGGCCGTGGGCCTATCGGAACTCAATTTTTGTTTGGTCTTTCATCCACTCACCACCTGGCATGGTGGCCACCCCTGCCACCTTGCTACACCACATTTTTTGGATGAAGAATTAGAAATACTGGTGAATGAGGTCAGCAAACACTATTATACATTATACAGTGCAAATTCTCTCAAAGTTCACAATGCACAGTTTCATTTTTTCCTGTATAGATGCTCTTACAAACAGCATCCAGATAGTGGCACGCTACTTATTAAACTTTTTCTGGAGCAAACATTGCTTAACGTAAGTCAAAGCCAGAAAAGCAAACACCTCCAGACTCTATTTTGGGAAGATCCCTCCCTGGACGCACAACGTGCCAGGGGGGCGCTTAATTGCACAAATAAGTTCAATGTCTGAATACAAACAGACAGATGAGGTGCATAATTTTCTACTTACTTACACGTTGCGTGTGCTTAACTCAACTTTGAATAGGGCCCTCTGACCACATTGCACTTTTTTCCGCTTCTTAAAAAGCTGACACGTTTCTGTTTTACAATTAAAGTAAAGGACAAACCTCATCACAGTAGCTTGTGTTTTGTTCCAAAAAATACTGTTAAATTTGTTGCAAATTGTATTTATTAATTTATATAGTGAGCCAATATGTCATTTATTTTTTTAGAAGGAAAGATGCAATTATTGCCCAAAGAACAGTGTAGGAATAAGCTTGCTTATTGTTCAGTTCATAATAAGAGGAAAAGCACCTGCAGCAATGAGCTCTCTGCAGCCTGGAGTTGTCAACATGTAGGAACAAAACAGAGTAAGCAAATGTCAGCAAGAAGGCAGGCCAATCAAGTACATATGTTTCAGAGGTTCTAATACTGGAACCTCTTTAAGCAGAGGCAGCAATCATATGTGTTGGTAATTTGGTGAAATGCATTGATGCAAGTTCACTAATTGTCAAAAGATATTGGCATGCCGCTTACTAAAACCATACACAATAGGCCCTATTCATAAAAGCTAATACAAGGCACAAAATACTAATATTAAGAAAAATATTCAGCAGGATGCACTTTTTATGTACTGTATTTTTGCATCACAGTTGAATTGCATTAAAAAATTTACATTTTCTGCGTGCTGTTGTCTTTTCTTTGTAGAAATGTGATGTGACAGCAGAGACATAGGTAGTCCCTCTTCCCCTGTTCCCCTAAGGAAGCTCAATCCAGAAACAGACTGAAGGCTCCCATTAACCAGTACATGTGCTGGATCATACTGCTGTCCAGAATAATGAGTTAAGATAGCATAAAAAAAACAAGCTGGCTCATTTAGATGCTGAGGCACATCAGACGCTGACCTTTATAACTGTGATTAAGTTAACCTTATTTTCACAACAACACAATGGGCCTGCCATATTTTAATTAATCCTCTGGAGGCCACATTCAATTAATTTAGGACAGCCTATAGGCAGGTGGGTACAGAATAAGAAGGCTTCATTGTAATGACAATGCACCAGTATATGCCCCATGGATTCCCCCAAATCTGCCAATCATCGCTACTGCCCTGTATCATTATAGAAAACAATATCCTATCCCTAGCAACCAGGACCTGATCATATTCATCCCTAAGTGAAAAATGATACAGATGTGATGTAGTGCTGTATTTAAATTATTATCACTCGGAATGCAAGTTGCCTACTGCAGCTGCGATTGAAAACCCAGCAGCGCCGGTCTGGCCCTGGCCGGTGATTGGCTGTCCACCACAAGGGGAGTGGGAGTGTGAGCCGGCACGAGCTTGCGAGAAGCGCGAAGGGTGCCTCTATAAAGTAGGTGGGCGAGTTCCGTCTTGGAGGAGGCGGATCATCGACAGCCTTGGGAATTAACTTGTCCTGTAGTGATGGGCGGTGGGTTTGTGGGTGAGGGCAAAATGAAAGAACTAGAGGGTGTAATTGGCTACCAAATTGGGGACAAAATCAAAAGCAAATAAAAAAATTATGATAAGTATTTTCAAATGACAATTAAGTTCTGTCACCCTACCTGGTTATTTAATGATAAATAAAATGTATCGATATGATGCAAATAGTACCTGCCATGAAAATGGAAATAGTTGCCAGCTGCAGCTCAATAAAATAAAATAGTTACACACCATTCCATATTTCAATAGAGCCTGTTGGCTAGTCATTACCATGCCCACCTCGTCCCTTTGTGTATCATAAAACATGCTTGGCAACCCCCATAAAAAAGCAACTACACATCAGGGAAGTCTGTTTTAATTTATGTGGAATTAATTAGAGGAAATCAGCTTTTTCATGCTAGGCTCGTTTAGGAGGACATAATTAAAATTGCTTAAAGATAATGATGTGGAAAATAAATGAAATAATTTGGTCACTCAGGCAAGTTTATATTGTAAACAATGCAATGCGGTGATACAAACAGAAATAAATAATGACGGGGGTTATGTCAGAACTGTCCCCCAACCTGCTTCAACAAAGGTCACTTTGTGTATAATCTGCTCCCTCCAAAACTTGTGCTCCAAGAAGTTCATAAGAACTCTGAAAGAACAGATGGAGCTCACAAAAGACATAGAAAATAGCAGTTATTTGATGCCAACCACCAGCACTGGCTGAAATTTTTCATCTGACATACACAGATTGGACATATTGTTCTGCTCTTATACAACGTGTCTCTTTCCCTCCTGTGCTTGGCGATTTAATTCAGCTCTCTGGAATGAATTAGCAGACACAAAGTGTGGTGAAATAATACCTGCACAGGTGTCCTGAAACGGAAGAGACCAGGGAAGGGGGTGGCGGGGGGTACTTCTTCACTCATGAATTTCACAGCTCTGAGGGTAAGCCTGCATTAGAATGATAATGGCTCATTTTATTTCCCGTGGGTTCTCCTGGGTACATCCGTAACCTTTCTGCCATCTTCTTAAATATCCTGCAAGTCATTCACTTCATGGGAAATTATATGCTAAATGGGAAAATGATCATTGATAATTCACTGGATGCTTCCAAGACACTCTGCTTGGGCCCTTGTTTCACCTGTGAAACACAGAGACAGCGGGAACGCCAAATGGCGGTCCAACCAAGGGGGAAGTGCGTGCTGATTAAATCGCTGAAACCTCATGCCTCCTTTTCTTTCATTTCGAACCTTTTTCGCAGGGAAGGAAAAATTAAATGTGTTCTGTTAAAAAATGGCCCTGTGCGATGTATGAAGTTGTGCTCCAGCAAGGTGAGAAGGAGGGAACTGCGCAAGGTGTGATAAGCCCAGCTTTTCAGATCCATTTTTACCCTTCAAAGGAAAAGGTTGTTACAGTAATTAGCCACTAAAGATGAAGAAATCAGGCAACATTAAGCATCTGGTGTGCAGCAAGTAGGATTGCACTGTTTCTGAAAGACTGATGAAAGCAAATACCTAATTTGGCTTTCTCGGGCCTCCAGAAGCCGATCAGGGTTGTTAACACCTCCCTGGTTTCTAATTTCGGGTTTAGTGTGCTGTCACCAGCGAGCTTATTTGCTGAGAGCTGAGAGGTGAGAAGTGGGAGCTTGCTCGATAATATGACTCTGTTTGTCTGACTCTGTCTCAGTTCCATTAACCCTGTGTTATCCTGTACACACATGCAACTGGAAAAACTGGAAGTGTATCCCAGTCACCCATTACAGTTTACAACACCCCAGTGTTAAATTGTATGTCTGGTGTTACACATAAAAATTATTCCTTCTTAGATGATTTTCACATGACCATCTCAGCTCAATTTAACCCCAAAAGATTGGTATGCACAGTACACTATACGTTGGTAGCAACATTAAGCCATGTGAAAGTACATTTTGGACCAACTGTTCAGCCAAAAAATAGTTCAGGGTGAACAGAGATTCATTTGTATCATATGGAGTCCACATCGTTGAACCAGCAGAACAGAATTATAGTGCAAAGTTGTATTTCTTAAGAAATATATTGTGGAACAATTTTGAACAAGAGAGAGCCTTTCATCTACCCATGCAGGAGTGTGAGTATGATGTGTGCCCTCAATGTCATTTAATTCCGTAATCATTTCCATAAACATTATGTGCAGTTGCCACAGGGAGAATCAAACACACATCTGTATTCACCAGTAGCAGAAGGACATGTTTGGCTTGACCATGGAGAAGGTGCATAGTACATGCTGATTTCACCCTCTCTGCATCCATTACATCAAATAGCTCCTGCTTCATATTATTAGTGACAAAGGTTAAGACTAGCCTCCTTTTCAAAACACCTCTTTTATTTTGTGCTTCAGCTGAATCAATGTTTGAATTCCAGCAATGAATATTCTAACAAGTGTGCGAGAAACCAATTTAAAAAAGAATTGTATTGGCAGGTTGTTTCAGCAACTCCTATTCACTCTCTTGCCTTTTCTCACCTTTTGTAAATAAATGTTTCATTCCATTCTTCAAGTCAAGTAAAGACATTTAATTTGTTTAATGTTTTTTTTGGAAAATAACAGGTTGTATCTTGCATGTTGTGTCAGTTCAAGGGATTTTCATCAGCAGTACTAATTCACAGTAACTGGCCAATGTGCCGGAAAGGCTTTCACATTTTATTTCATTAAATATTTAATTGGAGGATCATTTTTGTTGTTTATTTTGGAGGGAGACATGTTTTTTATTGAATGCTGTAAATGTCTGTTGATTTTGAGAAACATTGTGTAATATTTATTGGTGCCTTATTGCAGTTAAATGGCAAAAATGGAAAAGTATAATACTTTAGAAAAATATTGTATGGCAACAACAAGCACTGTAGATGTGATTAATAAAAACCATACAGTAGATTCAGCCTCAAATGTTTTATTTGCTGTGTTTTTTTGTGATAGAAGATATCAATAAAAATGTGAATCTATCTTGAAGTACATCTAATAAATGCATCTGAATAGACACAGTCAACATTTAACTGCTATAAATATCATGCTTTATATTACCAATAAGAATACTTTCACTATAAAAGTGACATAAGTAAGATAAATTGCCATGATTCTAGACTGTTTCCAGTCAATGACCTGTTTGGGAAATAATGGCTTATTTATAGCGATATGAAAATGTGCTCATCACCTGGATATCTAAGGTTCCAAAGAAGACTATGCATGGTTTATTACCCTGTGGAGCATAGTACAGGAATTATTTAAATAACTGCACTAGGATGTCCATATTTTATCTGTGTATTCATCATCAAATCAGTTCATTGCAAATTGTACATTTTTACCATGATATATAAATACTGTCGACACAGAGAAATAACAGTAGTACAGTTGACTTGCGAACATAAACATTTCTTTCTGTATTGCCTTGACCTAAATCCCAGTCCAGCCATCATATTGAGGCTACTGGTCTGACCTACTGGTCACAATTCAGATCATTGCTAAATATATTGCTGACTGTATTTACTGTAAACCATTTACTGTATTTAAGTATACTCACTGTATTTCAAAATAAATACTTTGTAACTAAAGGGAAAAAAAAGCTTCCTGGTGTTCTGTATGCTCCTAATGTTGAATCATTAATGGCCAGGTGGGTCAACAAAGAAAATATAATTAAACTGCCAAACCAAGCAAGACTGTGTCAGGTCATACATTAAGCAGGGCATCTGACAACAGAGAAAACACTATAAGCAATGTAAAATTACCATTTCTTTATGGAAAATTGTATACAGAAATGTTTATTTAGTCCCATCCCAGCTGTACAGTGGCCATTAATAGAGAGTATTGATAGCATGAAATTATGATTTTTAGCCCTGATTTAGCTCTTTTAATTGCCCTTCTGACTTTCTATGTTTGCCATGAATCTTGATGTGCAGGCACATTTAATTCTTAGCAAGGCTTGTCACAGAATGGATAGTGTTTCAGGTCCGACGATTTATGGTCATTTGTTTTGCAAGTACTATATGAGCTGCAAGTTTATATATTAAGGAGTTTATATTTTTTAATATTTCTGTTTAGTATTTCGTATTTCACAAGCAGTGAAGGACTGCCAACACCTAATGAAAAAGGTAACAATTCAATAATATAATTTGGCCACATAAACAGGTGTTTTCTGTAAGCTGTAAGCATTTCTGGTTGAACCAGAGAGCTGTAGTGTAAGATGTTGTTTGGAACCATCCACTCTCCCCTAGCCCTTAAGCTTAAGTGGCCCTTATGCCCAGCAGAATTAAACCGGCGAGAGCAGGCAAGACAAGAGAGGCGAGTTTGAAAAGAAATCTTAGAATGTTACTGAGTAAAGATTACACAGTGCACATCAAAACAACAGTGAACAATTTAAATAATGGTCTCCATACAAATAAGCAATGAGTTGGTTGAGTGAATCCATCTTGTCTTTAACTTTGGCCTCAAACTTTCACATGTTACATTTCAGAGACTTTGATCATCTATCAACAGATGTCCTAAAACTTAATAATTCACACTGAATAAAATCTCTTCTGAAAACGTTCTAAAACCATTTGCTGATTACTTTTTGATCTGAACTGGAGTTTTTGAGTCAGCCTACATCATGTTTAAGGACAAAATAAGGGTTTAGGGGCAAGGGCTAATAAAATGCTCAGTTTTGGGATGAACTATAAATTCCTGCTTTCACCATCTGTCTTTGGATGGGTTTGTCTCCACCTATTGGGGTTCACCTTTTCAATAATATTCACCATTTTAAAATTGTAGTTTAAAATACACCTTTCAGGGGAAAATCTGATGCATGAATGAACTAGAGGTAAGATTTAAAAGTGTTTCAAGTATATGACATTTTCTGGAAAAATTCAGATTTGGTGAGATTGAAATTGATATTCTTAAACAAAATATATTTTGTACATTCTTTCAATACAATAAATGTTATTATATTTTATTTATTTTATTGGTCATTTTATTATTATTTAGGAAAAATAATGTTCAAAATTAGGGGTATGCCGATTAGTCGGAAAATCTACTTTTGATATGTCCGACCTGACTACCACTATATCCGACTATGATGACATAAATAACTGATTTGAGATGACTACAATTACAGCAAGTTCTGCACACCCCTAGTCAAAATAAGTTTCAAACTGTTTATTAGCTTTACAGTATATATTTACAAAACATTGCTATACCTATGGACTCAAACCCCTTTTACAAAGCGTCTTTATTTTCAATTGAGTATGGCACACAAAAAAGTTGTTGTGTGTCAAGTTGTACTGTTATACCCTCCAGAAATATTTATGCAGGACAAGCAATCTCTATAGCCTGTCATATAAAAATCTACAGGAGAGCTGGCTGATAACTGTGTTTAACACTAGGAGTGCCTGGTTTCCAGACAAACAAGAAGATGCCAACCAGTGTCTTTCAGGCATTGACATTTCAATGTAGTAATAATTCAAGTTAGTACATATAATCTCAAAAATAAGAATTTGGTTTTGTTCAGGCAGGTCTTAAGAAATATCAGGATACTAAAGGTTTAATTTATACAAGCGGAATAATATATTCCTGACTTTACAGCATGCCACCACACGCGGTGATATGACACCAAGAGAGCTAATCCTTGGGAACGAAAAGGTCAGTTTAAGTAAATGTAAAACATGAATGGCATTATAAAATGTAGCCTACGTAAACACACATTGTGAATGAAGAAAAGTAAATCATACACTAACTTTAGTCTATAGTAGGCTAGAAAGATCCTGTCTGTATATCCATGTTTCATTGCGATGAAAAACGGAAAAGATTCTCCTCTCTCATTCTCATCATATATATGCATGAATGTAAAGCGAGACTAAATATAAAGCAGTTTTAAGTGTATTTATAAGTCAACATACATGTCAATATAAAATAGTCAAAGAGTCATTCGTTGATAAGACTGAACACGTTGGTTGGGCTCACGGCAAGATGCACCTTTGCACGTTTGTTTATTTTTTCATTTCGAAACAAGGAAGTGCTACATGTTGGCAGTTCTTGTCCCAGTGATCTAGGTTTATTTATCTACCCCTCAGTTTTGCTGTCTCTGAAAGCCTAAGGAGATAAATTCTATGAAAGTCTGGGGGCTCTAGGATCTAGACCCAGATAAATTGATGCAGCAACTTTTCTGGCACAAAAACACATTACAATGGTTTATGGCATCTGTTATAAGTTTGTGCTCCTTAATCATCATTAAGAACATCAGAATGCAAATTGGGACCAAATCCAAAATATGTATTAAATACATTGTGTAGAATACTATAACTTATAACCCACATTTCATACATACATTTTAAACAATATGTGAACATGGACTAAACCATCAAATCAGAATGCTTTTTGTGTATGAAAAATAAAAGGACTAATCTTCTGTTAACCCACATACCCACAAACCCCTATTATTTTTATTTTTTTTTTTTACAAGTCAACCCCTGGAGGGAAATATCTGAAACATCTGGAACAATCTTTCTTCTCATTCACAATCATCAATTTTGAACAAACAGTACCAAGTTCATCTTTCTTTTGTGTATGAGTGGATTCCATTGCTCCATTGATCATTGGTCCATGTTTTCCTTTTGTTGATTCACTTGTTACACAATTCTACTTCACATGTGGTACTTACATAATCATTGTTATACATGTGTAACTACTTAAACTGCAAACATGTTGTAAGTACTATGTAACAATATGTACATACACAGTAGTCCTAGAAGTTCACTTGCCCTTTAAAAAAGGTTCCCTCCTCCAGCCCGGGCCCTACATAATTTAAGGCCTCACCATTTAGTTTCCTGGATTTTCTACCCTTATGATTAAGGCAGATTTAAAAACTTGGACAAAATGTAAACTTAAAAAATATAACTTTTCCATAACTGAATGCCATTGATTGGATCTTGACCGTGTACTCAAAAAAACTGAACTATGAAACTACTGTGTTGTAATAGCAGTCTGTTCCCCCATGTGTAAAGGGAGGCCGAAAGACAGGTATAGTGCATAGGATGTATTTTAGCCTGCCCTTCCACATGGAGTAACAGATTACTATTACAACACAGTAGTTTCATAAGCATGTATCCAGTTAAAAACTCCGTTTTTTAGGTACAAATTACTAAGAAAATCAAACACTAATAAGGGAGTGATAAATAATAAATTCATGTATTTTAATAGAGATGGGATTTTATCATGTAGCGTGGTTTACAGAACTATGCCCCAGAATAACCCAAAAGAGTGTCAACTGTGTTTACGATGCCAGCCGGGAGCCAGCCGGTGAGATGTGTAAACAGTGGCATTACCCCAAATGCCTTACAGCCCCCCACACTCCAGTCCTGCTGACTGTGGCAAAACAGGACATGGAGGGGCTTGTTCTCATGACTGTTGACCAAATCACTGAATTTAATGTCAAAAGTGAATGGTGGAAAATGCAAATGATCTACACGTCAGCGGCCATCTGTGCAACTAATAATGAACATGGTGTGATACACGTACAGAAATAGCTCAGGGAGTAGTTCAGTTTTTTGTGATTGTGTCCTTATTTGGTGTTTCAGGTTTTCCTTTGATGTGTGGGAATATAGGGGGAAAAGTGCTATGCTTCGAGGAGATTCCCTCATATGACCTCCTGCGCATCATTCACATATAGCCGTTTTCAACATTCTACAGTTGCATTATTTAACTTCTGTTTAATATCTGTGTAACAATTATTGCAATTCCAGCTAATAAACATATTCACAACTCAGCATTTCTCATTGTACTACTGCAGTTACAAATTGTGGTTTTAAGGTTACTGTTAACAGCACACACACACAGAACTTTGGTTAGGTGCACTCCGTAGTCACACGCCTATACACAAGGGTATAGTAGCAGAGAGATAGGCCTACATACCTAACAGACATGTTAAAAATGGAGTTGCAAGCTGATCTCCCCTTCCCACAATGCAGCTGCTACAATGATGGGATATGTTGTACCCTTTAGCGTCCACTTCCAAACCAAGACTAGTATTTAAGTTAAAACATTACATCAATATGCAACATACCGCTTTGTAAGTCGATGAGTGTGCCTGCTGAGCGCTACGAATGCCGGCCACGGGAGACTGCTACCGGGCCGATGATTGTAAACTACAACGCAGTTTTCGTCAGGGCATATATATCGCTATATTGAACAAGAATTGCTGCAAAAGACTGAGTTAAGCCATACCGGAATTACATCACATCGAGAAAATGCAAAGACCAGGCGAAGACCAGGTAGGGGTGTGGGCAAAGACCAGGTAGGGGTGTGGGCAGGTAGGGGTGTGGGCGAAGACCAGGTAGGGGTGTGGCCGAGCACCGTCACAGGTCATACCTGTTACATCTGTATTATAACAAAGAAGAACACCACCCTCAACGTTATCAAGACATGACATACTATAAAAATTCTACAGTCCCGGGCGGCGGATGGCGTAGCGGTCTAACCCGCCACACTTTGGTGTGGTGTGCGCTGCCTGTCAGGGACGCGGTTCGAAACCCGCGTCTCTACCAGACCGGCCCTGGTCGTCACCCCCGATCGGAGGCGGCATTTGGCTGTCCGCCTCCGGGGGAGGGTGAGCCGGCATGAGTCCGTCGAGGACAAGGTATAAGGCGTCCGTGGAAGAGTTTCTGTCTCGGAAGAGGCGGGAACAATCGGCCAGGAATGTGTGTCTCGCTCCCAAAGGACAGGCGGCGGACTCGTGGGGGTGGGGTGAAATAAATAGGGGTGGGGAATTGAATTTTTTTTTTTAAACAACAACAATTCTACAGTCCCTGGCTCAATACATGGGGTTTGAGGACCAAGGACCCAATGATATTGTTCCTGTAGTGGGCAGATCCTGGATAGCCTGACAGGTAGAGATGCCTTCAAATAGAATTTTCATGCAGTAGAACTAATTTTGCATAAAATTCTGCAGATGTTATATTGTCAGGTGTAGACTTGACACATGCTGCAGTATCAGTAGTTAACAGTCTGTCACTTAAAAATATGCCTGGAAGGTTACAGGTCTGCCAGCCCATTTAGACTACCTTACTGTTTTAGAGGTAAGGTCCTCTCCTCAAACAAAAATGTACAGTTTCCTTTACCAAGTGTGGAACATAAGTATTGAAGCCAATAAAAAAGCCATTATGCTACAAAAAATAGAGGCTTTTATTTTCAATACAAATATGGCTGTCACATTTACTTGTTCTTCTCTCATTAAAATATCATGTTATTTTAGCAGCACTGCTACAAATGCTACAAGTTGCAAACACTTCCACATTAAAAATGGCTTAAATTTAATTGCAAATTTGCTTTTCAAATCCTTGAGAGATGGAGCTCAGGAAGCAGAGGTGGGGGAACCGAGAATAATCTGCCAACCATGCACACTATAAACTCACTACAAAATCATTGTTGAAGCAAACTGGCTTCAACAATGATCACTCAAACCTGCAGCTCCTGTATCTTTGCTAAGGGATCCCTCGATCTGAGGGTTCTCCTGAACTGGGACGTGAAACCAACTGTAGTCTAAACACATGGGTGTCCACCAAGAAACATGTCTGATAATGTTTGGCTAAATTTATAAAGAGAATGTCAATAGCTAGATATTGTGTTAAAAATAAAATGAAACTACCAATATGTACATATTGTATTCAAAATAAAATTAAGAAATATATGTACTAAAACTACCAACATGTGAATTGATACTATGTATGGTTTGGTTTGGGAAGATCTGTTTTTAATTTTAATAAAGCAAGATACTGTTTTATGAGTTGTAATTTTAGTCTTGAAAGTTATACCGCACAGAAATATGATGGTACTTTGATAGTATTTTTACTTTGTTTGTTTTACTTTGTTGTGTTCGTCTGCAGGGTATGGTCATTCGTTGTATTGTAATTAGGCTTTGTCATTTATTAATCTGTTTTCATGGAACAGTATCTTCTGGGCAATGGAATACCAAACATACAGTAGCAGCAATAGTTAATGGAATTTAACAATTAATTACAAATGGTTGAATCATCCTTTTAAACGTTTAGATGTTTTTACATTTTTAACATCCCTACACAAAACACTGGAATGCCAGTAATTTAATGAGGCAAGAGCAAGAGGATTTATTTAATTCAGCCTCTAACACCTGCCACTACAAACAGGGGCAGGGAAAGCAAAGGGCAGGCAGCTTTATAGAAACAGTTTGTGATTTTTTGTATCATGAAGTTTTGTGTTATAGTAAAGGTTTTATAACATTATAGGGAAGTATCACTCACCAGTGTTCAGTACCATATGGGTCTGAAATCATCATCAAGCCTTGAGCTGGACCCCATTTTAAATGTCTTGTTGTGTGTCAGCCCCAAATTCGAATGTGTGTTTCATTTGAAGTGCACTTGCTTATGAATCACTGGAACTGTAGTGCATACTAGGCAGTGCAAGTAGTAATGGCACTAGTGGTAGCTAAAGAGAACAAAAATATGTCACTATAGAATTGTATTGTTTGGAGACATTTAAATGTTGAATTTAATAAATCAGATGTGTGCATATAACGCATTTCCCTTCAAGCAATGCATTCTAGTATCTTAAACTTGGTATTGTTATTTGCCGCTTTACTTGGTGGTGTGCTGTAAACAGAGGACCATGCTACACTGGCTTTTTTGTCTTTTCAGATTATTCAAGTGCAATGCTGACTGTTCACTCAATTGAAAAATCTATTTCAAACAGAATTAGTGAAACACCTTCCTCCTTCTCAGAGAGAACATCGGTTTATGTCTAACACAAATTGATTTCAAGGGATCTAACAAGCTTTGATGGCTCTCAGGATACCGCAATGCACTCCTACTATAAGGAGTGAAACTTTACTCAATATGAAAATGACAAATATGTTTAGGATGAGGTTCAAATGAGGTTTAATACATTCGGTTCAGTGCAATAACACAAATGCATACTGGAAAATGTATACTAACATCAATGAATAGATTTGTTGTCATTATATTTCATATACATCATCGTGTAATTACACCCTATACACGCACAGTACATACAATAGACCTGTCCTCCTGAAGTGTGTTGAGATGTCATTTATTTTCACAATTCACGTCATAATATAAATACATTATACTGAATAGTGTCACATATTAAACCAATAATATGGTAGTTTCCAGGCTTAAATGTAAATGGTGCTCACCAGCACCCATTTACTGAAATGTTTTTTTTGTTGCTGCAAAAACATTTCATTAATCATACATTAATCATTGCAAATTATTGAAAATGATTTATTTGAGTTCCACTTATTTGTGTACTTATTGGGATCATTCGCAGTAAATGGATTACTGATTAATGAAACACGTTTATACATTTACAAATTGCTAATTTTGCTAACAAAATTACTAAATATATTATTGTCAACAGTTGTGTGGAGTATCTGAAAAACAGCGCTAAACTTGAGGTCAACAAGCAAAGCTCATAATGAGGTTCTGTTCCTCTGACAGGAAATGTTATAGATGATATGAGGACTTAATCGACCTATCAATTCATTTAATAGCTGTGACATTTAAACTGGCTCCACTTTCTATAGGCACACTAAATTGCCCACTACATAAATTAAGTCATGAATATATATATATATATTTGGGGCCATAATAAATTCCTCTTGTTGAGGAAATAGGGCTATGCACAGTAATAAACCTGTAATGGATGCATGCTGAACTTCATATGAGGGCTATTAAAATGTGAGAATGGTGCCGTTCTTGACTGCTTATTTACACTATTTAATGGTGTTATTTTATCTCCTTCAGTGTTCGATAGTAAAATGTGCATCCTTGAGCTACCTTTGGGTATCTCGTGCTTAGATTTATTGCCAAAATAGCATGAACTGCCATTTGTGTGTTTTAAAATGTGTTATTTTAGGGGAGAACAAGAGAAAACACTTATATGTCTGTTTATTTTATTTTAAGTTTTTTATTTATTGTCCCCCTAGCTGAATGTTTGTTTGTTTAGGAGTTTATTAGCATCCGTGTTGTCTAGTCAGTCACTGTGTTGCTTGGCTGATCTTAAGAGAAGGGTGACCTAATTTGTTTTTTATGTTGGTCTGTGTTTGTGTGTGGCTGTGTGTGTGTGCAAGAGAGAGAGAGAGAGAGAGAGAGAGAGAGGGGGAGAGAGAGAACAAGATAATGAGTCTGTATGTGTGTGTGTGTGTGTGTTTGTGTAAGGGGTGGGAAGATGAAAGCAATTTGATAAAATGTCAAACGGATGGTTTTATAAAAAAGGATATTTTTCAGATTATTTCAGTTGCTATGCTCCCATTTCATGTAATCCCCCAGCCTGTTCAAACATACACTGTGTCCATGTGCATTATACCTATGAAAAGTGTTTATGTTTCTTTCACAGATATTACAATTACAGACAAGTGGAATAAACCCCTTTTACATGCTTGGGAGCACAGTGTAATAAGAAAAGAGATCAGCAGAAATGCTAGTTGAGGGCTGAGAATGAGCAGCCCAGCAGGATTCCTCTCTGCACTAGCACTGAGACAAAGACAGGCCTGTCATCCAAAAACTGCACTCACAAACTGAGTGAAAATGTCATTAGGGCCATCCTGTTTCCCCAACAAAGGGGTAGGTTGTAAGGGACTACTTTACCTTGATCAATGGTCAAAACAGGCTGCATTCTTTAACAATCATTTAAAGTGTACTATAGTGTATGTGATACATTTATTAAGATGTACTCTTTTACTATTATTACATTGTTACATGTGTTATTACAATTGTCAGGCTAACAAAAACAGCAGGCTTATCCACATTGCCCTGGATAAAGTTGTTGTTATTTAGTAAGATGTCTATATACATATCATCTGAAAGGATAGCCATTATAGCATTTATTATTGATGACAATTTGTTTGTTCCAGCTTGCTAAAGGACACAGAATGTTTCGGCAATGTGCCACTTCAGATTTGAGTTTGAAGCAAAGATCTGCCTCCTCTATGTTGCCAATGTTTTCCATCTCTAATTTTCTTCTAGTCTCTGATAGAAAATACAAAAACGTAGTATGTCTGGAGCCCACTCCATGTATTGGAATGGTCACATTGTGAAGATTGTAAGTTATTCTAAATACTTCAGGGGTTATTCATAAAAGTTGTCAATCAATGATTCCATGATGATAGGTGCTGACACCTTCATAAATAGGAAATGCAATGATAAAAATATAACCTGATTATTTGTTGTGTTTGAGACTGCTTGTAACGTTAGAGTGTTCAGGGATATGCGTCCATGTTTGAGAACATTGTAGCAATGCTTTTGCAATGTTTTATAATCCAAAACCACAACTTTCCAGCTATGTTATAAATAGGTCCAGATCACACTCATACCTTTTTCCACAGGGAAACATTTTAAGGACATGCTTGCAACCTGACAAAATCACAAGAACACAACAATTCCATAACTTGTATTACCAAAGACTTTTGTTATCCAATAAATGTTTTTTTGTTTTGTTAAGTGTGTTATTTGAATGACTTTTCATTGTATTAACTGGATATTGAGATATTGAGTGACATTGAGAAAATACAATGAAAAATACATAGCCTACATACATACATACAGTGAGTGGTAAAGCATATGCATTTTTATGTATTTTTAAGGTGTTTTTCTACCAAGGGGGAGAGTGATTGTGTGAAGTCTTTGTTTTCTATTTTACAGATGTTTTTAGTAGTCTTTCTTTGAAATAGTTGAAATAGCAATACTTTTAGAGATACATTTTTTCTATAGGTATTGATATTGCTTATCAGTAGTTGTAATGCAATTCAATAAAAGGTGGTATATACTGTACTTTTTTCATCTTTGTATCAAAACAGGATGTTTTATTGCTGATTGTTAAATCTGTATTGTTCCAAATTGCGGTGAGCAAACAAGATAAGAGTTTGTATGTTTTCCACCATTCACCATCTGTCTTTACCCTTTGAGTATATCACTGAAATCTTCAGAGAGACTTTTGGAAGCAATCTCATCATCAGTTATTCAGTTTTGGAAGTCAATGATATTCTCCAAATCCTGCAGTATTTGTGATGTGGTTGGTACAGCACTGGAACAGTGATACCTAACTCTTCATGAAAATCTTGCATTGCATATTTTAATTTACTGAATATACATTGACCTCCAAATGCATGACCTCTATATCTTTGCTCAATTGTAACAGAAGGATGATGTAACAAAGAAGAACAAATGTAAGTGCATAATAGCTTTCTTTTAGATATGTATGTATGTATGTATGTATGTGTATATATATAGTATATATATATATATATATATACTACCGGTCAAAAGTTTTAGAACACCCCCATTTTCCAGTTTTTACAGAAATTTAAGCAGTTCAAGTCTAGTAAATAACCTGAAATGGTACAAAGGTAAGTGGTAAACAGCCAGAGGTTATAAAAATAAAAAAAAAAAAAAAAAAAAGGTTTACATTTCAGTAAAAACTGGAAAATGGGGGTGTTCTAAAACTTTTGACCGGTAGTGTATATACATATATATATTAAAAATAGATACAAAAATACTAATTGTAATACTATCTAATCTACAATGTTTATGCAAATAATATTTTTGTAATAATGTATCATGGACATGAATACATTTGGAAGCCTTTGTAGTACAATATGTATTTCTGTGTGTGTGTGTGTGAGAGAGAGAGAGAGAGAGAGAGAGAGAGAGAGAGAGAGAGAGAGAGAGAGAGAGAGAGAGAGAGAGAGAGAGAGAGAGAGAGAGAGAGAGAGAGAGAGAGAGAGAGAGAGAGAGAGAGACAGAGACAGAGAGTCCTTTACAATATCTACAATTGTTTGATAGATATTTTGGTGGGTAGACACTTAGTGGGTGTTTTCTGTCAGAGACCAGGTATGGCAGAATCTCCTCTGTACTTACTGAATCCCCAGTTGCAGTCATTACCAGCCAGAGCATTATGCCCTCACTCTTGTACTTTTATTTTTCATTCTTTGCCATTATCATCTGAACTGTGAACTTCCAACACACTACACAGCAAGACAGGATCCACTGGAGTATCATGATATTTCCATTTAATTATGCATTCCTGCCATTGTACATCACTCCAGTCCTAATCTTTGCATAAAAAAAGAAATCACTCTTGCATTTCAGTTCAAATGATGGTAAGCTGTACTGTAGGTTCCAAAAAAATAATAGTGTGGTGAGTAATTAAAGAAAGGGCGCCCAATTGGAATGACAGACTTTGCAAGTCATTTTTTTCATTTTGTGTGTGCAATGTTTTAAAAAAGTTTTTGTTTTCTCTTAAGCACTCTTTGATGGATTCTGATTAGAAAGTTCCAGACAGGCACATTCAAAGCAAAATTATTCATTTGTCCCCTTGGATTTAACATGCCATGCATATATAGAAAGGGAATTGTGTTACATAAGTACTTCCTAGACAAACCAATTACATCAACATGCTTGCATGTCTAATCATCTCTGTTGATCCCGAATGCTTACATTTAAAGCTTTTTTACAAACCAAATTAACATTATATATCATTGTTATTAAAACTAGCAAGTTCCTTCAAAGGAAGGAATATATTATTGATGCTAAAAAAAGGTTTCAAAATGAGCCACTCAAGACTAGTACATCGTTTTTTTTCTTTATACCGTCTACTTGGATGTCAATTTTCTTTAAGTTTATCTTATGAGACTAGCACCAGAACATGATGTAGTGGAACAGTGTGATACCTTCCAATTTAACAGCTGAGTAACTTTCAGCTGTGAAGCCATAGACTTAGAGAGATAAAGAAAGTTGCCCTGAAGTTTGTAAATAGCTAGGCAATGAGGAACTCCCTCAGCATTTTAGTTTGTTTTGTCAAGTTCATCAGGGCAGTAATGACATTATTATGAAATGATATCTCAATAAACATAATAATAATTTACAATAAAAATTAAGTATATAGCTTAGAAAATATGGATCATTCTGTGAGAGCCAGAAGTAGATATTATATTTTAAGTAAAGCACATTAAATATATTTTCAACCCATTGGTAGCATGCTACAAAATCTGTAGCAGAAGTAGAAATGCAGCCATTTATAAACTCAGAACAATGCAAGCACTGGATTGTGCTGATCATGCCATTTTCACCCAGACCAGCATCATTTATCTGCATTAGTAGGGCATTAGAGGATTTTTCTGCACACTGGGAAGAGGTTAGCCAGTACAGTTTAGTCTTTTTTACTAAAGTGCTTCTTTCTGAAGACTTTTGCAGTAGTTTACAAAGATAAAATAAAAAATAAATAAATAAATAAGAAAGTAAAAACACTGGATGCAATGCTAAAGTTCTAAGAACATCAAGACAACTGCAGGAGCCAATACATGCATGTTTGACAGCAGATTTGGGCATTTTGCTATCTTTCAGGACTGTACAGTATTGTATCTACCTGCACAGCCACAATGGTCCTTCCACTGAGTTTGTACAGTAAGAACAAAATGAACACTCTGACACAAAAGGATTAGTCTTAACATTAGCTCAATGTTATCCTTTCATCTGGAAATAGTATACAACTGTAAACTTTAATTATATTATATTCCATCCATGAGTTCCAAATGCCACGCATATGCAAAAGCCGCAGTGTACACAAAACACAGCTGACATATTTCTGTCATTATAATAATGATTAAGTCTTATAGATTTAAGCCATAATTAGAAAATATGCACCATGTCTCTTAGTAGGATTTACATAGGGGACCTTGTGATTCAATGGCATTGGCTAAACCACATACCTAACAGAACACACTTTATGTCTAGCTAAAGCTAAAGAGAATCTAGTAATTGACATCCAAACATTTACTAAGAAAACAGTACATTACAAGTGACATTCAAATATACCATATAAGGCCACAGCCAAACAGACTGAATCTAGTTCTGAAGAGTTAAATATGAACACACAGTCAATGCTATACATCTGATGCAATGGTCTTGAAAAATGCTGCTGTGAAAGTTGTGTGGATACTTTTTTGTTACTTTTCCTAGATATGTGAAGTGATCCTCATGCCGCTTTTAAGTATGATTGCAAATAAGCAAATTTTGCAATCACGTCCTCCTTAAACCGGCGAGTGTCATCAAAATGAAAGCTCTTTAATTCAATGGTTGCCTGTCACTCCTCGCCAATTATATTTTTTACTTTGTGAAATAGCTTTATTGAAAATGGTACAGGACAATGCATCCTTATTTAAGCGCTGTGAAAACTAGTAAACCAGAAAACTAGATTTCTCATGGAGCACCAAAGAATTAAAAACAAACAAAATGCTTGTACCTGCAACCTCAGGTTAGTGCAACGCATTTGGACTTGACTCTTCTTCATTCAGCTGCCAGAGGTAGCAGTAGACTAGCATTTGCGATGAGTGTAAAGTCAACAAATGTTTATATGTTACAGTTCAGTTTTTTTGCAAGTTATAATATACTCTGACATACAGTATAATGACACAACAGCAATGCCTTTACACCAGAGGCATTAAAAATACTTGAGCTGAACAGTCAGATGCAGGAGAAATGAAAGATGTGAAATATGAAAAAGGAAAGAGCAGTCACTGCTGTTGAGTCTCTCATTACAAGGAAGCATTCACAGTGGATTACATTCAGCTTGGGACTCTTATAAGGTACTGTCTACTCCATGTGTACAGCAGCAAATTAGAACCCATTTGCTTATTAATACTGCATTGTGTCATGGTTTTACCTTGCTTGACCTCTGGAGGGCGCATGGTCATGTGATGGTCTTTTCTCTTGTCTGCTTGAGGAATCATTGTCATTTCCGCCGTCCTTATATGGTCTTGTGTCGGTGAGTTTTCTGATTACTTTCAGCTGAGAGCTATCAGTGTTAATTCCGTCCCTTATTTAAGTTCTCTGTTTCCCTCATGCAAACGCTTCTGTGTCAAACTAATTGTTACACGATAGCCGGTATTCCAAACAAAGGTTTAGCTTACCACCCTGTGGTTCTTTCAGTTAAAGAGAGAAGGTTCTAATTTATTTATCTCAAAATAAAGGTTTAGCATCACCACTCTGTGTTAGCCTTTTAGGGAGATGAATCATCTCCACATGAAGGGTTTTAAGCTCACCACTATGGTGGTTTCCTTTTGAGATTTTTTCTTTGTTTGTCGGGGCTATTGTTCCCCAGAGCTAAACTCTCAATAGCCATTTATTTTCCATGCACCTCGGTTAGGAGCGTTTGCCCTTGTTGGGTTGTTTCTGTTGGGTTTATTCCCGTGGAGTTTTGTCCCAGGGTTTTCTTTTGTTTTCCCCGCTCCCTAGTTTGTTTTCAGATTTAGTGGCTGATTGCTTGCGTTCAGCTTTTAGACACCCGTGAGATCCACCTTCGATCCACACTACAGCATTGTATGTATAAATAGTTTCAATGCATATGCTGGTGATTTAGAGGTTGAGAAAGAGTTTAGAGGTTGAGAATAGCTTTTTCCAAGAAATATCTCAATATTAATTTATATTAAAAGCATGGAGCTCCCTATCCCCAAAAAAAAAAAAATAAAAATATATATATATATATTGTAGTAAGCATGCGCGGTGGGTGTAACAAGAAGACGACTTGGAGGCAAGCAGTAAGGAAAATGTGGCTACGTGCGTCATACACCGCAAAGCCCCGTTAGCCACTTTATTTAAAACAGACAACATGAGCGATACTGTGTCCCATACACCGCACAACCCCAAATATCACCTTCGGTTCTATCTATTCAACAGGTGCATCCCGAAAGGGTCACGCAGGGAGCACATTGGCCACTTGAGAATACGTCACACAGGAAGTACAATGGATTCTGAACACATTCTGCATGATAAAACAGGCAACCGCACTATACAGAAAATAGCTATCGGTCGCGGTGTCAACCCTCTTGGTCTCAATGCGACCACCGGTTTAACACACACTGAACTATTTAAACACACACACACATTACTTTTGGACATATAACAATAACCAACACCGGGGGGAACATTCAAACACACAACAATGTTCCCCCACAATGCCCTGCACACATATTTACATATAGCGACCGCGGTGGATCGCTACAATATATATATACAAAGAAGGGTAGTTTTAACATTTATACATTTGCTACAACATGACCTGAGGGTCAATTAAGGTGAGAGATTAATTGAGAATATCGGACTATCTGCCAAGCACTGACTTTATATTTGTTTTGTGAAACAAGACAGAATATATTTCAGAATAAAACAGAATAGAGTTGAAATAAGTTCTTGAAGAAGTTAATAGACACAGCACATGAGTTTTCTGTTTCTCCAGACTATGTACTTCCTCCCTTCTGTTCATGAAAGCATGCATTATGATGTTAATCTGCACCATTCCAGCTAATACTAGATATAGAACATTGAAATCCATCTGTTTATACACTTTGTAACATGAGTCATGGTTGCCAGTGGCTCTAGATGGTGCTGGTATGGGGCAACCTTTATTTGAAAAGAAGATCACAGAGCCAAGCATCTAGAAACAAGTCTATGTCTTGTGCACAGACAAATACATACACACGCACACACATGCACATACGCACACACACAGTGATGGCATTACAGCACAGGGTTACTTGAGTTGAATATTGAAAAGATTGCATTTGGGGAAAGTGTATTTCAAATCAATACTGATGTGATGCAGATGGTTTGTGCTTATTGGTAGTTCCTGATGGTAACTATTGTGTATGTGATGAAGCATAAAGTATGAAAACAAATAGGTTTTTATTGCCCAAAAATAGCAGCACGATATCCTAAACATTGATTGTCTTTGCCTTTGATTAGCATTGTCAGCATGTTTAAATCTTCCCTTTTGAAATAAACAACCTCATGTTTATTTCTCACTTCAACTTCCTTTAACATTTTTTGAAATGTGTTTTTACTTTTCACTTTGAAGTTTTCACTTCATGGACATTTTTCATGCACAGTGCTCATAAAGTGGTTATATTTTTATTTTGTTTTTGTTTGCTTTTTTTCCCTTTGGAAAATACTGCAGGCGATGTCCCTTTATAAGATTCAGTATGCACTGGTGACCAGGCAGTCTTTTCATTATTCTTTTGTGACCAATTAGCCGTGACTCTGGCTCAGCCCTGAAGCAACAACCTTATAAAGGCATGAAGGCAAGGGCAGTGACTTTCGATTTGTGAAACTTTTATGGTATCTGAAGTGAGTTCAAAAGTGAGAGAAGAGAGAGCCCTTTCCTCCCTCAGTTATCACTATCGGTTTTGACAAATTAAATTCTCTCTCTCTCTCTAAATTCTTTTTTTATTACATTCTGTTCCTGATTTTGTCTGAGTAATTTCACTGCTCCTCACCTTTTTCAATTATCTCTGGTAGTTGATGTTGTATAACTCCAAGAAATGTGTATTAAATTAATAAACTCAGATTAAATGAAATATTTTCTTCATTGGTCATTTGAAATGTTTACTGTGTACTCAATACCTTAAAAAGAACATTGAACTCCTACTATGAAATGACTGAGTGAATAAAATAATGCTTAATCTAAACAAGTAATTTGTGAGATTCATGACTTTGATGCCAAGTATGTTACAGCCTGCCCTTTGCTGACTTTAAATGGTGAAAATAAAATGGACCTGAATTGATAATAGATTGAGCTGACTGACTGAAGGAATGTATCCCAGAGTAAACCTCACCCTCCCCTCACTATTTGCCTCAAGTCATAATCCCACTACCCACTATGTCATAAAAGCTCCTCTTTAAAGGGGTCTCAAACGAGGAGATAGGGGAGAGGGGGTTGTAGTGGTGTTCGCTGTTAAATATGACTAGTATGGGAGTTATTTACCTCAGAAATGTGGAGGTGGATCAAGGGTTTCCTCCAATCATGGGGCACAAGTTGATTAATTAACATTGAAAAAGTAGTAATAATTTTGGAGGAAATAAAAACAACACAATTTGTAACATGAAACCTTTATCTGCTATCACATTCAAGGAGGGTGCTAAAAACAAACTTTATTATGGCACAGCATGAGATGGTGAGTTATTTTCTTTGGACAGAGGAAAAAAAGTACAAAAATTTCAATTTAAAATTGTTCATCAATAAATTTATCAAGTTTACGCTACAAGGCAGATTGGGAAGCAGCCTTGAGGTGAGGCCGCAATGGACGAGGAGTGAAACCAGTTTGGACAAAAATTCTTGAGATGTTATCTTTTTGGTTTGGGTTTGAGGGCTGAGGCCTGATACGTGAGAATGTCCTAAAATGTACACTGTAGACCAGTTTTCAATTAGTTTAATTGATTAACAATTGTGTCAATTCTAATAGGGATATGCAGCAGATTGCTTTTTTCTTGATTGCATCTAATGCAATAGCACTAGTGGTAGTGGTAGTGGTACTAGTGCTACTTCCAAAATGATAGAAATAATAAGATATTGGGTCTGTGTCTCCTCTTCTAGATTTTCTTGAAGTAATGATGAAACTCACAGGCACAACCCCTCCATTCTCATTCACCCTCCTAGATCCACCAGTGCCGACGTTGTGGTAGCAGGCGGTCTATGGAACTGCCAGTCCGCCGTCTGGAAGGCCGATTTCATCTCGGCACAGGCCTCCCTACTCTCCCTGCAGTTCCTGGTGCTCACCGAGACATGGATCACTCCGCAGAACACAGCCACGTGGCTGAATCCCCATCCACCCACAAGGCAGGCAACCAACTGGACCTTGTCTTCACAAGGAATTACACTTCAGCAAACATTGTAGTATCTCCTCCAAATGTGTATGACCACTGCTTTCTGTCTTTTTCTCTCTCCCTCCCCTCTGTGCCTAAACCCTCTTCACCTGCCCCCACTGTCTGTGTACATCGCAACCTCCACTCTCTCTCCCCCACAGCCCTGTCAGCTACTGTTCTATCATCCCTTCCTCCTACTGAAGCCTCATCCAACCTACTGTCCTCTCTCCTCCTTCTTTGATTCACTCTGGCCTCTCTACACTAAACCTACTTGTGTCCGACCCCCCATCCCCTGGCTAACTGACTGCATTCGGGCTGACCGACTCAAGCTACGACTGGCAGAAAGGAAATGTAGAAAATATAAACCCCCTGGGGCCCTGACTGACTTCCACACTCTCCTAGCTACCTTTTTTTCTAACCTCTCCTCTGATAATTCAGCATTTTCTTCTCTGATATTCAATCTTCTGCTTCTAATCCTTGCAAACTGTACTCTACATTTTCCTCTCTCCTCACTCCTCCTCCTCCCCATCCCCATCCCCCTCCTCTCTAACCACAGATGATTTTGCATCCTTCTTTCTCAAGAAGGTCGATGACATTCGCAACTCCATCTCCCCATCCCCTCTGGCACCTAACCCTCTCTCACCCATCTTGCTACCAAAACCTCTCGCCCCCCTGTCTTCCTTCCTTCTCACCCCTTCTCACCCCTCCTTCAACTTGTTTACTCCCACCGTCCTACCACCTGCCCTCTCGATCCCATTCCTTCCTCCCTTTTCCAGGCCATCGCTATGGACATCCTCCCCTTTGTCTCCAATGTTATCAATTCCTCTCTTTCCTCTGGCTCTGTCCCCTCTCCCCTCAAAAGCTCCCATGACATTCCCCTCCTCAAAAAACCCTCTCTGAATCCTGCTGTCATTTCTAAACACCGACCTGTCTCTCTTCTCTCATTCCTTTACAAAACACTAGTGGGATGTATATAACCAACTGTCTGTCTATCTCCTACAGAATAACTTGCTTGATCTCAGCCAATCTGGGTTCAAGGCCGGCCACTCCACAGAGACTGTTCTGCTCACGATCACTAAGGCTCTATAATTGGTAAAGTCCCAATTACCCATCCTCCTCCTCCTTGACCTGTCAGCTGCATTCAAAACCGTGGACCACCAGATCCTGCTCTCATCTCTCGCTGAGATGGGAATCTCGGGATCTGCACTGACATGGTTAAAATCATACCTGGCTGACCGGCCCTACCAGGTGGCCTGGAGAGGATCCCTCTCCTCCCCCCACACCCTCTCCATCGGAGTCCCGCAGGGCTCGGTGCTAGGCCCCCTCCTATTCTCCCTGTACACCAAATTACTTGGTTCTGTCATCTCTGCTCATGGTTTTTCATATTACTGTTATGTTGATGACACCCAACTCTTTCTCTCCTTCTCTCCGTCTGAGACCCGGGTCCCAGCACATATCTCTGCATGTCTGGCAGACATCTCTGCCTGGATGCCCACACACCACCTGAAGCTGAACCTGGGGAAGGCAGAGCCAGTGTAGATGTGCTTTAATCTCCTATTTCAGGCTCTTGGCTCTATGACCACTTATATGTACATGCTTTTTGTCATTTTGAAAATCAGGCCCAAAGAATATGTGCATATCTATGCTTCTCATATCAGTGACAAGATTTATCTTGCTTATACTACAGGCTATTTATACCACACACACACACACAGATGTAATGAGAAGCTCATTGTATGTTCCATGTTTTTTTCCTTCCGCCTGATTACAGAGCATTTATTTTCCAATTACTGGATATAGTCCCTACTCAACTAACTAGAAGCTGGACGCATTGTAAATACTAATACACAATTAAAATGCTTTATTAAGATGACATGGGAGTTTTTCATTGTTTGCTTTGCTAATTAGATTACATACTGCAGCTTGATCTTTTATTTCTGTGCCTACGTTCGTGGTGTCTCCTGCCTGGTAGTAGAGTCAAACCAACAATGATGCTTACTGTGGTGAAACTCCCAATGGAAAATGCATTCTAGTGTGTTGATTGCATCAGTTAGAAGAACATATGTTGGTGCATTGGCTGAGAATCTGAGTAGTTACTGCCATGCTCTTCCATTCAGGGCTCGGTTTACATTAGGTTACAACTGGGGTTAGCAATTAGGGCTAACAGATAACGGTCATGTCCTTTTGGTAATGCCACTTTTCTGGTGCAGTAGCCCCATTGTGCCCCTGTTGGCAAAAGAGCCAATCTTTTGCTTTGTTACAACTATGTTATGGTCAGACGCTCCACGGTGCTGTCACCATGATCCGCCATTGAGATGCTATTAGAATTATGCTCACAGCCATTCTCTATGCTAACCAACTATAGTGCCTGCAAGATGGTTAATGGTTTTCAAATATCTTTTGGACTGTTGAGCCACAAAAAAATTGGAACTCCCTGTTGGTCAGTCAATATCACTATTACTATATTCCATCCTAAACTTGGGTAACAACGTGAATCCAGAAAAAAAGGATTATAACACAATATTATATCTTATGTAGCAGGGTGGCAGGGGTGGCCACCATGCCCAGTGGTGAGTGGATGAGAGACCAAACCAAAAAAAGCGGAGTTCCAATAGGCTAACAGCCACTTTATTATCTTTATACAAAGAAAATAAAACAAAACACAAAAATACAGCTGTTAAATCAAAACTATGCTATGGATGGAAACAGCAACCAAAAACCCACACTCCTGTCTCCATGCCCCGAAAACCTCCCTTCAGGCATGGCAGGCTATGCTTTTATAATGGCCTAACGAAGGCAATGGCTCACAGCTGAGTTGATTGCTCATTAGCCTCAGGTGAGCCTGCCTGTAAGTGAGGCCGCTGCTGTTCATGGCCCTGTAGTACTGGGAGGGAACAGGAGCACTTGACAGCAGCTAAAAGGGAGGCGTAACCCTCTCTGCTCTTCCTCCCTTCACCTCTCCCAGTGTCACACTAAGAATGAATACAAGTAAATATCATTACTCCAATGCATCTTTTTAACACTGACTGTCAACCACTATAAAGAATGTGCATGTGGGAAAATGATCCATGGCACTTAGACATAATGAGAGATAGTTTCATATGATATGTGTGTACCTCCAAAATGGCCATGTCTATCCTCAACAGGGTAGGGTCACCCTTGTTGTTCCAAAACTATAAGATAGGGCAACATGAAACATATGTCACAGTGACGTTATCAAGTGCTCACTGTCCTCCTCCGAAGGTGTCACATCACATTGGCCATTGCAAACATGTTTGAATGTTTTTAAAGTCACACTCTTGAGTTCATCACTTGGCCCTCCCCATCTCTGGACCAGCCTTGTCAGGTTGCTTCCGCACCAGGCATACAAGGATGCTGGCACTTAAACAGAGTAGAAAGCACAGCCAATTTAGAGACAAACACAGACAAAAGAGGCAATGAATCAACTTGATTGAGCGGGATCCTCATTATTTAGCAGTGCCCCAGTGAGTATGTAAGGAGAATGTAGGAGAAAATTCAACATATGAAATAAAATTAGATGGTTAAAAAACAAAATTATATTATATATATATATATATATATATATATAATATGTCCTTTAGAAAAGGAAAAGTTATGCTTTTGAATTTTTATGCTTCAGAAAACAGTCCTTGGTGCTCATTGTGTTGTGAACTGTGAAATGCTTGTATAGGATACTGTTTTTTCTGTGTGTCTATTGTGTGTTCATTGCCAAAAATTAAATGTGTTCAGAGCAATTGGCTTTGAGATTTTTACACATGGTGTGTGTTCAGTATGTATTCAAACATGCAGCTTGAATACAATTGATAATGACTGAACAGAAAGCCAAGTCAGAGCTGCATACAGGGATCCTGACAAGAAAGTATTTTTTTTCTAATTCTTCTTCAGATACAACTTTGTATCACATTTGGAGAGGGTTATGGAAGTGGTCCACACACCCAATATCACACTTATTTGGCCACATGGTGATGCTATACCAGTTGTTCTTTGTCCAATTATTAAAAATGGCTATGGCCAGTGCTTCTCAGAAAAAATCTAATGCAAAACTAGGCCATCAAAGCCTACACCATACTGTCATGATATCTAATAGCTTGTGTATTAATATTTAAAAAAATTAAAAAAACATTATTAACAGGAAAATAGCTAATTTATTAATACAAAGAGCACAAGGGTAAAGCTCAATGCATATACTTCTAATGAGCCCTAATGTGATGTTCTTTTCTTACTGTATCTGACTTCATCCGTCTTCTGTGTGTGTGTGTGTGTGTGTGTGTGTGTGTGTGTGTGTGTGTGTGTGTGTGTGTGTGTGTGTGTGTGTGTGTGTGTGTGTGTGTGTGTGTGTGTGTGTGTGCGTGCGTGCGTGCGTGTGTGTGTGTGTGTGTGTGTGTATGGAATGGTGCATTAAGTTCCCAGTTGGCGATGAGCAGTCGTTAACAGTTATATTTGAGCGAGATAAGAGGTGTTTGTGGGACTATGTGGAGTGTGTGGACATACCTCATCTTAAACAGAACACCATCTTTCTGCCTGCCATCGGTTTAGGCACAGCATACATTTGAATACATGGAGGGTATGTCATTAAGCATTCTTGGTTAATTGATGGACCCCCACATGTATTCCAGTGTGTGCTGTGCCTCAACTGACAGCAGGCACAACAGAAAAATATCAGGAGATGTAAAAAAGGGTCTGAACTACAACATAGCAAACGATTCAGAGCTTACACATTATTAGATAACCAGGTTCAAAGGTCTAAAAACACCTAATTTGCATAAAAAGTTTTGTAACATAATTATTGTACAGTCTGACAGCCCTGTATGTGCGCTTTAAGAAGATACCTGAACCAGCCATCTGTTTCTTATTGATTAAGCTACAGACATTTCATGCAGGATGTCTTAGATAATCAAGGTCAAAGGTCCAAAATGTACCTAAATTGGGTTATTAAAAAACATTGATCCGAAATTGTTTTACAGTTCGATAAAGTTGTTTGTAATATTTAAGACAGTACCTGAAACAACCTTCTAGGTTTATTATTGATGGAGATACATGAAGGATGAAGATAGACTTACCCCCCATGTATTCAAGTGAATGCAGTGCCTGAACTGATTGTGGGCACAACACAAAAACTTGATTGATTTCTGGAGGAATGTAACTATAGCTGGGTTCATTTAAAAATGCATTAATATACCAACTGAGCTAGCTAGGTAGTTAGCCAGTTATCTATCCCAAATGCTCCTGACCTTATATAGGCTACAGACTGGGGCTAGTAGTCACACTGATTCTGAGTAAGTAAAATTGATCAGTAGGCTACTGCAATATTACTCACATCATCATTATCTTTCATTATTTTCGGGGATCCAAAAAAGGACAGCAGATTAAGCTGCCTTTTCATTTTGAACTTCAGCGCATCCAGTGGTGTGTCAAGTACGTTAAAAATGTTTTAACTTCATGCAAATGAATCTGAACTTCACAGCGTAATGACCAATCGGGTGGGCGGTGAGTTTGCTTGTTTACCGTCTGTTGACTCCATTAATGAAAACATTAGTGCCGCCTGCACAAAGTTCCTATATTTTTAGAGGTTTTGGGGAAAATTCTTCAAGCAGACACGCAAGAAAACTTCTTGCACTTCATGCAAAAGGGGGGTGGGGGCGGAGGCATTCGCGTTGTCATCTGGCAGTCGAACTGGCTGGGCTTGTGAAAATAACAAACAAAAAGTGGAGGGGGACATGTCCCACCTTTCCCTCCCGTAAATTGTGCATTACATTACATTACATTACATTACATTACAGACATTTGGCAGACACTCTTATCCAGAGCGACGTACAACAAAGTGTTAACCGTAGTCAAGAACAGTTTAGCTGAAAGCCACCCTAGTGGGAAGTACAGTTCCTGGGTGCTAGGAGCAACCACATAGTTAAACTAGGACCCTGTAGGTAAATCTGTAGCCACAATTCAAAGGTTGTGCATATGTCTGTAAACATAATCAAAAGGAAGTTGGCTGTTCTGAGCCAATACATATTCAGCATTCATACTTATCTACAAAATGTATTTGGTCAGTGAAATGTATTGTTTCCGTTTGAAACATTTTATAGCATGATGTGGTATAGCATTTTTATACATTATGGTAGCCCAGTCACATGACTGACTGATGTGATTGCCCCCAGCAATTGCTGCTTGCAGCTATATTTAGGGGGGCAAGCACCAAAGGTGTTGGAACCCTATTGTTATTTCTGGTTTTATTATAACTTTTTCTTCTGTAGATTTTCACAGTTTGGAGAAAACCGCCTGGTCAGTTTTGACCAAACTTGGCACACTGAAAAAGGGGTCGGGAGGTGAATTATGGTTATCCTGCACAGGCAGACAGAATGTGGCCCAACCTAACCTAAATTCTCATAAACAAGCATGGTACCATAATTGACAGGTTTATTACTCTGTGAATGAAATCAGGGCACTAAGGTATGTAGCTTTGGCAGCCAGTGCAGTCCATATTAGATCAGCATACCAAACTTACATGCTTATGTCACACACCAAAATGTCAGGGTTCTACCTATGAGCTGGAAATTATGGGTCAGGGAGAAAATAATAATGGATCACCAGAAATAAGCGGAGGCCAATATGGTATGATTGGCCTTGTCACATGATAGCAATATTCTTTGCTTGAGTATATTATGTCTTTCCAGATATCAGCTTGTGGAGGGTGTCAGTCTCAGCAAAAGGGGAGGAGCAGGGTTACGTGTTTTTCCACAGCATGGCTGTGGAGTCCTTTGGAGCAGTGGGCCTTTCTGGGGGCAGGTTTGGCACTCTTGCAGTGTGATACTGTGAGAGAGTGCGAACTGATGCCCAGAAGGTTGTTCCAAAGGCCATAATTGATCATTGGTGTTAATTAGTGTGAACAAGTGATTATTCACTTAATGGTTTGTGCTGTGAGTGGGTGTGGTTTATGTGGGCTGTCAATTGTGAGTTAATTGTGATTAAGTATGTGAATGGCAAGGCATGTGATTGCCTCACGAGTCCCATCTGAGCTGGGTAGTAATTAAGCCTATTTAAGTGCAGATGGGGCAACTGGGGCATTCACTGTTGGTCTTGTCGTTCATGTGTGTGTATCATTTGTGTTAGTCTTGTCATTCATGTGTGCGTGATGTCGTTCATGTGAGTTGTGTCGTACTAGTGAAGTGATTCCCCGGAAGGGGATTTCCACCTCGGAGGAGAGGGAGTCTGTGTACATTTGTTCAAAATGACTGAGTAGAGTGCTTCCTGTGTGTGTGGGAAGAAAGAGAGAGGGCACACTGAAACAGTGGGGAGCCTCGCTCTTTGTGTGATTGTGGAGAACCCGAGACTGAAAATGTTGTGTCTCTGTGTCCATGAGTTAGGAAGCAGTTGAAAAGTCACAGAATATGTGTGTGCCTGTCTAAGTTAAAGAGGAAATCTGGATGAAGAAGGCGCGGTGTTTGCTATATGTTTAATCGTGTTAAATGTGGGGTGAAACACTGAAAAGTTGTGACCTTCCATGTGTGTCATGTTCAGTGTTGTTCCCCAGAAGGGGATTCCCACCTCGGAGGAGGCAGACTTTAATTTAGTTTGTTCATTTAGTTTGTTATTTTAATTTGTTGTTTTCGCCCAAAAGCTTTGCAGCAAGTAGGGTGAAGACTGTGTGTTTTGTGTTTCTTTTATTAATTCCTGCTCTCCCGCTGTTTCTATCTTCCGGGTCTGGGAAAGAACGACGGAATAAAGATCCGGTCCAGAGACCGGCAAACTCCACTTCTTGTATCATCTGCTGCTCTGCTCACAGCCGGGGATTATACATGGCGTGCGACACAGCTCAACCAAAATCTCTGTATAAACCAAGCTTCTTCCACAGGCCCTATCCCCTAGAGGAACTGCTCCCTCTTACCTCCAGACACTCATCACACCCTACACCCCAGCCAGACCCCTCCGCCTGCTCTGGCAAACTGACTGTCCCATCCCTCCGGGTGCCCGGCAGCCACTCCTCGCGGTCTCGCCTCTTGTCTGTCCTGACCCCTTGGTCGTGGAATGTCCTTCCACAATCGGTCAGGACCATGGAATCACTTGCAATCTTCCGCAAGAGACTCAAAATCCACCTTTTCAGACTCCACTACCACTGAATTCTGTACATCTAGCCAATTGTCATCACCACTCCCTACTTCTTCAGAACTTCTTGTATATGTATCCCTGCTTACTCATTTATTTAGTAACATTTTACTAACCTTTTCCTTCCCAGTGTTACAGGTATGGTATGCAGCTGCCTACAACAATGTCTATCGCTGTATTACTGCACTGATCTCTTGCGTGAACTATGATTGTTTGTAGCATGTATTAATGCACATATTGTAAGTCGCTCTGGGTAAGAGCGTCTGCTAAATGCTTAAAATGTAAAATGTAATGCCTTACTATATGGCTGCTCTAGTAGCTCTCATAAGAGTCTTCAACTAGTACAGAATACAATGGCACGTATCTTGACTAGATCTAAGAAATATGAGCACATTACTCCTGTGTCAGCATCACTACATTAGCCTACTGTTAAATATCGGGCTGGTTATAAAGTACTGCTGATAAAACAGTGCATGAACTTGCATCTATATATCTGACTGAAATGATTGTTCCTTATAAGCCGACACAACTGCTTCATTCACAAGAAGCCGGCCATCTATTACTCCCTAGAATTTTGAAAAGCACAGCTGGTGGTAGAGCCTTCTCTTATGTTGTGGAATGGTTTACCAAAACATGTTAGGGATTCAGACACTTTCAATTTTTAAGTCTCGATTCAAATCTTTTAGATTAATATATTTTCCGCCTGGCCCACTGCCAAACATAGTGTAGAGATGGAGAAGACTGTGCCCTAGTGTCTTATAGAGTGAGAAACGTTCCATACTGTCACCTTCTCAATGTGTCACCACCACTGTTAGGCTGGCTATCCTAATCAGGTGTGGATGGTTTGGAACTCCCTGGCTGCGTGTGTTCTCTGTCCCTCTCCTAATAGGTATGCTGCTATAGCTTACTTCTGTCAGGGCTATCTATATATTTCCTATGGTTGTGATCCCCTGCTTTTGCATAATGCTACAAATGCTACTGGATATAGCACTGCTTTTTTTCTGATTCCATGTTCTCTTCTCTACTTCTTCTCGGCACCCACCCCCAAGGTTTAAATCCTCCGAGAAGTGTGAGCTGCCCCCATTAACCCCCGCCCATTACCCCAGTCCCTGGATCTGGACCCCCTTCACATGATTTAGCCCCCCACCCCTACTGACGACTACCTGACAAAGTCAGCCAGCCCTGAATCACCTTTGAACTGATCATGATACGATCTTCTGTTTTGGACACACCCTGTGCTGACCAGAAGAGGATAGGCTGGTTCCTCCCAAGGTTTCTCCATATCATTTTGACCATGGATGTTTTTCCTTGCCACTGTCGCCTTAGGCTTGCTTTTTTTTTTTGGGGGGTTAGGCCTGGGTTCCCTTTTGCTAAGCATTTTGTGACAATGCATTTGTAAAAAGCACTATACAAATACATTTGATTTGATTTGATATTTACAACAATCTATAACTAAAGGACGAGGTAAGAGATTACATCTTGGCTCCTCTTTTCTTAAGATTTCTGCACCCACTGTGCAGAGAAAGGGATAAAATTAAATAAATGGTTCTGGACAAGGTGTCAAGAAATGCGATGTTTTCTCCTTTGTACCTTTGCCAAAGCAGGGGACAGTACAACAAAGTGAGCATAAGGCTGTTTAATTCTAGGGGTGTCAGACATTCATCTAATCATAGATTAAGAAGGAAGTGTGTGTTTTTAGCTCCGTAAGTCCTTGTCTCTTGTCTTATCTTAAATGTATTTCTTTGGATTCTGACGCTCTCCTGTATGTGTCACTATAACATGAGTCTGTACAAAGCGGATATATTCATGACCTCTGTTCAAAGAACTCATAGAAGCTCTCAGAGAAAGCAGAACTGACATTTACTAAAGCTGCATAGATTTCAACCATGCCTGTTCTAATTATACAGCATCTTTATCTCATTTGGTCCTGAACTTTCTTTGAACCTCTTCCATGCCTCAGTCATGCACCCTATCGGTATCAAAGAGTCAAAGGTGAAGATTACTGTTTCTGTCAATGTAATGCATGTGGACTTGTGCTGGGAGGATATTCACATGAGGTAGTCATGTGTGGGAAGGCAGGGGGCCTGTGTCCTCCAAGGTTCATATTTATAGCAGGTGACAAAATTAGTTCTTTATGTTAAACTGTTTTGTCTATTGCAGCTGAAATTAACTCCTTCCACTTCAGGGTGCCAGCTCCTGCACCTTTTGAGGGGTAATGGAATTTGAGCCTTGTCACACTAACTTTGATGTAGACAGACTTGTCTGTGCATAATCATTTGACCAAACTATGATAAAATCATCTGACTTTCAGCCATGGCCAAGAAACAAACAAAACAAGAAAAATTGTCTTTAAAGGGAGATTAGTCAACTGTCTGTAACTCTCTGGCCCAATTGGCTGTTGTATTTCCCAGAGCTCATAAACAAATAAGGTATATCCCAAAGAATCCTTGTGTATGTGCACTTGGGGTCATTATCAAATACCTCTCTCTACAACTTTCTGTCAGACCCCAGAGGAGATCTGAGCCCATCACCAATAACCATCTCTTTTTCATTTTAAATGAATCCACCAGGCCACCCACACACCACCAGAACAGTAAGTAAAATGCAACTTTCTTTATTAACAGTTCATGGAGACAGTACAAATCACACATATATATAAAGATATATAATATATGCCATTTAGCAGACGGTTTTATCCAAAGTGATTTAACAGTAGTGAATGCATACATTTTTCAGTGTATGTGGTCCAGATGGGAAACGAACCCACAACCTAAGCGTTGCCAATGCCACGCTCTACCACAGAGCCAGAGAGAACCACGCCATGCCATACCCCATAACCCGCTGCAACTCTCCCCTCTTTTTCCCACCTCCCCCTTGTTTCCCCAATGCCGGGTACTGCCAGCCATCTTGTCCCCGTCATTGTCATCACCAACACACATATACCGGCAACACAACTTAAAACAAACAAAACACAAAATAGGAAACCGTCTCCCTGCACTCGCAATCGTACTGGAGCACATTTTTTCTCCCTGCCTTCGCATACCAGGGCCCTTAAACAGAGGCTCCCTCTCCTTCCCATGCCCAAATTCATACTACCAGCACAGGTGCAAACTATTATTCAAATATTCACTCATTACCACACTCCAACAAAATCGCTTTGTACATGCAATAACTGACTTTTCTAGACTGAGAATTACTGTTATTAACGTTAACTAACTTATAGCTAGCTATGACCATGTTGTCCAAATCACAAAATAAAAAGTTCACTAGCTTACTGCTAGGTCCAACTTTTCAAGACGTTTGAACTAGGAAATAACCATAGGCAATCTCCTTACAAGGTATAATTTGTGCTCTAAAAATTAAATAGGCACAGCTACAGGAATAAATCCAAAGCTGAAATAGAACATTCTATCTCAAGTTGTTTGAAAAAACACACCTCCAGACAGTGCCAGCATTGTTTGGAACTTATGTCAAAGCTAGCCAGGAAATACAGTGGTTGCACTCCTTTTCATACACCCAGGGCACAATCTGGCACGTCACGGCAGCAAGTGTTGAGGGGGAAGCATTTCTTTTTAAAATGGCACCTGAGACAGCATTTTTCACCACTATCAAAAAACAAAACATTATGTAATTTCTCATGGAAGAATGGTGTTGCATCCAACCAATAGACTTCCAGACACTGGCAAGATACATTGAAGCTGCTCTGGCAGCCTAATGCCCTCTTAAGTTACTTTATGTTGGTGTTTCCTTTATTTTAGCAGTTACCTTTATATACGTATATACTGCATACATTTGTTTTCTATTTTTTAAGCAAGCTCTGCCATTGTGTATTATAATTATGTTGTTGTTAGTTTTTATTGTGAACATCCTGTGAATGAATGTCATGAATGTCCATTTTATTTTAATAATCAAAAGAATATTTTTTTAAAAACAGGCATTTTTAGATATGACAAACCTCCCATTTGAGTAGTTAGATTTACATATACATTGAGATCCTTCCAAAACTAAAGTTAAGACTCAATTAATCAGCTATTGAAATAATAAAAAATCCCCAAATATTGTGCCATTAAACAAATGTGTTGTATCACATAACATGATATCATATGGCAAACCTAATAAATTGCTATTATTATTAGCTATTCAAAATGACTGTAATCAATCTATACATTTAAATCTTGGCTTTTAACATAAAAATCCAGAATGATTCACAATGCACTGGGTATTTAATCGACCATACTTTGTAAGTGTATTTGTCAGTTTCAAAAATCACTTTCTGGACCAGCATATTTACTTGGACCCCACACGTAATGCTCCAGTTTGTCTCTTATCTGCAGTAGTTCATTGTGAAATAGTAGTATATTTCTAGTTCCATTAACATGGACATTCATTATGAAACCACTAATGAAAAACTCTGAATTGTAGAAAAATGTTGACACTTTCCCTAATGGGCTTCAGAAATCAACTGCACATTATGTTGACATTAAGCACATTGTCTTGGCTTTCATTTAGCAATCCATGACATTAGAAAACTAAAGGTTTGCCTGTGAATTTAAACCACTGCGCCACTGCATCACAAATGTCCTCCCTGCATACATCTAGACACTTTCACAAAAACGTTCACAGAACACGAAGCTAGGCATTCATCCCCACTTTGGTAGCATTTCTAACCTCTTTCCATGTAAAGAAAATCTGAAATAGCCTTGTATGCTAATGGTGCTACCGTACCATGAATTCCAAATGCTGGATTGCGAGAGCTGAACTGTGGATGTTTATTTCCACACTCTATCATGTGCATACAGAATGCACATTATAGAGGAGCAGCTTAAGTCGGCTTGATTTTACAAGAAAGGTGCAGGAGAGAATCCTGATTTCTTACACAAGGGGGAGGCCTTTATATTCCAAAAATGGAGTTAGAGAGACCCAGGCACTGGGACTGCCAACCTGAAGCATAAATAAACACTACTCTGTTGCAAAATGGATGATGCCTCCACCAGGCCAGCAGGTTCTATAGATCTCTTTACATCTAGTGTAGTTCTTATTTTTCATTTGGTGCTATCCCAGTTTAACTTGGATCACCTATGAAAAGGTCAAGAAGTACTTTTCAGTTTTTCCATATACTCTAAAATATTTATTTAGATTTGTATTCCCTCCGGGAAATGCTCACTGTGAATCGGTTGCAACAATGTAAAATGCATGGACTCCAATGGAGCTACTGTAGTGTCACAGTCTGATAAGCAGGGAACAGAGGGATTGGGAGGTAGGGTTGAGTGCTTGCCTGACTTCTACTTGCTTCTGCTGGCAGTTTGGGAGCATCTTGTCTTTCTTTTGTATCAGTAGTTCTGTTTTTAAATATGGAGAGGAGAGGCACAACCATGTTTCAATTTATTTGGGGCAGCATTATTGCGTATGGTGCATTTTGTCTGTCTCATGTGCACCGGTGGTGAGAGCTGATGAGAGTTTGGAGCAGTGGGAACAACGAACGACTTGACAAGGTGAGAGGAATAAGGTGGTGACTCATTTTGAACAAGGATGTGTCAGGGCCAGAGTTTTTCTTGCTGAGAACCAAGGGAGAAGAGAGGGAAAAACAACTTCAGTCAAGTAAGCGCTATGCTGAGTTTCCTGATCGGTGTGCACGGGTGCTTTCAGCCACTGTTGCGCCTCTCCCAACGTGTCCTCCTACATTGATGGTTTCAGAGCAATCCTTTGGCATTGGCAACACAGTGGCAGCAGCAGGGTCCCTGTGATGAGAACAAACATACAGATTAAGACATAGGCAATGACCCAGAAAAGCCCAGTTCAAGGCCAAGGCTGTGCATGAGACCTGGAGCATGCATGTTGTCTTTCTTTATTCATTTTTTGGGGAAAACATTTCCTCACCCTGAAAAAGGGCACTGGAGGCAACAGTCAGTATGGATGTTTTTATACTGTGTTCGACCACTGTGAATACATTAACTCAAAATGATAAAAATGTGTCATGCATAAGAAAACAGTTGATGGACAGATGTATGAGTTTTTTTCCAAATGTGAAAATAGAAAAGCCTGCTTAGAATTATTGACTATTTCTCTTGGTGCATAAGAGGCATATATAATATAGCATGGAACATTTTTTCTTGTTTCTTGCATTCAAATAGGGCTGGCAGTGTGGTATAATGGTTAGGGAACTGGGCTTGTAACGTTAAGGTTGTAGGTTCAATCCCCAGGTGGGACACTGCTGTTGTACCCTTGAGCAAGGTACTTAACCTGAATTGCTTCAGTTAATATCCAGCTGTATAAATGGATTGTATGTAAAGAAATGTAAACTGTAAGTTGCTCTGGATAAGAGCGTCTGCTAAATGCCTGTAATGTAATGTAATGTAAATTTGTAGACAGAAAAATATCAAAGAGGTAGAGATAGAAAAATAGCACCGAAATATGCTCATAAACTGTACTTAAAGAAAGAAAATGTTTTCTGTTTATACAACCATCCTCAGTACTCTAGACAAATACGAAATCTTGACAAATGACCATTTACCAAATATTTGGTACATTTACTCAGTCATTTTTCTCAGTGACTGAGAATTTATACACAGCTATGCTTGTAATTAATATATAGAAAACAATGTAAATATTGTATTATTTATATGAATTTAATTAGCTAATTCACTTATTTAATGCAAATAGAAATAGGATCATTAGCATATTGTTACTGCATCTTAACATAGTTACCAGGATATTACCACCGTAGTCCTACTCTCCTGCAGCCATATCCCCTGCGTAATTTCAGGTGTGGAATGCTGAATTAACAGGACAATTGCCTTGTTTACGATAGAGTATATATAGTGCAGGTAAAACCTTTCGTAACCAAACTCCTGGTTTCTCTATGCCATGGTATATTCTTGTGTAGAGTCGATCGCTGCTGAGAGACATGTTCGCTGCTACATTCTTTATCCTTTGTGTACTTGCTGCAATATGTGTGCTATGTTTGTATGTTTGAACCACTGATTGTCAGAATAGGTGCGTTATGGGCCTTCACTGGCATTTCCCCTCTGCTTCCGGGTTAAACACTTCTCTGTTTCCACTACGGAAGGTATTGTATAAGCAGTATTTGTGTACATGTTTTATACCTTTGAGGAAAACCTTCCTCCTTTAATATTTTATTGGGCAATCTGTTCATCGGTTGCATTACTAAAGGTATTCTGAACCACACTTTCATTCTGTTTTGGAAACAGGTGCATTGGGATATCCAGTGTTGAATGCTTGTCACTACGACGTGTTGCAGCGATAAAGGTAAAGTCAAACTAGCCCATTGCGGGGGCCTCCAACTCCTTAGAATGACTTATTTCCAACATCATGGAGGAATGTACTTGCGAATTACTTGCACATGAAATGCACGTGTTAAAGAACTGATGCAGTCTTTTTAACCAGTGTAAACTGGTTATAAAAATATGTAATGTGAATCACTTAATTAATTAATTAATTAATAATTAATTGATGTCTTTTGTGTCCTTAAGGACATTGCCACTGCTGCTTTGCCTTCTCTTAAACTGTTATTTGAATAACGTCAGTTATGCCTTCTCCTGAACTGTTATTTGAATAACATTAGCTTTGCCTATGCTCAACATTGTATTTGAATAACATTAGCTTTGCCTTTGTTTAAGATTTTAATCGAGTAACATCTGCTTTGACTTGTTGAAAATATATTTGAGTAACATTAGCTTTAATTCTCCTACGATTTATTGGAATGACATCAGTTTTGCTTTAGTGACTGATTCCTAGTGTTTGCCGTCAGAACGAGAGTAGCCTCAGCTGCTGTAAATGGCAGGCTACTCTGGCTTTAGGCTAAGTATTGTAACCTATATACACCTGGTACAAGTTGGTACAAGTACAGGCTTTGGACCAGGCTTTGTGTACAGTTTGCTGACTGTCCCAGTGTCTATTACTTGACAGTCTCTTTTGGTTTCTTCTCTTTGTAGATTTGTTGGGTGGGGCATTCTCCAGAATAGTGGTCCCTGTACCTCACACTGCATGTTGTCATTGGTTGTAGTGCTAATCAAGTTCACTCTTTTGCAGTGTGTGTGTGGCGTGTGTGTGTGTGTGTGAGACACCTGGAAGCATGTCAATGTCTATTAATAAAATTGCTGTTAACTTTCCCTCCATCTTAGCTTAAGTGCTTTACTCCAAGTTTTAAATAAAATTATCTATTGAGCTGAATTTCACATCTCTGTCTTTAAATTGCATACTTACCTATGTGTTGGGGAAAACCCTCTTGTCTCTTATGCTATGGTATATTTGTCTCCACATAAACAAGGACAATGTTTCCAGGTAGCTAACCTGGTGGCTAGCTAGCAACCTATAGCTTAGCTAGTGTTAGCTGGCACAGATTAGTAACAATAGCTATCTAAGCTTTAAGTGGCTAATGTTAGCATGCTAACTAGTCTCAGCTAGCCTGACAGCTGAAACTGGGTGCTAGTAGTTTGTCTTTTCATTAGTTAGCCTTACAAATGTTAGCTAGATATCTAGCAGCATCTAGATAGTTGGTTAACAATAGCTGCAAGCAAGTCAAGGTCATGTTGTAATGTAATGTAATGTCAAATGTTAAATGTTACCTAGCTGACATTATAGAATCATGATTTTCAACATCGCATTAGAATAAGAGTTTTAACAACAGAATTACACTAATGCTTTGTTATCAAGCTTGCTTGCTATTTTGTTAGCTATGTTTTCACATTCAAGCAGGTGTAGTTAGCTTTTTGCTAGCTAGCTGTCTGATGTATTGAATGAGGGATATTCTGACTTTGATACAACTTCCACGCATGTATCCTGCTGTCCTAAAATGGATACAGTGCCATCCAGATTCTCATCAAGATTGTTCAGTCTTCTTCACACTGGCCCTGCCCCGCCACCCTCTAGCCAGCATTACCACTGAATATTTGGAGAGGGGTTGGTGTGATACAAATTTACCTTTACATTCAAGGGGAATGTTTCTGCTATTCGTAGGTGTGGTGGGCAGGTCCTTTTTTCACCCATGAAAGATAATAAATGACAGTTTAATAATAATTGTGTGACCTTCCCCATTTAATGAGCAGGCATACCCTAGGAGTGAATAAGTAATATTGCATTTCTTAACAAAACAGAATAGTAAAGCTAACATTATCTTAAAATTCTAGTTATGGGCTTGAGTTGGGGTTAGAACATTTGCAATTTCTGTTGTGACAACAACTACAAAGCCATTTATCTGTAATTACACAAACATTATGCCCACTAAAGCGGGCCCAAAGAATATAAATAGAGTTCTAAGCATTTCAAATTATTGGAGACTTTCAGCAGACCTCTGTCTATAACAGCATCAAAAGGGACAAATATAATTAATTTGTTATATTACCAAGCATGTTTCTCCATCTGCTTTCAGAGGTTCAAAATATAAACAGGAAACAAGATGAAGCACCGAAGGGAACAGGTGGAGGATGTCAAAGAAGGGGGAAAAAACATACCGTACCATATAATAAATACATTTGCTATACTGGAGCCTATATCATGTCAGGTCAGCCTTATTCAGTTTCAGTATTAGTTTGTTTTTGTGAAAATCGCTAGCATTTCAATATGCTTTTTGCACTCTTTTACAATATTTTTACAGCGGTATACAGTTTCTCACTGAATTAGAACACGTTGGACTTTTAAACTGCCCAGTGCACTGATGAAAAAGCTGTTTCATGTGCCACAGTTTTTATTAAAATTGATTACATTTTTAGGTTAAATTAAATTAGATTGCATTTTAGAGTTTTGGAAATGAGATTTATGATATACAGTGCCATGACTCTTTTTTGTCAGTCAGCTTGACAGGTGATGGATTCGATACTCTGCACTTCCCATAATGCATCACAACCAGTACTTCTTCATTCATAAGATTATTGTATTTATTTCTTTATTATTCTTTTTCCCCTTTCTTCTCCAAGTTTGGAATGCCCAATCGTATTCTAAGCCATGCTTGCTGTAGCCTCCTATGTCAATTGGGAGAGTGTAGAAAAGCATGTGCTCTCCTCCAAAACACGTGATATCAGCCAATGCTTCTTTTCACACTGCAGTCTACAAGTTAAGCTTGCACAGACATGAGTCGGAGGAAGCAGTTTCATAAGCAGCTTTATACAGACTGTGGGCACACGATTGACCAGCAGGGGGTCGCTGGTGCACGAGGAGACACGGATGATCCGGCCGACTGAATCCCTCCATCTCTAGGCGACAATACCATCAATTATGTGTCACTCTGCAGGGCTGCTGGCCACAATCAGCATTGGCATGGTCTGGGTTCAATACGATCTGGGGCTCATCCACACACTAGGCAGGATAAGCAGGATGAGCCACCCAGCAGCCTATAGGCATGGATTTTATGCTCTGTGAAATACATAACCACAAATAGGCCATGAGACTATGTCTCTGAATCACATTTGTAAAAGCTAGTAATGTTTTGTACAAAGGTTAATACAATTATGAGCAACCATCTCTGATCCATTTTGGGTGTCTTATCCAGTATAGTGTCTTAACTATGTGAATACATTAATGTATCAATTTATGAATCTCTAAAATAAAGGAATAGTTTTGCCCCAGTCGCATCATCAACTGTTAGTAGAGGAGACATTACATGTTTTTGCAAACATGGAACATATAAAATGAGGCTTAATAGTAGTATGGTGCCAGATTTGTTCACTTGTGACAAGCTAACATATAAATATGTCCATTTATACATTTTCCTGCTTTCATGATGTGAAGTCAAGTTGGGCATTTGTGAACATTCTATTTTTTTTTTACATTTAGCAGACGCTCTTATCCAGAGCGACTTACCCAGTTTACATTTCTTTACACACAATCCATTTATACAGCTGGATATTTTTACTGAAGCAATTCAGGTTAAGTACCTTGCTCAAGGATACAACAGCAGTGCCCCACCTGGGAATTGATCCTGCAACCTCTGAGTTACAAACTCAGCTCCCTAACCATTACACTACACTGCCAATATTACTGGGTGGGAAAATGACTCCAATGTTTAGCTCTCGGACAGTGAGTACGAGACAGATGTCCTATGGTCTGAAGGGTTAATTGTCACCTCTTGGCATTTTGTGTTATTATGATTTATGAGCTTAACGTTTCAGCAATAGATTAATTAATTATTATAAAAAAAAAATATTGAAGTAAACTACTACATTTTGCAGCCTAATTTCTAAGTTGGAATACTTAACTCTTTACATTTTATTTGCATTATTAATTTCCCTAGGACACACCCTTATCCTGTGCAGCTTACACAACCTGCATTTACATATGATCTATTTATACTGCTAGGTATTTACCAAAGCTATTCAGGTTCCAGATTTTGCTCAGGGTTGCAACAGAACCTACAAAGAACCTGCATTCTGCTAGTTACAAGTCTGGCCAGTCATTGTTCCTTAACAATTTTTAATACCAATAACAATGACAGCAATATGTAGCTTAGAAGTAGTGATGGTAGAAGTAGAAGCACAACTATAAAATAGTACTAGTAATAGTAGCAGTAGTAGTTTAGGAATATCATTATAGATACTATGACTAGTAGTAGTAGCATTATGTCGCTTTCACATCCATAGGTAGATAGATTTGGTCTGATTCAAGAGCAAGTTGCTACTTTGTTGCATTTTTCATTAGGTCCAGTTAGTGTTCACACGGTCCTGTGTTAAGCAAACCAAAATTTGTAAACAAATGACACGCGGTCGTACAGGTCGTTAATCTATTGGACAGAAAATTTCCATGGGAAATTCCCTTTCTGGTCATGGACAACATGGAGCAACAGCAGCGTATTGCGATCATCGCTTTCATAATTATGATTTGGTGTTCCAATCAAATAAGAACAGTGGAAACGTGTGAGCACATCTCAAGAGGTGTGAACAATGTAAGTTTATTACTTAATCTCTTGCGTGGCTGTCTCTGATAAGTGTCAACATCCGCTTTCAACCCACAATGCACTGTATTTTGGTTTGCTTCCTATATTAGGTCCTATATTAAGTCTGATTACATTCACACATGTAACAAACCAAACCGTGGTTCACTTGGAACCAGACCAAGTCCCGACTTTTCGGGAGGACCATGGTTCGATTGTTTGGTTCACTCCAGAGTTCGAATGCGTGTTCTCACCTCTCCAAACGAACCGGACTAATGGAGTAAACGCACCATGGTTCGATTTAAACGGCCAAACAGGGTAGGTGTGAAAGTGACATTAGTAGTAATGGTGGAAGAGGTAGTACTATACAAAATAGTAGGAATAGTAGTCTAGGAATATCACAATAAATACTAAAATGTCATATAGTATTTATTTATTTGAAAATGGTTTCAATCATGTGGCAGTGCCATATGGATAGCCTTTATTAATAGCATAAAGATAACTGTGTCTACTCTTAATTTTATCACAGAAAAGGCCTTTAACACAGTGTAGTGCATATGTAAACAGAAAGCCACTCTAGTGAGGGATGATAAACAGGAATTAACCATGTTCACATACAGAATGGCCTCATCACAAGCCCTGAGCTCTGCCTGTATCTATTGGATTCCTCATTGTGAATACAGCTTGGAGGTAATTTCACCGTATGCCTCCTTCCTTCTCTGCTTCAGTGCAAAAAGGTTGCCAGTTCTCCAACATTTTCCTGTGTCAACTAAACAACTATGATTTGTTAAAGACCCCCCTGCAATTCCTCCCTTTAAAAGGGTGCTGACCTCACAACACTCCTCTGTAATGCCCTCAGGAAGATTTGCTTCCCCAGCATAGATTAAGATAAGCAGGACACAGCCTAAGAATGCAGTCAGGGGGAAGGATTCCAGAAATGTTTGTAAAGTGGAAGGAGTGTGGTTGTATAGCCTATACAGCCATTGCTCCTTATGTGCCAGGGATATGTTCCACAGATGCTTGTGAATTGAAAATTCCGCAAATACTAATTTTGGCCTAAATGAAATAAACATTTAGGACATCTAACTCCAAGGCCTTAACAGAACGGTTTATTAGCATTGATAGCTATTTTAACAAAACAGTAACAGCTACAGAAAGAAAATCCTTCAATTGCCAAACAGAAAGAAAATAAGGAGGCCTGTGGGATATGTTCTAGAGATGCTCGCAAGTAGCAAGTTCCATAACTACTCATTTTGGCCTAAGTAAAATAAACGTTTCAGACATCTAACTGCAAGCACTTAGCAGAACTGTGTATTAGCATTGCTAGATAATTTAATGAAACAGTAGCAGCTATGGGAAGAAAGTCCTTCAACTGCCAAACAGAAAGAACTCACTCCCCATGAGGGCTAGACAGGAGACCTGAGCTTGGTTAACCCTGTCTGTGGACTAGATTTGTTAATAGCGTGAGGAGAGCACATTAAACATTTTGTAATAAGACACCCTCAGGCATCAAAATAACAAAATTATCTATGAAAGGCACAGTAACAAAGTAAACCCCATCCAGAAAACAGAAACAATTAATCATTTATTTAAACAATTGATTTGTCTCCTCCTCGCTCTCTCACTGTCAGACGCATTATGTACAAAAACGTGACACTTTTTGAAGCTTTGGGGATCATACAGCTATATTTTTCCAAGTGTGCCATGGACCCGAACAATTGGAATCATGGATTTAAAAAATCTGCAAATAATGATGGATAGGTGTATGTAGTGAGACTGACTATCATTACAAACTCACCCGAACATTCCATCTTTTTTGAGAAATAGGCTGCCATTTTGTTCCTCATCTTCCCTGAAAATAAATGGAATGCTCATGGCATAATTCAGCTCAAGTGAATCACTTTGAAGTGATTGCTAGTAAATTTATCTTTTACTCAGATATTTCCTTGGTAGAGCTGAACTTATAATGATGGGCTCTGGAGCAACGGTACAATATTGATTGTCTGTTATGTGTGTCAGCCAACAGAAGAGGTCAACTCAGAAAAAGACACAAAGTCATTACGGCCACAGATATAATGAATGCAAGGGGGAACCTTTTTGATAGATCAGTCATGAAATTTGTTAAGTGACACATGCAATGCAAGAGAGCAGTGAGATCATGGTCATCAGGCTTGATTTCCCCATTTGAAAACCCCAAATATCTTGTAACATTTGTCTTGCAGCATTCAGCATGCAATACAATTAAGTGAAACATTCAATTGTAGTAACAGTCGCTTTAATAGTCATATCTAATAACATACAATAATAATAATAATAATACATGTTATATAATAATTATAAAGCACTTTCCATAGAAGACTTCAACGTGCTGAACAGTAATCAAGAGGAGTCTGTCCTCTTGATATATAGTCATTGGGATTGGACCCAATGAGTAGACCTTCTTGTCGATGCATTTTTCATGCATTTTACATCTCGGTGTAACGTGTGTGAGTCTTCTATGCAATCTAAAGCTTGAAGAACATTTGTCAACTCCCCTTGTACAATCTGTAGGCGTACATACCATTTACACTGTCAAGATAAAAAACACCATCATCTTTTTTATACTTTCATCACAGTGCAGTGAATTTGACGTGTGTCAAAGTTCCAGCTATCCCAATCGTATTAATTACATATTACTGTCCAAATGTCTTTAATCTATTATTTCAATCTGGGTTTTTTTTTAACTTTATATTATTTCCAGGAATCATGCATGAGAAAACCACAGAGAAGGTTAATCTTTGGCATGTTCTCTGTCTGTAGTTATTGCTGAGAGTAATTCAAGAGTGGCTATTAAATTCAAAGCGCACAGGTGGGTTTTTATTCACATTGCTTTCTGTATTATGATAAGTACTCAGGTTTAAGCCTTATCAACTAGGCAACAGCACTGAGAATGCATTGCATCACTGCTTTTCATAGAGGAGGGTAGGGTATGCACAGACATGTGACTTGTGCAACTGTTTGTCTGAAACATTACTGTGCTTACAGAAACAAACATTAATTAATCATTCCTGCAAATAGAGGATGAGAGGAATTGTATGGATTTGTTTTAATGAAAGGATGAAATGAGGTCCTAAATGAGTGTGTGGATTTATGAGTCCCGTGTTCACTGTGAACTCTGTGATCCCCCAGTGGTGGGAGCAGAGGCCACTGGTTTGCACATACAGCTGATAATGGATGATAAATGGATCAGTAATGTGCTTGGACAGATAAAGAGAGGCTTTGTCTCTCAGCTGTGACAAATAAGCAGATCGCACACGAGCAATGCCAGCTCACAGCTGGTCACTACAGCAGCCTTTGAAGAAGCCACCAACTTTGAACCAAATGTAAAATGACACCTTTATTGTAGCCAGGATAAATAAAATCATACACCATATGGCATGTATTTTTTAAATATATAAAGGTATGTGTTCATGCATCCATCCTAAAATCAATTTGAGTAATCCTGTAATTTTGAAGAAAATTAGTTTTCTGTGTAAATTATGCATCATTAAGATTCTTACAGTCAGTCATCCTTTCTCCTTGTGCTCTGGATCTAGCTTATTCCTGAAATGATCTTCAATGCCTTAAGTTCAAGTGGTCTAAATGCACCAAATGTCACCAAATACCAAATATGACGTTTGTTCTGTCTGATGGATTCAAAACTCATGCGATGCTGGTGCTGAATTACACAACGAGAGCTGTTGAATGTATGCTGAATGCTTGCAAAAAGTACAAGAAAACAGAACAAAGAAAAAACGCTTTAGTTGAGAAATTCTGGCAGTTTGTGTAGGAATGATATATGAGAAATGTGCATTTGATCAATGGATTGTAATCCATCAGTGACAGAAAATATTTATTCATATGCCCAGGGTTGTGTGTTCTAAAACAACTTCAGTTTCTCCCTTAGATGTAATATTTCACATACATACTGTATATGTTTCAAAAAAGATGCAAGTTTAACATATTTCATAACTTAAACAAAGAAACGTATTTTCATTGATGCAGAGGTGTCATCACAGGTCTTAAAATGGTATGGCAGAAAATAGCATGTTACCCCCCCCAAGCCCACGCGGAAACGTTCCAATACACATGACGTAGCATAACAGCTCTAATGTTGCTTTAATAACATGTTTTATCTGACCTTGACATTACAACAAAAAAGCTGTCTTTTCATTTCAAGTGAAAGTCAAACTACAAAGTGGGTAACCGAGTAGGATATGGGAAGCAAAACAGCAGTCGGTGTATGTAGTGTGTATAATCACAATCCATTGCCCACTTTGTATCTTGATGAAAAATAACTACATTGTAGCTTATGAAACCAAAAAGGTATTTGTTCCAAAAAAAATCCAAAACAAATAGAAAATAGCAGAAAAGTGATACAGGTACTCCTCACTTAACAACCAAGTTCCGTTCCTACGACTAGGTCGTTAAGCAAATTGGTCGATAAGCGAGGAGCCGCCCCTTACCGACATTTCAAGCATACTGAACTGTTAGTGGGTTTGTGTCAACCGTCTTTAGATATTGTTTTAATGTCACTTTTGCACCATTTATAACATTTTTAGTATATTTTTAAATGTTTATACAGTAGTGTACTGTAGCTACTGTAATAAACAAAATAGAGTAAATCAGCTCTAATATACATTACTTAGGTTTGCATACTGTAAATACAGGTAATCGTTTTTATTTATTCTGAATAAAGAAAAGGTCTAAAGGAAACTCCAACTTGATAACTTTGTTTTAATTTGCATAACTCTTACATATTACAGAAGATAAAAATACAATCAGCGAAAATGTATAGATGAAATATGTAGTCTTGGAGATTGCGAAGCTAGTGTAGTGAATGCTGACCTACTGCGGGAACGAGACTGAGACTGAGAAAGGGTGATGCGAGATGAGATGCTTGACGCTGAGATGCCGAGCTGCCGTTTCCACGACCAAAGTTCTCGTACAGCTTGCTGGTCGTAAGTCCGCGCGATCCAGGTAGGTCGTTAAGTGAGGAGTACCTGTAGCCTTATTTTCCCAGTAGTAACTCAAAATCACAGTGCATACACACAATAATTGATGAGAACTGGAGTTCAGCACACCCGCTTGCATACAATGTGTCAATACACACATTCCTGAGACCCAACTCTGGAACACTGGTTTTTCAATGTTCAACAATACAATGCAAAGAACATATTCAACACCATATTTAAAAGGGTTCTTTTTAAATGAATATTAATATTTTGAATTAATGATAATTCATGTATTTATGTCAATATAGACAATTGAAATGTTAGCCATATTTCAGAGTACATCACACTCTTTAAAAAAAAGGTTATAATAGGGTTCAAAAATTGTAAGAGTATAAGGATTCAAATGGCACCAATATTGTGTCTGTACTATGTTTAAATATAAAGTAACAAAGAAAATTACAACTCAAATCCTTTGAAGAAGCATCAATACCTTTGTTTAGAAGGCACTTACAAATGTGATCTGTAGACTCAACCTGACTTAATCTTCCTTTTACTGGTGATCCCTGTTAAGATCCCAGCACATGTGGACTGCCTATTTTCTCAACAAGAAAATGTGCAATACTGTTTTCTAAGGTTATAACTACACACTAACATGTTTTCCACATTTCCCCCACAGAAAAGAAAAGAAAACTGAGCAATCTTTAGTAATAATAATAATAACTTCTTTTTTAAGGACTTTTCAAGCATTGTGATTTAGATGTATGCAGCTGCATAGGGATGTTCAATTAGCTATCGCTCAATTAGTACGCTGTCTGTCTGTCCTCAAGTCATACCCACCACCCCCTCTCTCTCTCTCTCTCTCTCTCTCTCTCTCTCTCTCTTCTGCGTACACACACACACTCCACTCTTTGTTTCATACCATTTAATACTAGTTATTGTATGAGAAAACTGTATTACCTGTCAACTGAAATTGGTATGGCCAATAGCTAAGGTATTCAAATCAGCTCCTTTAAAAAACGTGTAGGCCCATCACACATTCAAATTGGATTCAAAGGGATTCTGTAATTCAAAGATGGTTGGGATCTTATTAATTGATCTCCCCCACACTTTCCACACTTTCCATATTGACATGAAATAAGCACACCATAATTTGTTTTGAATGTACTGTATGTAAACTTTAAAACATGTATTATTTTCCATTTTGATGTATTGAATTATTTATTATGGTAGGAGGAAATCTTTGAGGCTGGTGTGTTATGACCTCAGTCATATTTCGAGACATTATGCAGGCTTAAAGCCTAAACTGGAAGCCAGTATAATGATGTGATGTGACGTCTGAAAAATATGCGATTTTGCCCAGTGCTGCATGCTATGGTATGCTTTGAATATAATAAATATGCATATAAAAACTCACAAATCCTGTAACATTCTATATGTCATATACAAGTAAATTAACACATAATCTACATGGAATGTACTATTATTAACAGGCCAATCAGTCTTTGGAATGAATCACATCGCAACCAACACATGACTACCATAACTGGTGACCTGCTATGGGCCCATCCTAAATGTGCTAACGGACTGTTAAATGTTGTTGAAACTTTCAGGTCAGGGGTAAAGATGTGCCTTTTGTTGGTTCAGTCAGAAAGTAATCCTTGGTTGTATTTCCAATAGAGCAGAACTTTTCCCTTTCCTCCTGTTACGTTCCACGTGTATGTGTGTTTTTGTCTTTCTCTCTGTCTCTCCCTGTTATTCTGCAGGAGTGCCATCCGCCATTCCATTCGCCGTCTCCACTGTCAATCATTTGTATGTCCTGGTCCCGCCTCCATCAATCACATGCCCCTCCATAAAAACCTTGTGACTGCTTCCTGTAACCTCCTTTTTGTTCTGCTGTGGTGTGTGTGTGAGAGGAGAGAGAGAGTGTGAGAGGAGAAAGAAAAAAAAATGTAGGGTTATAGCTCCCCTACTTGTGAGATTCCCTGGTTGTTCCTGACCTAGGCCTTGGGATAGGTAAGATGGAGGCCTCTATACACTTTCATACGTAGGTGGATATTGTGTATAGACACATTAGAAAAGGGGTGGTTGCCAACTGTGTACCTTTGTTTTTGGGTAGCTAGTGTAGATTAAATATGTAGACTTTTGTTTTGTGTAAAAGTTTAGATAGTTAGCCTATCCTGGTTTTTGGTTGTAGCTAGCCCTGTTTTGTTTGATTTAGTTCATTTCTTTGGCAACATCCATGTCCCTTGGCCTTGTGTCTTTGTGTTTTGTGTTAATGTTTGTAAATATGTAAATATGACAATTCAGAAAATGTGCAATATCTGGAAGTGCAATATTTTTTTTCTCATCTAAATAATGTAACTTTTAACTTTTTAACAGCAAATGTTCACATTTCATTTTATTTATTTATTTATTTTTATATTTAGAACCTTAATTTGTTTCTGCTGTTTCTGTTGTGTTGCTGTTTTTGTTATTGGTAAATGTACCGTCAGGATTGCCACTCAATTTCGTTGTACTCTGTGCAATGACAATAAAAAGAAATTGAATTGAATTGAATTGAAATAGCCTCACTGCCCTTTCACTTGTATATCTATATATATATATATGTATATAAACACTTTTGATTGCACCTTCATTCTTGCCTGGTCTTTATTATTTACACCCATTACACTCATCACCCAGTCATTATTTCATTTATTTTATGTTACGAACTCCCCACTACCCCTAGACACCTCAGGGGCATAACACCTCAGTGTTTATCATCTCACAATCCACCATGTACTGGACCCTCATGAACATGAGAATAAATATTAATATGCTAATCTATTTCAATGAGAAGCCTCCAATGCCTGTCAAAGTTTTGAATGCAGTCATATAAATGATAGTGATGATAGATACTTATGTTGGTAGCGGTCATGATTATATTAACTTAATCAGGACACATTTTGCACAAATACAAAAAGAGGGAATAATTGAAGATTGTGCAATACATTTTCCTATCATTAAAATAAATATTCAGTCTTAATTTGAATGATAGATTGACAACCATTACAGAAAAAAGTGTATATATTGTATCCAATGATATAAAGTATGCAAAAAGTAAAAACAGCAGGTGTTTTTTTTTCTTTCTTTCTGCCACCATTAAATAAATTCAACAGTGATGATCAAAGTTTCACAAAGCTTGGCAGGTTTGTAGAGGGTTCTGACACTTGTCCACACACAATAAGGCATTTTTAAAATCTTCATAACACACATACTGTTCCCCAATGAGGCCAGAAACTTGGTAAATATATGAATCTCCTCATGCTGTAATTGACACTTCTATTTTATTGTAATTTAATTCTATGAGTTACTCCATATTAGATTTTCCACCATTCTGTATTTTTGCATAATGCATCTCCTCCAAGAGAGTTTTTTGACATCGACAAGCAAATTTCACTAATTTGATCTTTGGGTGCTCTATGAAAATGATGTTGGATCTACACAAATAAAAACTACGCTCACAGTAATGCAATACATTTACAGTATTATGCACACAAGGTTAAACGTGATAATCATTGGAAACATCAGCACAAAAATTGGTATACACATACTGCACAACCAGTTCAAAACATCTACATGGCCACCATGAGCCAATAAATGGTATAATTTTTGGCAATAGAAAGTTGACATACAATCAAAATATCAATCAAGCAAAGGCCAAAGCAGTCAGAAAACCTTATACAGTACACTTAATTCTTTGCTAAATGGTAGTGTCATATCTGTCAGTCTTGTCATTACAATAAACTTTCATGCATACATATCCCCTGGCCCTCACAGGAAATTTAGGGACATCAAAAACTGCATTTAATTTATCCGTCTTTCGCATTCTGCCTTAGAACTAATTCCTGTGCTGAGTTGGAACCTTCCATTTCTTATAATACAGGGGTAATATGCTTTATTTTTTGCAGCCACCTATGATACTTCTCTCAATGACTAGTGTCATACTAGCAGAGATGAAGCAGGAGAGCTCTCTGATACATTAGAGTTCACAATGAGCATCCAGCTTAGTGGGCACTTTGAAGTCCAGCACACCCGTTGGATTGCTAAGGAAGTTGACATTCAGGCTTGGGCAATTAATTGCCATGATGACATTGGGGATTCAGGATTTATAGTGACAATTTAAGCCGTAGGCTCTTGTGGTGTTTTCCTGATTATTTCAGAAGAACACAGAATTCGGTATCAACAGGAAAAAGAATATTCTGTTTCATATATTTACTTGATAAAAAATCAGCCATTGCTCTGTAATTAGGAAAGAGCATAATAGGAATTGTTCATATTAAATTAATGAGGTTTGCTGTATTAAAAACAATAAGTACAAAATATTTGTAAAAAATATGCTCAGCATTTTATTTATGAATTTATCTTTGACTCATTAAACATAGTGTTTATCAAAAATCACCAGTGAGCTATTTTATTCTCCCTCACTTTACTGCCTCCACTAGTATTGGAAAAATAATACATTTCTGAACTGCAGTTGTCTTGCAATAGCTACATGTAATCCTTTCTGTAACATTTGGCTGTCAATGTAACATGGCTTTTTTGTAAGGTCCAACATGCCTGACAAAATTATAGCACTTCCCAGAGCTGATTCAGCCCAAGAAAACCTGTCTCTTGCAATTGACAACATTGGAAAAAAAAAGTATTTCATCCTTAACCCTTTCAGCCCTAATTAAATGCCGCTTCTCTCTTCAAATCTCCTCAGCTCTCTTCTCTCTTTGAGCTCCGTGCTTTTTTTTTTTGGGTGAACTACCATAATAACCCTAAATGGTTAGACAGAGCAGCTTCTCTGCTTTCAGGAACTGTTGGATTTTGTTCTATTGCGCATATAATTCAAGAATTACGACAATGAAAATGACGCATGTAAAATCATGTCGGCGGCGACATGGCCGTTTTAGAAGGGTTAATTTAGAATCACCAATTGTGTTTCTCAAATCATGACTGTTCAACTCACACCCATCTAAGCAACACTGCAGCTGTAGCACATGTACCTTTCTGATGCGCTTACCCAAAAACAGGGTTCCTACAAGTTTCAACAAGTCAAATTTAAGACTTTTTTAGACCTTTTTTAGACCTCTTTGAATAGAATTTTAGACCTATTCGCGACACCATATGATAGCTTTTTGTCATCCTCGGGGTGATGAAATTAGGGATTTCACTGCCATACAGACAAAAAAGTCTGAAGGATAATTAATATTAAATAAATAAGTCTCAAAAGTACATTTATTTTTATATTTTTATTAACTGTAGAAAGTCACTTCAAAGTGAAGAGAACAAAGTGCACAAAAAGCTTATAACAGCTTAATGTTACAGTATGTATACAAAGAGACACGACACTTGTTACTATGTAACAGAGCTGGGGAGGAACTACTTGGGGGCATTTCTGTGAAAACGTTGTGAAAACTGAACCAGTCCCCAACAACAAAAACGTCACTCAATCTTTCTGAGCTCTGCTCCCTTTGCCTCTTATCTCCTTCTCAATTATCTCAAGCTCGCCAACTTCTTCTTGCTGCCCTTTCGCAGGATGTTTGACTTGGAGATGAGCTCGGCCATCTGCCTGGGACAAGATGAGCAGCTTCTGGCAAAAAGCCCAGAGGTCAGGGTAGGGCTCGCTGAGGACATCACGCAAGAAGACATCCACTCTCTTTCACATGGGTTGGAAAGAGTGGAACTCCTCACTTCTCCCCTCAAGGGACAGGAGAGCACCGAACTGCTCCAGTATAACATCACCTATCACAAAACATATAAAGAAAAAAATTACATAAATCAGTACATCAACAATTAGACATGTAGGCCTATTGGTCATTCTAGATTCACTGAAACTACACTGGTTGACATAAAAAGGGCACTGTAGCCAATATGGCTGTGATAATTGCAATATTGGCTAACAACAATCATTTCAAATGTACTCAAACACTCATTCCTATGAAGCTGAAAATTAACATGTACTGTAGCTAGTATGTTCACAGATGAGACAAGTAGGCTAAGTTAACGTTAGCCTACAATAGGCCCACTGATGTAAAGTTAGCTGTGACACACTACAGCTAATGGCATTATAGAAAAATAGCTACCAAATGGAACAGATCAATAATTGATTTGCGTTACTTACTTTGACATTCGCCAGCAAGTCCTGCGCTGTTGCATGTCCCATGAACTGGGACCCCAGGTACCTAGACTGGACTTTCCCCTCATCCCAGAAACGAACATGTATGTCCAGCTGCTTGGTCTTGGTCGCCTTGTTCAAACTTTCATCAAACATAACAACGAATGGTCCGTTGTTGACTTTCGCGACGAGATCCCTCTTTATGTATTCCGCCAAACCGAACTTTGTGATATAAGCCGTCTTATCACCACCACACGCAAATGTTTTCGCGATGTCAGAATCGGGGAACATGCGGGCAAAAAGCTTGCCAATGCCTTCGTTGCTGTTATAGGACCGGTGTTTAACTACGGTTTCCAGCGTCCACATCACTTCTGCCACCAGTGTTGGCGTGATCCCAGCGCAAGCGGATCCCAGCGTCGATTCTTCCTTGAGTAGCGGGAGGCCGATTAGAGGTACCGGGAGACTGGGCCGCGGTAGCGGGGAGCTGGGAGGCCGGAGGCGGAGCTGCAGGCACTGCGTCCCCCGAAGGAGGAAGCATGGAGGAGAGTTGTCTGGTTTGTTGCAGACCTCTTATTTGGGTCTCATGTTTCGAGGACTTCGCATGCGATTCCAGAGACTTTACCCCTAATGTTCCGAGTTTAATATTTGTTTTGCATAAAGTACAACGGGCTTCGTGCGGATTCCCATCCACTGCTTTTAACCAGGACCTAAACGCGCTTTTCTCTACCCATAGCTCATTAAACCTACACTTGCCCATGGCTTATCAAATTACATAGCGAGGAAACTCAAAACCAAACACGAGTAGTTAGCTAGCTAGCTCTTGTCTACGTTCAACCAACTCGAACGATACGTAGCTTCGTTCGCCAATAATTTCTCCCCGGGGGCAGCGAATTTGCATTTTTTTGGTTCCAGCTTGATTAATTTCCGTGTAAATAGATAGGACTGATTTCTTTGCAGGACACTCAAAACATTTTTAACACAATAGAGAGCTAATCTCACTTTTAAGACCTAGCACCTCATTTTTTAGACCTAATAACTAAAATTTAAGACCTTTTTAGGCCTTAAAAATCGGATTGTTGGATTTTAGACTTTAAGGCTTTTTAAGACCAGCGCGGGAACCCTGAAAAAGCCAGTGACCATTATACACCCTATAGGCCACAGAGCACTATAGCAGTGAGTGAGCGCCATTTGTCACTGATGACAACTGATAACACTTGGTGCAGAAGTTGGAAGACCTACAGGAATTGGTGGTCACCCAGTGAAATTTAGCTGACCTAATCCCAGTCTACACCTGGCAGAACAAGGCCAGTTGTGTCCTGACTTTGGTTTGAACCTGTGATTATAGGGTCTAGCCAGTTCTCAAGGGGAATACCTTAAGAAACTGGTGGTGGTGACTGAAGAGTGTGCATGTGCTTATGATTGAATGTTATGGGTTTCGGTCACAGTGATCGACAGACATAGCCCATAAAAAGTGTAGACCATTTGCCAAACCATATTATAAGTTAGCCAGCCCAGTTATTTTTTTAAACATATTTAACTGGACTGGCTAATTTACTAGTGTATTATGGTTAGGCCAATGGATTACAGGAATCTTATAAATTATATAAGCAGGGGGCCTCCCGTGGTTACAACGTCCAACGCTGGCCACTGCGACTGGGGTTAGTTTCCACCACACCAGTTTCGGCCCTGGCTGGGAGTGCATTTTTTACATTTTAAATGTTTTAGGCATTTAGCAGACGCTCTTATCCAGAGCGACTTACACACTTTACATTTCTTTACATACAATCCATTTATACAGCTGGATATTTTTTTACTGAAGCAATTCAGGTTAAGTACCTTGCTCAAGGGTACAACAGCAGTACTCCACCTGGGAATTGAACCAGTGACCTCTGAGTTACAAGTCCAGTTCCCTAACCATTACACTACACTGCCACTGTGGGGTGACGATTGGCTGTCCGCCCCAGGGAGGGTGGAGGGAAGCCGACATGAGTTCGCTGCGTATAGGAGTGTACCAGAAAAACAGTCGACAACTCTGCGAATGTCGACTCGGAGGAGGCAGCACATCGCTTGGTCATGGCCCGGTCTCAGGGCTACGGCAGCGAACTCACAATACGAGGGGGGGGTGATTGACATGAAAAAGAGAGGGTATAATTGGCTACTAAATTGGGAGAAAAATGGGGAAAAAATATCAGAAACAATAGATAAAAAATAAATAAATAAATAGATCAATTATATAAGCATTTTTTAAGGGGCAATGGCATCAGTGTCTTACAATAAAAAAAACTATAAAATGTGACAGTGAGACAGTGTGGGTATAGAGAAAAAAGGAGGGCTAAGGCTTTGACCCACTTAGTTCCATAGGATGTGAACTTTAACTTTTAAGTCTGAAAGTTCTGACATAAACAAGTTTTAACCATTTTCTTCAGAGATCCTTACACGGAGACTCATCCTAAAGAAAACAAATCCCAAAGGGCTTTTGACTCCTTTTAAAGCATAAAGCCTCAAAATCCCCATGCACATGTCTTAAACATGTTGCCCTGTCTATTGTCTTGTGTGCCTTGGGCTCACTCATATATTTTATGAATGATTTTGAAATCCAAAGATGCTGTTTGAACAGCAGTGGTCTATATCATTTATTCAGTGATCAGTATTATTTATTCTCCCAACTGTTTGCAGGCTGCATTTGTACTTGATCAGAGGTTTACTGGCCACTTTGGAAAACATGGTATGGGAAACAGATTTTCCCATGGGAAAAGCAATCTGATAATTCCCATGCTCATGAATGAAAATGGTCAAGGTTACTAATTAAAATTGAGATTTTATTGGTGTGAGAAACACATCTTAAATATAAAGTCTTTGAAAAGCTCAAATTAAATCTAAGATGGTGCTTAATTGGATAAAATGCTGTCACTTTTCGAAATATGCTGCTGTGCTCCTGACCCTCATATTAATAGAAGTAAAGAGATTCATAAGCAAACTAAAACACAGTGCCCATGTCAATCAATGCAGAATGAATAAGTAATACACCACAACCATTCAACATTTAACCACTCTTGATCTTGCGTTACAGAGTACACCGATTGAGAGCAGCAATGAGCCATCGCTTAGGCTGCACAGCATCAGGGGACTGCGTACCAAATGTATTGACAAATTACTTAATTAACTGACACATTTAAGCAATATCACCATTAATTGCTTATTGCAATCTCCTCATTAAAAGTGCTAATATTTTTATTTCCATCCACAAACAGTGATGCTGGCATCTATTCGATTCATATAGTCTTGGTTGCACCCCTCCAATCTTCCTTGTTAAGTTATTCACTGTCACTCAATTCGATTTCAATAGTTTTCCACATAATACTTAGCAAAATTATTGCTACAGTATTTTGATCATTTAGTTTGTGACTGAAAGATTTTCTTATGCGCAGTTAATCCTAATGCACTGCAAGACATATGGACACAGGTGTATAGTAAGTAGTACTGGCAGTAGATTACCAAATCATTAAAGGATATTCGTTTTTTATTTATTTTGCATTGATACTTTACTATATGGTCAGGTCAAGCTTACAATTGAATTTCACCACATTAGTCTATTAAACATCATGAAAATATATTAATCTAAACCAAGTATAATAATGATTGAAAAGGAAACCTTGTGCATACTATTATTGATTTTAGCCCCAATTCTCATAGCCATTACAAGTTTGCTACCGGTCTGGTCACTTGGGAATTGTGCACACTGAAACTGTACCTCAGATTCACACCTTTATGGATCTTTAAAACATGTCCAGTGTTGGGTTTTAAGAGCCATGAGACTACCAACAGCCAATGAAAAATATGCAAATCAATAACAAAAATTGGAAACATGAAATACGAGAAATGTGGCTAAAAGGGGATGGAGGAAGAAAGATAAAATGCAAAACACAAGAATCTTACTGAAAATACACACTGGACTGAAGTGGAAGCTAAGGAATGTATTGAGCTATGAGAAGTACAAGAGTGTGTATTCGATCCACCAGCAGACACCTGCCATGACAAAAACAGGAACACAGTAAGTAGAAAGAAAAAGCTGGGCAGCTTGATAGAAAGAGTTGGTGACTTTGTGCATCATGTTGTTAGCTTAAGTGCTTTATAACCTTATAGGGCACTGTCGCTGACTAGTGGACAGAACCGTATGGATCGGAAACCGTTCCATAGTCCAGAGGTGGTCACACACAGAACGGTTCCACGATTTAAAATTGTGCGTGTTGTGTCAGTCCCAACTCATCGGATTCTGCAATAGGCCAGTTGTATAGAGTTACAGGTTCACTCAAAGGACACTAACTTGTGATTTTTATTCATTTTCTTTCATTTTCACTTATGTTTGTACCAGATATATGAGCAGAACCATATAAATGTATCTCCTCCCATCTTAATTAGTAACCTTTGCCGATGTGGATACCCTGACACCGTATTGATGCAAAACATAATTGCATAATTCAAACCCCTTTGATGTTAAGAGCAGTAAAGTGTATATTTTAAAGAAGGAGACTGATTATAGAATTAAACATTCAGATCCCGGTGTCAGTTGGCATATCTAGAGATATTCAGCAGGCACATCTCTGCCTCTATCTGTCTTTATCTATCTCCATATCATTCTATAAAATATTTAAATGGGTCAAGCAGCTAGATGACAATGTCTGAGCCATTCAGTGAAATAACGATGTAGTGCATTTTCACTACCCTGCAGTACCACTGGAACAGGAGCTTTATACACACCTGCTAGGCAGCATCCCTCTAGATTTAATTAAATCCATTTTTGATTTGCTGATGACTGCAGGTGAAGTTTCTGCCTTAGGCCTCATATGCATTCATTAGCCCAACTTATACATATACTGTATATGTCTTTATGGATCACTGTTTAGTCACAACTTATTCAAGCTAGTTGTTGAATGTGGTTAACACTAGAACCACCGGGATTCGTTGTATACCTAGAACCGCCAACAGGTAGAATTTACCCGCAGATCTATTTTGCATTGATATTGCAAAACAAATTGTACTATCACTGCAATAACACATTCGTTTCACAAGGGAATGTCTAAAATCACTAAATAACAATGCTTAATCATCCATTGTGTTTTAGTCATGCATTTGAACAAAGTCATGTGTGAATAAACAAATGACAAATATGACAAAGGGGCTGCCCAAGGAAATGGCTGCCTGGCCTCCAACACATGGGAGCCCGAGAACACTACATTTCCCAGCAGGCCACAGTCACACCTGAGCCGAGTCAAGGCACTGGGACTAAAGACCAGCTGAAGGCCATTGGGAGGCCTATTTAAAGGGCTCCTACCGGTTACACGTGGAAAGGAGTAGGAACGTGTTTGGAAAGGAGTTGGTGAGTGTGTTGAATGAGTAGAGAACCTGTGAAGTCTTTTTGACCAGCCAGGATTTGGAGAGAGAGCGTTTGGTGTATGCAATTGGATTGTTTGAGGACCCCCTTTCGATATCAACCACGGACTGGATTGTGGAACGGAACTGGATAACGGAATTGGATTTTGGACATTGACAACGAGCTAAGGATTGTGGACTTTGTGTTTGTATTCTCCTGAAGACCCCACCCTGTGTTTCGTGTCGTCAAGTATTAGATTAATAAATTATTGTTTTGTTTATATTACTGCCTCCTTAGGGTTATTTAACCTGCCTATGCCCTCTGCAAGGTCCGTGTGTGTCGCCCAACCCTTGGGGACACCACAATACAAAACAATAAAACAACAAACAGAATAAAGGCATGTGTGAATAAATGAAAATCACAAATAAATAAAATATTAATCTAGATCATTGGTTTTTTCGCAGTTAACACAAACACTCAAAACCATGACTGTACACTTACTGCATTTCACAATCTTTGATGACAAGTAGATGCCAATGCCATTAGGCTACATTGCCCACTGGCACTGAAGCAATGATGTGAGATTAGATACAGTAGCCTATTACAACACGTATCTGTCACAATACTTACACTTAACGCTAGCTAGCTAGCTAGCTAGTGCAGACATCGATATAATTGAGTTATTGAGATACGTTACCTCATTGATAACTAGCTAGCTATAGGTACAATAAGGGAGTGAATGCATACCTTGCGCAAGTGCTGTACATATGCCTATAGTTGACACTGCAGGCATAACAGGGACATGATCCGATCGTCTCGATACTTTCCTCCGAGGCTCTGGCTCGTTGTCAGATGATCCATCCGATGCATCTTCCTCGCCGACCCATGACACATCGCTCAACCCGGAGGCCTCCCCACCATCAGACTGCCCATCACTCATAGCATGTAGCAATGCAAATGCCTCCTGGTTATTCATACATCTTTTTATTATATCCATATTTGTATTATTCTATTCGTAATATTCTATTTTATTTTATAATGACCTAACTTGGCAGCAATAGAGGCCTGTCACAGAACACATGTGCTATTCGTAAAGATGGCTTTGTTCTACCGTTCAAAGGCACAAGAACAGTGGAATGGGATATAAAAACGGAATACCAAAAATAGAACAATCAAATGAAAATAACACGCATTGCATGGCAACAAAAATGCGCAAACAAATATATCATTACATTGCCTTCTATGGTGGGTAAATATTACCCCGTGATGGTTCTAGGTATAAATGCCTCAAACTTTTTTCAGTTTTAGGAAAAGTCCAGGACTGGGAGACTTAAGTTTTATATTGAAACTGAGTTAGATACAATTGAAAAACGGAAACGGGTAAATTTTGCCCTGTGGCAGTTCTAGGGGTAAAGATTATATACAGTATATAGTATAGATTAGGGCGTGCTGGCGCTGCCATCGGAAATGTTTAGTTTTTTTGTTGCAGGCTTTTGGAAAATTCGCTAATTGGTTTTTTTGAGACATTTAGAATAAAAATGTAAAAACACAACAGCTCAATCAATGGTTAGTTCTTGATAGCTAGCTAGCTGATACCCCTTTCACACCGAGGCAACGACCCGGATAAAACCCATGTTTGCCGTTGGTCTGAATGGGTCAACACGGGTTATCAGATCCAGGTTCGCAACCCTCATCATGACCTGGGTTTTACCTGGGTCTGACCTTGCTCAGTTGCGGTATGAAATGTGTAGTCCCGGGTTGATATACAGTCGGCGTGTTCTTGGTAAACAAACCTACTTTTTTCAAGTCAAGCGGCAAGCGAGTTTACGAGTCGAAACCAGTCGAAACAATGGAGAATTGGCAAGATTTTGAAGTGAGAGAGCTTCTGTCCATTCGAGGGGAAGAAGAAATAAAAAGGCACAATCCAGGCACAGTAAAAGATACTGTTATGTATGGCAATATTACATGGTTACTTGCTGAAAGAGGCATCTGTCGCTCTCAGAAATAAGTTATGAAGAAACGTAAGTCTCTGAAGAAGCAGAACACCAAAGTTGACAACCATAACAAGAACAGAAGTGGAATGGGTCGAATGGATTGGCCGTATTATGACATGTGCAACAGTATCTTTGGCAAGTCCACACCAGCTAACCCCATTTGACTTTCTTCGAACTCTGGAAAGCAAGCACCCATCTTCATCTTTTCCTAGTATCTAGTCCAACACCACTTCATACAGCTATTTATCTACAGCACCATATATTCATGCTGATACGGTATATTCATGTAGGTAGGGTTGAGGTGTCACCATGTCACCGTGAATATGTTGCTATTAATTGCTTGCAGGAGGTAGACAGATTGTGTGGTGATATCATGATGTGGGCAGCAATCTCATTCACTGGCAGAAGCAACCTGTTTCAAGTGCCGGGTGACTAAACAGCTCAATGCTACAACTAATGAAATTTCACAGCAGTACATCACTACTTTATGAACCATGCCACCATCATCTATCATCACCACAATCCCAGGTGGCATATAGCATGTGAACAGCAGCATTTTAACATATCATGCATATAATGGAAGCCTGAAGATTATTTGAGTACATTTTTTTTTTTTAAACATTTCCACAAGTTATTGTTTTCATAACGCAAGGGATAAAGAAGCATTATAAAAAAGACCTTTGTATTTTTGATATACTGATGAGCAGCGTTCTTAGCAGGTGCACATTAAATGACACTGAATCAAAGTTTATGCTCATTACTCTCAGTGAGCTGCCCACTCTGAGGACCGGAGATGGTAGGGGTGCATAAATCCATCACTTTGTATTCTTACTGAACTTGCTTCTGTTGCAGTATTTGAATAATTTCAACTGGTTCGTTTCTCGAAAATCAATAGACCCCTATTTTCTTGTTTAACTGAATATTTATACACATGAATAATACGATTCACGTCACATAGCCTGAGGCACTATTTCTTGTGCTCTAAGGCTGACAGGTTTGTTTGTTTGTTAGTTTGTTTATTTGTCTGTTTCAATGGTAAAACAATTATAGATCATCCTGCTATAGTTCAAAATCTGAACAAGTGGAGTGGATCTTTCAGTGAAATCTGTTTACATGACATTGTCACAGTGAATTTCAACACTCCAGCTGAAAAAATGAAAGAAAATAAATGTTTTTGAATGCTAGATGGAACTAATAATGTCTAATGTGTGAGCTAAAAATAAATAGTTTGACTGCCTTGGCAGTGGGGTGACAAGTTACATTAAAAATACTGTTGTCAGGTAATTACATATATTGTGGCTCATATATGTCCATATACTGTATATTGTGGTTCTATAAGGGTTCTGGAAATTCAGGTTCAAAGTTCAATCTAAAGTTGAGTGTGAGAAACCCACCATCACTCAAGAGAGATGGGAACGGGGTAAACTGTGCTGCCAGTAAATATACCATGTATAGTGTGACACTGGCATGTCGCTCAATGAGGGGCACCAGTCCCTCTCCAACTCATAGTTTCCTTAACTGAAGTATTCTGTAATTAGCAAAAGCCTGTTTCATTAACATTTTATATTTGGGCATTTAGCAGATGCTCTTATCCAGATCGACTTACAAGATGATTTTTTCACTTTCATGTGTGGACTGGACAGGAATATATTTTCTACACATTTTGCAATACAGTTGCACTTAGCTCCAGATTTGTTGTTAGCTCTCAGTCATACAATGATACTTGATACTTTACTGAAAGAGCATTTGTGATTTCTTTGCTTGATTGTTTCAGCATTATTGACATTAGCAATTTTGTTTATCTGTTACCAGTGGTGGACAATAACAAAGTACATTTACTTTACTTAAGTTAATTACTGTTAATTGTGACATGTGTTTGATAAAAATGTGGTAAATCCCAATTAAATCCATTTTGATTGATTCCATAAATAAAATGTGAAAAATGCCAAAGGGGGTGAATACTTTTTGTACCCACTGTATGTCTTCATGACTCATATTTTTCTCATCACAGGTGATGACACCACAGATAGCTCAACTTTTCAATCCAGGCAATTACATTAATGGAGCTTCAATTATTGCACCCATATTCTATAATTTCACAGAGTCATAGGAGATGAATTTCAGAACCTGGTTGACACTTCTATAATTTCCCACTTTTGCTAATGTGAGTTAGACCCATCAAAGGCTACAGTGTCTTCTTTGGTGTATATGGCAGGGGGAATAATGTGGAGTGATGAAAGCAGTTAGCACCAGAATGTATGTTTAGTCCTTTTGTACTGCTGCTGTTTTTGATACATGAAATGACAATAATTGTTTTTTGTTTTTTTACACCTCTACTTCCTCTCGCCTAGAGTTCCTTGTTTTTTTTGGATGATCAAGCCTTTTAAATCTGGAAATGACTTAATTACTTATAAAGAAGATTACTTAATATTACGATATATATTGTAACACCCCACAGGGTTTGGTTGTAGGTGTTATGTGGAGTAGTAAAAACCAAGAGACAGATCCACGGTCGAATGTACCAAAAATTGCTTTAAAGGGAAAATCCACTCACGAACACAATGGGGAAGGCACACAAAATATTTGTTTGAATATTTATATAAAGTCCAACACAACTAAAAATATTTTAAACAAAAGATTTCTTCCTCTCTGGGGGCTAACCCCTTACCCAGAGCCTCTCCAAATCCTGGCTGGTCAATAGACGTCACAGGCTTCACTTCCAACAACTTCCAACAACTTCCAACAACCAACAACTTCCAACAACTTCCAACAACTTCCAACAACTTCCAACAACTTCCAACAACTTGTCTCCTTCTCTCTCTGTTTCTCTCCCTCCACTTCACAGGGGAACCTGGCTCCTTTTATCCACTGTTGATTGGGTGTTAATTAGGTGATTAGTTGCAGGTGGCAGTTGTTTTGGTCCTGCGAGGTCAGGGTGTGACCGGTAGATGGCACCATATGAACCCGTGCACATGGCTCTGCCTGCCAGGTTGCCACAATATGTTCTGTGAGCGCTACTTCTACTACTACAGTAATTTAATACAGTAAATTAATACAATTGCATATGACAATAAATTAAAAGAAATGACTATATTGATAATTAATACATAAGATTGCTATGAATGTAAAGAGAAAGAGGTACTAAGCATACATAGCATGCATGCATGATGCATAGTAATTGCCTGGAAAATATTCTAAAGCTGGGTCGTTGTAAATTGGCACAAGGAAGTACCTATTTATTTAGGAATTTATTTGAAAAGGAATTAAGACCATTCATTTTGTCATGATGCATTGAATGTCATCTGATATTGACCGCAAGGTGTGCATCAAAGAGCGTATATTTGTATGTAATGGGGCTGAAAAGTTACATACAATCCAAGTTCTTATCTGACTGAAATTAGTTTCATATCCCATTTAATGTAGACAGAGGAGTAAACAGATTACCGAGAAAATCTTGTTCATAGACCTGAATTCATTTGACTTTATTATTAGTCACAGGTCATATGGACCTACTGTATTTCCCCTTGCATTCAACTAAAACATCTTAAACTTACATCTACAGTAACTAACATCCAGCCTGGAAACCTCAGCCATGTCTGGCATACATCCAAAAGCATGAGAATTTTCCAAACACAAACCCACTGACAAGACTGCTTGAATTATTACTAAAAACTGGGGCTAAGTGCAAATGCTTAAGACAGAGCCATCCCTGTCAGTGTAATATTCATCTCTCATACACTGTCCTCGGACAGTGAACCCCTTAGAGGCAGGACATAAATTTGTTGAGCTTCCAGAGTTGACATTGACATACTACAATGACCAATGTTGTGTTTGCACAGTAGGCAGGCACACAGGCCCTGGGCAAGAGTGGGCGTGTTGTGTAACTGAGTATGACCCCTGGACATTTCTACTGTCAGTTACCAGAGCACGCACACAGTTTTAGCTAATAGAGTGCTTTCCCAGCATTCAAACCCAAACCAATCAATTGATTGGGGCTTCCATAGCAGGGGATCACACTGTAATAGATGTCTATTGTGCTGCAATACCTGAGTATGCGTGAATACAAAAGGACCACCAATGCAGAATCTCTGAAACTTATGTGAAATGCGACAATTATCCCCTCTGGCAAGGCTACATGCATATAAGAAACAGTTTAGTTGAGTGCATACATTTGCATTATATACAGCAAATACATAACACTAGACAGGTCAATGGGTTTAAAAAAATTGTAAGCACGTTTGAAATTATATATACTTAACAATGAACAATGATTTAACAATGATAAGTGTACGTAAGGACCATGCAGGGAAAACAATACGTAGTGATTGACACAGAGTGGCAAGAGGTATGCATCTCCTTTCAAAATAGCTTAAGTCAAAGACATGTGTGCATACTTTAAATCAGAAAACACCCCTAAGAGAATAAAGCATTTGGCATAATGACAAATCTCTTATGATATATTACCTTAATAAAAATAGGACTTGATTAGTGAGCTTCTTTTTTTTTATTATTCCTGTCCGACAGGGGATTGAGCACGCTGTACAGGATACTGAGCGCATTAGTAGAAATCGATATGGTGGCATAAAACAATAGGAGCTTCAGGAGATCAGTGTCAGGCTGGTTCATTCATAAAAATTAAATACTTGGTGTTGCTTTCTCAAAAAGTCGGTTGCACAGAGACCTCTGAAAGAGAAACCTGCACTGTGCCGAGAAGATACGGTCAGAACAAACAATGTTGATGATTTGGTCAATTGGGATTCTGGACAGCATATAATAAATCAGAAGGTCCTGGCAGAGGGTTTGCAGGCTTGTGTCAGCAGCCAGGACTCATTCCAGAGAAATGATCCAGGCTTGGCAGCATTCTACACATTATCTGCAACAAACGGCTTAGAAAATAATGGATGCACAGATAATATTGATTGTGGACAAGACGGAAGTCAACCTAGAATTCATATTGTAGGTGAAAATGCTGGAGCAGCAAGCTATTGCTGGTTTGAACTTCTGTAATTAAAATTATATATTTTTTTCTTTCACTACATATTTATTTATTGTGTTGCTAACTTTATTGCTGTGTAAGGTGGGGAGATATAAAATAAAATATACTTAGCAAAGTAGCTGGCTCCATGCAATCCATGCATTTTTGTCTCTTCCATGATCCACATTCAGAAATGATGTAATTTATGAGAGATGCATCCAATTTGCGGAACGAGATCTAGACTGCTTGGAAATGGAGCCTAGTGTTTTTGGTATTTTTTTTTACATTTTGACACAACATAACATTTAGATATTTTATTAAGTAGTACAGTCTACACTACAAATGTTACAGAAAGGCTTGTAGATGTAAATATGGAAGATCTGAAGGGGTTAACTGTGGCCTTACCATGCTATGTTTTTTTGTTGTTGTTGTTGCATGACACTCCTGGTCACCACCAAACATGTTACAGTACAATATGAATTTAAAATCTGCATTTTAATCTACATTTTCTCAAGACGATTTTTATCTCAAAATGTGCAACCTTAAAGTTGTGTTGCCAAGTAACAAATACTACAATCCTGAGAATTCCTGTTGAAATGCAGCAGATACATCCAACTGACCTATATGCAAATAAGCCCTTGAGATGTGAATATAATTACAACAAAAATGTATTTTCAGAAGTGTTCTCATGAGGTTTTTTCTCTCTTGGAAAAAATATGATTCCACTAATGTATTTTTAAAATGTGGGGAATCTCTGAAGAAATCCATAATTGTACAGAAAAATCCCCATCAGTTAGAGCCTTGTGGATACATGGATATCATAGCCATACAAGCCAGCCACTTTTGGGGGTGGTGGAGATATTAATTACTGAATTAAACAGATTAAAATGATCTGGACTGTCTGCTTCTTGTGTCCCAGTGAAGCTCAAATGCAGTGCACACGGTGTCCTGGAGAAATAACACTTTCACTATCATTAGGCTACACAAAGACAATTCTATGGAGGATTTTTTTGTAATATAAATTTTTAATGAACGTTCCATCACCGCAGTATTAATCATGTGCATGTGTATTGTAGCTGGCAAAAAAGCAAAGCAACTGTAAGGTATGCCTGGTTCAGTAGCCGCGTAGTAAGCTGTTGAATACATTGGTAAGTTTTATTGAAAAATAGCCAAAATACTGTGATAAATCTGTATGATATGGTGTTACAGTATCAGCAGGGCGAGCAGTGTATTCCCCGAGGGGATGTATTTCTAGTCCATGAAATGAAACTTAAACGGGAAAAAAGTTTAAATGAAGTTTGTTATTTTTCCCTCTTATGTTGTGAGAATATTCTGACAGTGGGCCTTTGTTGTTCCATCCACCATCATGAATTTTTATTGGTTGCAGGCTACACTCAGACACCCGTATTTCTGTGCCTTTTCCTGTTTTTTGGCATCAGAATCCCTAATGAGTTGCTCAAGGGACACAGCGCTCACATATTGAGTCCAGGGCCTTTTTTCTTTGTGAGAAATCAGTGACAAGAGGCCCTGGGATTATATTTTAATTTAATTAATTGTTTCATTTCTGAAAAACTTGCTATAATTTACATTGCATTGCATTTTGTGGAGGTGATGTCTGATTAAAGAAAAATAATTGCATTCAGGGAGTTTAGCTATGAATAAACTGTGGAACAACACTTTTTGGGACTCCCTATCACAGCGTCTGCTATATGCTTTGCCAGAGATTCTCAATGGGAAAGTAATTGAATCTGTAAAACACAAAATATGCATTGTAAATATTTATGTTCTTGCATATGACTGTGAAGTAAAACATGCCATTGCTAACATTGTTTTAACTCAGGCTTGGGAAGTATTCTGTGGTAGAATTTGTGCCTAGTTTTAATCCAATGGGTGTCATTGACATCCTCCTGTCATGGTCAGCTGCCGATAGTAAAAGGCAGAGTAGCAGACAATGTAAAAATGAATAGGGGCACCAGAACTCTGCGAGTCTGCCCTTGATAATCCATGTACTCAGCAGTTATATCCACTAGTAGTAAAATATATGCTATATGTAATTTTATATTATTTATCATGAATAATTTGTATTAAATTATTTTATAAATAGTGAACCAATCCCACAATTTTAAAATTAAAATGTAAAATTAGGCTTGCATGGGAAAAAGCGTGTATGTACAGTGTATTGCTGAGAATGGAGGGGCAGACACTGAATTTGTCAGCGGCCGATGGAAATCATTTGAAAGTACTCTAGGTAAGAAAAGAATGTAAAAAAACTGAACACCTGGAAAGATAAACAACGAAAGGGGGAATAAATGGGAACCGTAAGTCAATCACAAAGGGTAAGAGAAGCTGAAGAAAAGTCCTCCGAAAGAGGTATGTGGAAGAATCATATATGTGACTTTAGCTAGCTAGCCTGTTACTAGTCGCTAGCAACAGCTAATCTAAGCGTACTAGCTACAAGGAAGTTCAGAAGGATTTCAGCCTCTTAATCTTCCTTGACTAGCTACTGATAACAGTTGTTCGTGGCTAGCCTATTACTAACATCAGCTAGCTGTCTCAAGTTAACCCAAGTTAACCCAACTCGTGAAACATGAATCGAAATGCATCAGCTTGCTAATTTTGCTAATTTAGTTAAGAAAGCTATAGCTGTATCAGGCAGAAAACAGTCAGTTTATGTTACCGCCACCCCCTATTTTTTGCTTTTACACTTATTTGGACATACCCAAATATAACAGTTCCTGTTTGACACCTCCCAAAGGAAGATCAAGCATAACTATAAAAGCTTACTTTATTGTTTATTGTGTAGAAGCATTTCATGATATACCTGTAGATGTCAGTGGATAGCACTGTCGCCACACAGCAGGAAAGTCTGAGGTTCGAATCCCAGCCGGGACCTTTCTGTGTGGAGTTTGCATGTTCTTCCCATGTCTGCATGGGTTTCCTCCGGTTACTCTGGTTACCTCCCACAGTCCAAATACATGCATGGTAGGCTAATTGTAGAGTCTAAATTGCTCGTAGGTATAAGTGTGTGCTTTCTGTTCCTTAGTTTTTACCTGTGAGTTTGTGAAGGTGTAGCAAATGTATGAAATCCAAGTACTATGTTTTTAAACTAACCTTATGCGTACACTCATGGAGTTAGCCCGCTAAAACACAGCTATGGCGAATGACAGAGATATGATTATAAAGCAGACTTGTATGGACAATTTAAATATTATGGTTTTGGTATTTGCAACTCAATACTTACCTTGAGTGCAAATATTCTTCACATGTTTGACATTCTCCAGACAATTTAACTTAATAAAAAGCTCCAATTTTATATATGCATGTGCAGTAATAATGATAAATCTTCCAATAATCTTTCAGAGAACAGCTCTAGGTGCCATTGTGTGAATGTACTGTTCCAAGGTGTTCAAACCAACCAGATCGAGAAGTGCATATTTGAATTAATCACACAGTGTTAACTGCCTATGGTATTTCCTTTTGGAAAAAAAGCATTGTACTTATATTGTCTACAAGCCTTGCATTGCTTGCTCTTATTTCAAGTGCTTTGTCATCTCTCTGGCCTTTCATGCAGATCATTTTCCCGCCTGTCACTCGCCTCACTGCACTCTCTCTCAGATACAGTACTTCCCCCTCCACTTTCCTTACACATTCTCCCACTCATATCAACTTGTATGGCTGCAGACACATAATTTGTGTCGTTGTTATTTTTAGTAACCAATCTAGCATAATTTTGACTTCACTGAGTGAACTGAAGGTCTTTGAACAGTCTGTAAGGATACAGCACATAATGCCATTTTGAGAAATGTAAATCAAATAGGTAGTAGACATTCATACATTGAATAGTCAATGTCTTTATTATGCCCCCCCTGCACCCACCCCCGATCAACCATCAACTATATTACTCTGATGATGGAAACTATTTCTATAACTTCAACGTATATATATTTGAAATGTTCTCAAATCTTTCAATGAAGGAAACTATGCTTATATTCCTAACTGAAACACTTGCTGCACACAATGAAAACGTTGAAGTTCCTTCGCCCTAACACGCACGTCATGCAGTGCATTCAAGGATCTCGTCTCTTCAATTAGTTACACAAAGCTAACTTACCATGGGGAGGGGTTTGTGACGCAGTCCATCACCCATCACCATGAATTAATTGAGCTGTATCTACGTGACAGCTTTTCAATCTTTTCTGTGCAGTTAGTCATTTGTGCTCCAGAGACTGTGAAATATCTGTGATTGATAAGACAGGACCTGACAGGCGTCCCTACCCTCCCCCAGCATTTGCTCTCCTGACCTGTGTGACTGACAGGGGGCTGTGTTACAAACAATTAAACCTAGGGTTTGGAGACAAGCAGACCCTCTTCGAGGCAGTTATTGACAGAAAATTGATTGGGGGGGTCTGACCACGCCATCCCTGTGGCACCAGTGTGTCACGGTTCCGGGGGCGGTGATAAACTATGCTCACAAAACTGTTTGGGTCCAGTGGTTCGCTGATGACAGAAAAGGCTGGGGCTCATGCTGATGGAGTTTATTTCCTCTGTGTCATTCTTACATTGTCTTTTACACACAGTGTGTGTGTGAGAATAGTCTTTCTCTGTGCAGTGGCTCTGCTGGCATCTTATCAACCTTACATACACAAGACGATGGAAGTTCATTGTGATTGACACATACAGTCATTATAGTGGAAATAGCTGCACAGGTACAATAGCTTATTTTTTTTAATTATTGGTTTCAGATTTTTTTCCCATTTTTCTCCCAATTTGGTAGCCAATTATACCCTCTATTTCTTTCGATTCGCCCTCACCCACAAACCCGCCGCCCGTCACTATGGAGCAAGCTAATTCCCAGAGGTCGGCTATGATCCGCCTCCTCTGAGACAGAAATCGCCCATCTACTTTCTAGAGACACCCTTCACGCTTCTCGGTGACCTCGTGCCGGCTCACCCTCCCCCTTACCCCTGGGGTGGACAGCCAATCGCCGCCCCCAGTCGGGGTTCCCAGCCAGGGCTGTACTGGCGCAGTTGGGTTTCGAACTATGGCTGCAGTAGGCAACTTGCATCCCGGGTGAATGCCTTGACCATTACGCTGCCCGAGGCCCCACAATACCTTTTTAAACAGATGAAATGCCTGTTAATTCAGAAAATCTGGTTTTAGGCTTTTAATTGGTATGACAAGCACTATTATTAGAAGTATGGAAGACAGAGATAAAAGTCTTGTATTATGTATTTCTTTGTGGGTTCAGTGTCAGAGTAGGCACCATGGTAATTAGAACTGTTTTTTAATAGTATTTAATAGTAATACTGTTAATAATTAATAGTAGCAATTGTAAGCATGTGAGCATCACCCCAGTCATGCACAGTATAGCTAGCAAAAACTATTTTGAGAAGTAAATGGCTTTATATTTCCCACGTCCTGCTGATGGTAATCAAAAAGTATTGGTATTGTACACAAGGCCCACCCTTCACTGAGCACATGCTGATGTAGGCGTATGAATACAATTATATCATTGCCTTAAAATGAATTGAGTATCGAAAAACTTCTGTGTGCATTCATTAGAATAGTCATTTCCTTACTTCTGGTTCTAATGCTTCTGTTCAGATCAAAAAAACACTGACAGTCAGTCTCTTCTCACTGTGTGTGTGTGTGTGTGTGTGTGTGTGTGTGTGTGTGTGTATGTGTGTGTGTGTGTGTGTGTGTGTGTGTGTGTGTGTGTGTGTGTGTGTGTGTGTGTGTGTGTGTGTGTGTGTGTGTGTGTGTGTGTGTGTTACAACTCATAGTTGAGCTCTTCCCTCTGGGTACTTCCCTCGCACTGTTCTCAGACAAGCGCTAGTTTGTCATCTAATGTCCTTGTCCTACTTTATGAGTCGACTTCCCTGCTGAGGGGACTGTAGAATGTTCTTCCTTAAACCAAGGGTAAAGAGATTATGATCACCTGGAACTTGGCACCGATGTGGAACATGTCCTCATTTTTATCCTGAGATTCAACTGTCTGAGACCAAGTCTGTTGGTTTGCTTAAATTTTTCACATTTTGAAGTGCAGTATTAATTTTACAGAAATGTGACACATAGATTAGTGTCTTTTTTTTTTTTTGCCTTTTTTACTATACTGTTGCATTGTAACATGTCAGATTTTTGACCTTTTAACACAAACCAATTGTTTCCTCTTGTATCATTCTATATCAAAATGCCAACAAAAGAAATGTATAGTGTTGCCAATGCTTAGAGAAGTTTGTAATACAGTGTGAATGCTCACACAAATTATATGAGGGACACTTCCCTGTATGAGCTACAGTATTTAACATACATTATCACATAATGGCAGAGGGTATTTTTCAAAGCCTCATTGAAGGAGGATATTAGTTTAAAAGGAGTAATATACACATAGTGTTTCAGATCAATGAGCCACCATCTTCTAATTAGTTTGAAACCCTTCCTATGAAAGTGTTGCCTTGCAATAAGGGCAACCAACTGATACAGAACATGTAGCTAATTAAAAGTGATACATAATGCTTAATTAAAACCTCATAAAGTCAAACCTTAAGTGAAACATCCATTTCTGGCTATTTTGTTCAGTGGCTGCTCTCAGAATCCTTGTTATTTTTATGGTAACATGTTATCTTTCAACGGCTCAGGGAAAATGTGCTGAGAATTATGGGTAAAATAATAATAACAAGCAGTTATGGAAGAACTGTGTAGCACACTTTGAGGCAATTAATACATCTGCAGGTGTAGCATGAGAGGAATGGGTTTGCTGCTTCAGCAGGAACTGAGGCTTTTATCTGTAAAATGAGGTGTATTACTGTGCATTTCAAAACAGAAACCTTGGAAAATGAAACCACTTTCTAGTAGCGAATGGTTCTTCTTAGCCCCCCACAAATGACAAGCAACTTAAAGAGCATGCTACTGAACATTTATGATAATTACCAGCTTCCAGCTACATGCATTGCAATATATCTGTGCCAGGATCACTTATCGGGCTATTTTATATATGTCTCATGTGTCTTTCATGTGAATGACAGGCCTTGAGTACCAGTTCCTCAGAAAGGAACAAGACATGCCCCAGAGCTGTCAAAGCATTATCACCACATGTGTTGTAACTGCAAAACAATGAAAGCCCTTTATCATCAACCATGTCTACCTGGAAAAAATCCTGCTCTCCATTTTCTGCTCCAAAGTAAGGGCACATACAGCAAGTTATTGTGAATATTTATGAGTAAATGTTTTTGAATATTTTCTCAATATTTTTCTTGAATGCCTTCTATTTAAAAACAGCTTGTTCAAAAAATGTTCTTGGGTGGGGGGGGGGGGTGAATCTATAAAGCCAGTACGTGTGATTTTATCTGTATCTTGGCTCAAGGTGAATTTCTATCCTGTTCCTGGAAAGAAAACTACCCTCCCTTTCCAGCTGAAAAATGAGGCACCTTCCTGCTGACAAAGCTCTGCAGTTGAGTGGCCCAGTCCTCTCTGAGCTGTGAAGCACACAGGATTGAAAAATGAATCGTGTCAGTTGGCCCACTTATTTCCATTTTGTGCTTCTCCTCTTCCTCATACAGGAGTGCTGAGGAGGTGCTGTCAGACGCCAGGCCCTGGCATAATTACCAGCACTGGTTTTTACACAGTCCTTCTAAATTCTATTAATCCAACTCCTTTCTTTGCCAAAGCTTCAACTTCAAATAATCTGGTATCAGTTATAACAGTAAAAGGAACACATCTTATTCAAGATTATACTTCATAAAATACACTCAGCTTCCATGTTTTTCCATTTATTTTTAATTAAATATATATCTGTGATTCCAATTTCATCTAAAATAATACAACATGCACCTCTATATATTGTTTCTGTGCGTGTCTGCATCTTAAGCTCTGAATGATACATTCAGCTATATTAAATTGAGAGAGAACTATGATATAGTTTATAATGTGTAACATTTTTAAAATCTTCCCAAAGTTTCTTCATATGGATCATTTATTCGTACGGGTAAGTGGAATAGCTTTTACGGAGCACAGTGTTTACCTTGGCAGAGGAAGAGAAGACAGAAAGCGGGACACAGAATTGATTTTTGTTCCAGTCTGAGGTAATTGGCCTGAAGATATTCTGGTGCAGAGGCAGTTTTAGAAAAAGCAGCTTTTGTGATTAATGTTGTAGTTTTTGTTTGTGAGATGATGTATCTGGGCAGAGATGTATCTTTACAGCTGCAGCAATGCAGTGTTCAAGGTCGGTGAGGCAATGCTCTCTGCTGATTTTCTTTAGGGACCTGGCAGTAATATGTTTAGCGACAAGAGGAATTATGCGCAGGGCCCACAGGTCATAAAACTGCCGCAGCATTGTTCTACCTTGTTAGGGAGAAATATCAAGCCATACAGAAATTATTTTGCATAAGGTGAGGTGAGGAAGAAACGCACTGTTATGAGGAGACAAACTGATATTATTGAGGTTGCAGCAAAAATAGAATGAATCCCCACTCCTGAGAGATAGATCTCAATATGGGAGGAATCAGTGAGAAACTAATTCCACCAACTTTCACAAGGTGACATTTACGATCATGGTACAGTTGTAGTCTTGAAACTTCAAAAGTGACTGCGTAGCCTGACATCTTTTTTTTCTTTCTTTGAGCCAATTATACAGAATTGTTTTTCAGACATTCAAAAATCAATATCTTCCATCCAGTCTGAAAACCATCTGAACTGCTTGGCATTTGCCCTCAGCACAGATCCCAATGCAATTTATGCATGCTGCTGTGATTTATTTCTTAGATTTGAGTATTTTATGATTTTCCGAACTGTATCAATCTGACAGCAGTACTATGTCAAGAGGGCATACCACAGCAGAACCAACGGTAGTTAGACTTGTGCAGAGAAACATTGCTGGAACAGGTTCAAAGTGGAATAAAAGTGAATGCAACCATAATCGTTGCGATAAACAATATTAATGAATAGAAACACTGGGTGGGATTTCAACATATCTTAAACCAAAAATCATTGGCCCATTTTTTTATGCCCAATTGTCAGTTTCCCAAGCAAGCTTAACCATTTATATTTACACGCGTAAAGAAAAGCTCTGAACGCTGTACTACTTATGGCTCTGCAGTCATCTGCTGTGTTTGAGAGAGGTCGCTTACTGAGGCTGAGGCACAGACTCTCATTGGACCTGACTGCCCTGAAACCATGTGACAAGCAGAGATCACGCTTCACTGTACTGAGTGAAATGGCTGCCCGAGTGCTACGTATGGATAAGTTCAGGCAGACGGTCAACAGCATGAAATATTGTGCTGTTTTGTGATGGCTAAGAAGCTATTAAATTAATACATTGTATATATTTTCAGTCTTCTAAACAACCTCTTGTTTATATAACAGTCCATTGACGTTATATTGCAATTATAGGCAAACGGTCTCCTCTTTTTTCTGTTTTGTTTCATCTATTAGATTTTAATTTAAATAAAGCATTGTAATAAACTTTGCATATTTTGTGTTGTAGGCTGTTTGTTCTTCATAGTTAATTGGATTATGTAAGCTACAGTAAATATGTATTTACATAATTACATAATAACATTTTTGCACATTCTCCTGTTTCCATCAGCTCCTACTTGTAAAGTGTATTGAGCCTTTATTTTGCATGACTGACTACTCTGTTGTGAACATTGAACCTGATAGGGAGAAGAGCCTCTAGGGGAACAGTATGTAGTTTACATTATGAGAATATGAGAATATGCCAATAAAAAAATCAATAGTTTAATTTGTATAAATTAATAGTGGTTACATATTACAATGAAAATGGGTTTTCTATCTGGCATTCATTGCAAAACCTCATGTAATACAAAATAACTGACATTTTCACTCCAACCCCACAGACATCTTTTAGCTGAAATTTACTCCACTATGTATGGAGGGCCAGAATGTCTCTATCTACAGTAAAATTCACACCATGGGTCTGCATGTTTAGAATAAAAATGTGGGTTCTTATTTTGTCTGAGCTAAAAGATGGAGCAAGGTGCAAATATAGTTGCTTGGAGTTAATACTGTTATTTTGAAAGTATTTCATCCTTTTTTTTATTATTCTTGGGGTGCACAGGGCTGGATCAGTCATGCTGGGGGTATGGATTGGTGCAAACTCCAGTAGTATTGTAATGGTCAAACAATCAACCACCAAAAAGCTGATCTTAACACAAATGCATATGTGCACTATTAATACCAGAACACTTTTTGTGATGCAAAAAGCTGCATAACACATGTTCACAAATTATCTTGTGCCTGCTCATAATGCCTTCACCCTGGTCAACTCAGCTTTTTCTCCCAATTTGGTATGCAATTACACCCGCTATTTTCATGTCAATTCCCCCCTCGTACTATGAGTTCGCTGCCATCAGCTCCGGCACCCCAGAGCCACTCCTGTGTGCAGCAAACATCCTGTCGGCTTCCCTCCCCCCTCCCTGGGGCGGACAGCCAATTGCCACACTCCCGGCCAGAGCTGACTCTGGCGCGATGGGGAATCGAACCCCGGTTGCCGTGGCCAGCGTCAGACATTGTAACCACAGAAAAACATGTGTTGGCTAGGAGACAATCGTGATGCATGTTAAACACACGTGGATGACATCATGCATTCTGTCTGTCAGTAGTGTGTTTATGGCAGTTTCAAACTGCTCAGAGTCAGGCATATATCATATATTTTAAATATTGCTGGTTCTGCACAGTTATTATCAAACATTATTCATCAGGCCAGGCTGGTTGATGGTACAATGAGTAGGCTATTTCATAATCAAATGATGATATAATCTACTGCTGAACATTTTGTTTGCGCAACCCCATTGATCAACAGAAATGTTGAATTAACCGTGATGAAAGAACTGATATAGATTTGACCATACAATTCTACCGTGATTAGAATGATGAACAAAATATGCAGTCTTACTTCAGAAGAATAGTGATTTCCTCATACATATCTCTATCTATTACATTCACAAATATGTTATATGTGAACCTACTCATTGAATACCATAGTTACCACATATTTTTGGTGGATCCATAAGAAAAATACATTTATGATAACTTACCATAGCAAGTTATGCCCTAGCCTAACTTGCTATGTGCCCTAGCCAGTGCCAGCCAGTTTAGTAACTTATCAAGTTATGGCATGTTGAATTTATAGATTGACAACATGCATAGGACACCTGTACTACAGTGACTTTACTTTTAGATTTCCATACAAAATGGTATTTCTGTTTTTGAGGATTCATACCCATTTCTGGAACATATCTCCCATAACAGTTACGACTTTACTGTACAATAAAACACCAGCCTCACTTTATGAAAAACTGCATGTGCCTGTGGCAAGACATTTTCAACTTTCAGGACTTGAATTCAAAAGTGCATTCACAGACATATAACCGTATCATAGCTTCAGTTTGATATAGCATAGATTTTCAATACACCATTAATAAGCAACCTTTATCTGTAATTAGGATTTAATTAGTATAAATACTCCAAATGTCATTTAAAAGCCAACTAAGGCAAGGACGTAAGCACATATTAAATAATGTGGGGACATAATGAAAGGGCATGTTTTATATCTACAATAAATTGGGGGGACATGTCCCATCCGTCCATCCCCCCACTTGTTACGCCTATGAACTAAAGACAGTCTAATGGACAGTCACAACTAAGGACCAACTAATGGACAGTCACACGAGAGTAGTGTCACAAAGTGTTATAAAAGGGAATGTGGAAAGCATCCTTATCAGTAGTGCATTTTAATCAGAGATAGCATTTGTGTTTACCAATTGTATTTGTGTTAAATAGGGAACTTACATTCAGAGGTCAAAGCTTGCAACTGTTAAAAACCAAGCTCTTTGTAAAACAAATAGTACCAGGTCGCACGTCTGGTGTTCAATCAACCAAAGTTCACCCACGCCACCCATCGCAGCATGCATCAGATTCAAATCACTGGTGCTTGCTTTTCAAGCGGCTAGAGGTACCGCTCCCCCCATACCTCCAGACACTCATCACACCCTACTCCCCAGCCAGACCCCTCCTCTCTGCCTTCTCTGGCAAACTGACTGTCCCATCCCTCCAGGCGCCTGGCAGCTGCTTGTGTCTCGTGTCTTCTCTGTCCTGACCCCTCAGTGGTGGAACAATCTTCCGCAATCAGCCAGGACCGCAGAATCACTTGCCATCTTCCGCAAGAGACTCAAAACCCACCTTTTCAGACTCCACTGCCACTGAATTCTGTACATCTAGATAATTGTCATCACCACTGCCTACTTGCTCAATACTATGTATCCCTGCTTACTCCTCATTTTAAAAAAAATATATAATTACTAACCTTTTCCTTCCCAGTGTTACAGGTATGGTACGCAGCTGCCTGCAATGATGTCTATCACAGTATTACTGCACTGATCTCTTGCGCGAACTATGATTGTTCCTACCATGTATTAATACACATCTTGTAAGTCACTCTGGATAAGAGCATCTGCTAAATGCTTAAAATGTAAATGTTAAAAAAATGTAAACATGTGCTTGTAAGCATACTGTAGCAACTCAGTAACACATACAGAATTTGAAAGTAATTGGATTATTTGGGTAAGTGCTTTTAATTTTATGTTCTCTACTTTCTTCAGCCCATTTAACAGTCCTGTACTTTCTGCAAATACATGTATTTCTATTTGAAAGTGTCATCAAAAGATTATTAATTTATAATTCTATAAATGAAAATAAATATATCAGGTGTATATTATTAAAGATTTTGTTTGCAATTTCGTTTCTTATGTTTCATATTTAAGAATTGTTTTCAAGCTTTTCCTTTTGTAGGGTTGCATATGATATTGTGCAAGACATGTGTGCCCTTTTTCAACTGTAATAGGATGTAGTTCATTTAATGTGGCCAGCCATGTGTTGCTTCTAACTCCTGCAGATCTGTCCTGCACTTTTCCTGCTGCAAATACATTTCTGGCATTCAAAGAGGAAGGGGCTTAAAAATGCTTTTGGCAGAATTTGTATATACAATATCGCATTTTTTGTCATTTATCATTAAGAAACTTGGTCTTGTGGTTTTATGTAGGGTGGACTTGTGTACTGTGTTTAAAAAACTGTTTAAACTCCATTCCTTTTGTATGGAAATAAATCTTCCCCTAGCTAGCAATTATGAGTTTTCGAATGCAATTAAAACTTCAGTGAGAGTTTTAACTGACGGAATGTGTCCTTTTTATGTTTAGCCCATTTCAAATGCACAGTTGAAAAATTTATGAACTGCCATACATTTACTTGGAATAAAGAGCTCCTGCTGTTGTTTCCACTCTGCCAAGAACATCATTTGTGTATGTGAAAACTGGCTTCCCTGCAGTTTGTACATGGTATACCAAGCATTAATAAGGATAAAGAACTTTTGCCCAGACAATCTCAAAAATCATGAAATATAGCACAATGCCACTGTGTCATAATCATATGTATATTGTATGTATCTACAAGGTAACAGCCAGACCTCTGCTTGGAGCATTCTTTGAGGAATACTGACAGGTCTGAGGTTGTGATTGAGTTATCCTCTATGCGAAGCTCCTGGTTGGGGTTCACTGTACTGCCAGATAGGTTGTTAGATCATAACTGACAGCATTGATTTTTCCAAAGAGATGAGCTTTTTAAGCTTTGCATCAGGGGAGCCAATCTTTGGAGCCCAGCTGGATGTCACAATATACATCATTCATGGAAATCTGTAGGGAGAAAGTTCGCCAGTACTGGGAAGATTCCGTTGTAATTAAAGTTCACATCAGGGAATGAAGTCAGTTATTCTCTCTTGCTTGCATTTGCCAACCGTATTATGCAAAAAATATCCTCGCCAGGGTTAAGTGTTGTTTTATGCCCCAAAGTATCATTTTTGAAATTATTACAATGTTATCCAATGGGCAGCATTGGACTTTAATCCTTGTGATCATATGATAATTCTGCTAGTTTCCCTGAATAAGGTTCTGTGCCAAATTAAGAAAAATTATTGTTGTTGATTTTATGAATAATTATAATTTGAATATTATGAATAAATATTATTTGTGATATTAATTATCATTATTAAACTGTCTTGTTGTTGTTGTTATTAATAACCATTGTGAACCATACTGATTTAGCACGCCTAGCTCCACTGTCTAGCCAACAGAATGATTACTCTTTGATTGTGTAAAGGTGTAATCTGAGCCATTACTGGAATTTGTGATATATAAGATCATATTGATAAAATGAAGTGTCTGTTGACAAAAAAGGAAAGGAATAGTATTGCTATTATATTGCTATGAGCTAGAATAATGTTATCTCTATGTTTTATACTTATTAAAATATATACTATATTTTATACTGGGTGATGGTCACAGCAATCATGTATGGGAAATGTTCAGTGAAATACAATTACTTTCATAAACTCTTTATGAAAGTCATCTGTTAGAAATACATTACAGTCTGATTTATTAAAGGGTCAAAAATAAAACACATGTCAGGTGGTTTTATCTGTATGCACAGAAAGTTGCTCTGTGGTAAAATCAAATTGTTAACCTGACTGTGTTTAATATGGTAAAAATACTTAACACAGACAAACCTCACATTTATATACTCAAAAAATATTCTCTTACATCTACAACAAAGCTAATTTTAGGGGATGCCAAATGTGAAATAAATGCATTAAATATTTAATTATTCCTAATTATAATTCAAGGTAAATAACACATTGTCCCACATTAAATCCAATTTAGATGAAACATTCAGTAGTTGGAAAGTAGATAATTCCTCATTTATTCATTTCTACACATTTTTTCTGGTGTTAGAATTACTGTACTGTTTCAAGTTCATAAAAGTCATTACCCACAAGTTATCCATGGAAAAATATGCTGTTTGCCTGCTCGTCTATAAAATTAGCTGCAATGCTAGTGAAAATGCAGTCAGGTAGACCTAGTAGGCCCAGCTTACTTCTCATTTCCCCTTTTCCTCCAAGTTTGCTGATTTGTCGCTGAATGGGACCAGCAGTGTTTCACTGGTAATGATCAGTAGTTTATTCAAGTAATGCATCCAACAGGAGCAGTGGCGGTCCTGGCTCACATAGTGCCCTAGGCGAGATCAGTCATACCCCCCTACTAATAGACAAATAAATACTGAAAATTATTGCACACAAATATTAAATTGTAAAAATCTAAGATATATACAAATAACACATATAAATTGAACAATAAATAAATGAATAAAAATGGCATGCTTCTTATAAAAGGAACACAAATATGGAGGTACTGTCCAAGACAATAAATAAGAACACTGAAACATATTGCACACTAATTTAAAAATTGAAGGTGCACACAAATAAAACTAAATTGAACACAGCGGAGTTGCACCTTTTCAATACTGGCTGAGTCTGGCTCAATATGGCTGAAAGTTAATTATGCACAAACCAGACTTAAGATAGCTTCTGCTGATTTGCTGCTAGTTTCACCTTGGTGGTGTACAGACTCGTTTTCATTTATCATTATATTTTAAACCAGGCAAAATTGCAGCTGTATATCAGTAGCTATTGAGATATTACTTGCATTTCTTGTGTGTGTTATGAGAGCACGGGGCGCATTTGGTTGCAATGTTATTTTGTGATTTCATTGAGGTGGCAGTGTAGTATAATAGTTAGGGAACTGGACTTGTAACTCAGAAGTTGCTGGTTCAATTCCCAGGTGGGACCTTACTCAGTACCTCCTTGAGCAAGGTAACCTGAATTGCTTCAGTAAAATATCCAGCTGTATAAACGGATTGTATGTAAAGAAATGTAAACTGTGTAAGTCGCTCTGGATAAGAGCGTCTGCTAAATGCCTAAAATGTAAATGTAAAATGTATTGATTGACTTGTACTGTACAGTGTGAGTTTGAGAAGCGCTATTGACCTCCACCCCTCCCCCACTTCGGGCTTCTAGCAGATGAGGACTAGGAGACTTCATAGACTGACAGACAGCAGAAGCAGTGGGACGAAAAAGTCACATCATGCCTGCCCAATGCTAGCGTAGCGCTGTAGCACAGCGCTGAGCGTAGATGAGCGAGACTGAAGTGAGCGCGCCTCTGTGTCTACTGTATATGTGGAGAGCTGTGTGCATGTGCCCCTTGCCGGCATGTCGCCTATGCCAGGATCTGCCACTGAACAGCAGAAAAGTTGGACTCTCCTGTACCACTATGCTAAGTAACAAACTCAATACATATACTGTATCAGGAAGTAAGTATTATTATAAAATAATTAAATACCATTTGTAATTGAAAATATTTTAACCATATCAGAAAATAACTCGTTTTCAAAACAATTTTAATATGCATTCCAGAAAGTCTAAACTTGTTTAAAGACTATACAAATATTTCAATATTTATGAAGTAGTTGAAATACACTGGGCGACTAGAAACTAAATTGTAGCGTAATTGTTGTCCTGAATTCAATGGAGGTTTAAACTTAACCTTTATGCTCCTCATCTGGAATCCTGTAGTAATTGCACACATTAAACAGTTGTGAACCACATAAATATTACATTTTGAAGACTTGGTATTCACAAATATAATCACAAAAAAAGTCAAAAGTATTTTTGGCCCAGGTCTGGACAATGGCCAAAATTCAGTCCTTAACTCTGACTTAATGCTTGTGTTAGTTGTTGTTGTTGTTTTTGTTTTTTTCTTAACAAACATGATTGGCTAATAGAAAAACTTAGCATTTAATTGTGAGTTAATTTAAAAGTTAATTACATTTTTTTAATCCAGGCCTACAATACAGTGATAGTCTCCAAATGTTTAAAAATACAATTAAAACTACAAACAATTCAAATTAGAGTTGGAGTTGGAGGATTAAACTGTTGTCTTATACTTCAAACCACATTACAGAACGTACCAGTCTCAGCGTTATTTACCATAGCTGTATAAGAATTATAGAGAACAACATAATAAATCATGTCCTATTTGTGCATCATATTTAAGCATTCCTGATGACGTGTCCTCCAGACAAATTATGTACATAGTCTGTTCTGGCAATTGCTTGCTATGACATTTCATTAAAATTTTCTGACAGCTCCCCTAAAAAAATGGCCAAGGCCTTTCCAATGCTAGTATCAACAACTATTTACAGGGGTCAGCAGAGAAAAATTAAATTCAGGTCATGGTTCCAAAATGCTTCTCTGTATTTGTTTATCTTGAGTTCTACAGCCTGGCCTGTTCTTCGTGCCCACTTCTCCAACTATTTCTGGACTTAAGGGGCAGAAAATTCTCTCTATGCAGTCTCACAGACATGTCAATCAGCAACGGATAAACATTTTGCCTCCTTGCACCAAGGGTCCTGTGTTATTCAGCAGCTACCTTTGATGTTGATAAGATTTAATGATTAGGTCATTGTCCTGCTGTTTCATAAACCCTGTCTCCTGTCCCATGCATGAATAACAGTCTTGTGAAGTGAAGTGAAGTGAAGTGAAGAGGAAGCATTAGTCATAAATGCATTTAACTTGTGAGGTCATTCATATGCCTACTACAACTCAACTTGAAGAGAGCATGACAAGTGGAGTGCATCTGAGACCCCTCCTTCCATGGCTCAAATACAAATAAATGATCAAATACATGTTAAAAAATAAAATGAGACAATTGACTGACTCATTTTTTGATCTTGTATCAGATACATTGAAATATGATCAGATATTTTTTTGTAATGAGGTCTCAGTGGGTGACACAGTAGCCAGTGCTGACTGTGGCTGGCTGCCGCTCAGGATGGTAGATAATTAGTCGTACTATCACCCAGTAAGCAGGATTGTCCTATCATCATGCAAAAGTGACTGCTCTGGTCAACTCCTCTCCGCCTGTGACAGCTGCGCATGAAGTGTACTGAGGACTGAGGAGTGAAAAGAAGTGCCGGCTATCAGCACAGGCTTTGCATGACAGTGTTCTACCGTGCAGTGATAAGACAGGTTCATCAAAACAATTGGGAAATTCAAATTGGGAGAGAAGAGAAAATCAGGATTAAACTATTTTAAAATCTTTATGTATCTTAATCTGCTGTTCTGTTTCTGAAACTTGAATGTAAGCTTGGCAGCAAAAATGATACCCTTTCCCCAATATCCTTTTATTTTAGTATGATTACAAAAGTAGCATTAAATACCATAACATTCTCATGACTGCTGGCCCCAGTTGGTAGCCTGTATTACTTGTACATCCCTGTGTGGCATCTTGTAAATATGTGTGCTCTTAATAATCTTTAAACTTGTGAGAACATAGCATTACCATCAATTCCCTCAAATATTAATACAAATAAAGAATTTGTCTAGAATACTTGCCCCTGTAACATTTTTAATGGTATATTCTATTGTTAACTGTTGAAATAGCCTTTAATCTGAAACAATTTTAACAACTGGTTCATCAATATTTGTTGCAGTCCTTTTTATTATCAGATCAAACATATTTGCTACATATTATATGCACAAAATACTGAAGACAAACGAGGGAAACTACATTACTTAATTGCTATATTTGCATAATACCTGGAATAAACTAGGCATTAGTATCATAGTGTATGTATAATATCTAGTGAAAATATAATTGCCTTAATGGAAACATACTTGCTAATTTTATTCAAATTAATTTATGTACCACTGAAATCTGATGGACTTTTAGCCCCTTCATCTCTCACTGATAGGGGAGTTCCATGACTCCTGACGTTCCACGTAAAATATGATTAATAGTCCAGAGGAGCAGGCAACGTCCGCCTCTTCTTTATTAAGACCTTTTTCCCCTGATAAAAATGCTCTTAGACTTGCACAGTGCGTGCCTTGTAGCACCTCTGAGGATACATTTCACACGTAATATTTTTCACGGTCATTCATTGTGCTGCAGCAGAGAACATTTTAATTTAAGGGCTTCCATTAAAACATGTGTAGCATAAAATACAGAGTGTGTGCATAATGCCTGCCTCGGTCAGTCACATGCTATGGTTTCAAGTAGGCCCTGTAGCCATCCATAGATTCATAGCTTTTTTCCACATACATATCATCAATGGTGTGCAGAGCATGGATTATGGAGATTAAATCTACACAAAGTATAGTTACCAGTTTGTCCAGTATTTTCACCAAGGTTTTTTTCCATTCATGTAATTAGGCAAATATTCTCAGCAATCCTACTGATGACTTCTCACTGTCTGTCACTGTCTGCGAGGATATTTAAGATGATAAAAATCCATCTCCTGAGAAGGAGAGACACATTTCGGACTATAAAATAGCTGAACAGTTCATGGGGTCGCTTTATCTCTCCTCCATGTCAAATGCCATCTCAAGTTTGTCCTTTTTTATACTACGCTGCAGATGTATAACTGAGATCACAGTAGCCAAGCCTGACTGCGTGGTAAAATGGCAAGCAACAGCAGAGATTGAGACAAATTTAGAAAGTATGAGTCGGGAGCGAAGAAAAGAATCAAGAAAAAGAAAAGAAGAAATAAATGCCAGCTTGAAAGGTTCCTTGGATCGATTCGTAAAGAAAAACGTGGTGGAAGAAGAGGACGACGAGGAAGAGGAAAACGGCGCTGAAGTCATCTTAGCTGAGGAGGGGGGTGCTGATTTCAGTTTAGCTGAGGGGGCTAGTGCTGATTTCAGGTTAGCTGAGGGGGCTAGTGCTGTTGACAAGGACAAACATGCTAACGCAGACCCAAACCCGAACAGAGAGTCAAGTGCACCCAAAGTAGCTGACCTATTGATTATTACAATATTTTAATTCAATGGGCAGAGTAATGGCATATTAATTATTCAATCAGTTTGTTATGGCTCAGCTATTATTGTCATCTGACTAAAACTAACCATTATGTGTCTGTGCTGCTGAGTTGTTCCACTGGCTATTTAGGCCCACTATGCAAAGTAGACATGTGCTTTTTATGCAAATCATAAGGCTATTCATTGTCTTATTTCTGTATTTGTGTAGGCCTAGTGTCATGATGACTGAATGTGTTCACTGAAAGACTAAACAGAAAAATCACTCTTGTGATTAAAACATTGATATGAGACAGAATTCTGAGGCTGTTCTGTATCGAACGCCAGACAGCTCATAATCCATACACGTATTCTTAATATGATACACATATTGTTTTATGATATGTGTATTGTTTTTTATCTCGTCATACATCCGTATGATCCAATCAGATAGCAGATTTGGATACACGTATGCTTAGTAATTTCTGTGTATATGTCACCACCACATAATAGTGACAAACTATGACAGTAACACTAACCTCTGTCTTGTCATCTGTAACATGCATTCATGTAGTAGTGACTAATGGTGAAATCACCGTTTTTCACAAAACTGGTAGCATAAGTATTCAGTTCTTCACACGATATATTGAAGAATGGTGTCGAGAAGAGATTTTCTCCAGACCTGTATCCAACAGTTGCAACAGTTTGGGGAATGCCCTTTTCTGAACAGAACATGCCTAAAAAATGTGTGTGATGGCGTCATAAAAAAACATGTATCAATACACGTATCATAAAACAATATGTGTATCATAATAGGAATACGTGTATGGATTATGAGCTGTCAGGCGTTCGATAGTTCTGTAGTTTTGTAGTTACTGTGACCAACAAAATAACAAAACATTGGGGTTGGCTATGATAGTGAACAGCTGGGCCCCGCGTGGGTTTACTCGCCCCAGGCCCCGCCCACCCCTTGAGATGGCCCTGACAGTTCTAAAGCCCAGTACCATGTTATCCTTCTGCATATCTTAGTTTAAAAAGTGATGCAAAAAGTGTATTAGTTAATTAAAAATACAAGTGATGAATTGAGTATTCATTGCTCACTTAAGACAATCATATGTGGTATGGTACAAAGGGTACTCTTACTTCACTTCTTCTATGATAACAAGGTTATAAAGGCTAATGATTGAGTTGTTTCATGCAGGGGCGATTCTAGGATTTGACCTTTAGGGGGGCTCAGCCCCCAATGTGAATGTGAGATGTACACATGCAAAGCACAAGCCTACATTTTATATTAATTTACTGTTACATTCCCCAAAACAAAAACACTACAATGGTGGTCGCTCTCAAAATTTAAATACCACTCTCTATCTGTGGTATTTAAAAATAAAAATTCTAAAATGTTTTTTAGAAAAGAATGACTAAACATTTTCAGAGGGGCTGAGATGAAAGACAGGGGGGCTAAAGCCCCCCTAAATATGGTCTAAACTAAAATCATATTCATTAAATGTGCTGCAGAATTGATTGCCTTAAAGGGCACTGTAAAATCTGCCTGCATGGATCCACTGCAGAGCAATGATTAAGAGAGAGAGCCCTCTGATTATATTGGAAATCTATTGCATTACTCTGTTACTCCAAAATAAAAACAAATGTTTTCTTTATTTGTTGTCCTATAATTTATAATGCCTTTCTAATCATTTGTGAGTCCCAGCAACATTGAACTCATGTACCTTATGAAAAGGTGTCCGAGTTGCATTTTTTACATATAATTTAATTTCCATTGTGACAAGTGAATAAGCATCACGTATTTATGTAAAATTGTATTGCTTTACTATTTTCAAGAAACAGAAGTGCAGAGCCAGTTGAAACGTGTCATATCTCTTAACAGTGGTACCTACTGTACATGATTCAGTATTGTCAGTCTCACAACATTTTTAGTTATAACTAAAGTGTGTCAGACACAGGGCCGGCTCAAGGCACAGGCCATACAGGCAGCTGCTTGGGGCGCCATGTCGGCTAGGGGCGCCAGGTTGCCCTCACAAAAAAAATACTAAAAAAAAATCGCTGGTGGCTGGTGGGCGCCCTCTCCTTTCCTCCCAATGAACAAATAAACAAAAATAAATACACTTTGCACCCCTGTTCTGTTCCTCACACAATGTTTCATCTGGCCTGCACTTTGACAGAGATGCTGTTACTGAGGTGGGAGATACGATGCCTGGCTGCTTGCTGAAAGTGGGGGTTACCTGCGTGCATCACAGGCAACCCAAGAGACATGCTGTCGCCTGTCGGGTCAAGCGCAGGTGACGGGGCCAGAGAGGCACACACTACTGATGCAGTCAGGCAGAGAGCCAACATCAGCGCGACGCAAGATAGATATCAGATCGATGACAGATTTTATATTTGCACAATGACTTTGAAAAGGCACAAGCCTTCAAGTGCGCAGGGGAGAAATCGGAGGAAGGAGGAGGAGGAAAAGAGAGCCCAATTAAGAGGTAGGCTATGTCATCAAAATGCAGTTTTGTTGTGTTTCTGTGTTATTGTAGGAGGCTAGGGAGCTAACTAGCTAAGTAATAAACAAGCTAATTCTGGCTAGATAATGCGATGCTAAGAGCTACTGCTAGACTCGTACAGATTGAAGGATGAATGCATGCTGATGTTGAGTTACCCTCACGTTTTGGCTTGAAGCTTATTAGTACCCACCTGTAGTTATTACCAAAACTAGGCTACTGCACCTGAATTGCAGAGTTGCAAAACCCTCGTGCTTGCCTTGAGTCTCAAGCTTTATTATTAGGCTACAACATTATATCAGTGATAATAATGTGGCTAGCTATCCATAAAAAATTTATTTAAGTTGTTTGTCCTACAGCTGCTTTTGCTTGTAATAGGCTAATAACTGTACCTGTCTGTACAGATACACTCAGCACATTTTTGCAAAAGCCCCCAGACTTTGTTAACAATTGTGTTAAAAGTGAGTTTTCTTACCATTTTCTCTTATCCTCCCTGTTTAAATGAGACTTTGGTAAGTGATTGGTTTGAGAAGTGATTTTATTTGATAAAGAAAAAACAAACAAATTTTGTCTTGAATCCATGGTGATGTCTGATTGATGTTTGTTGGGGGGGGGGGGCACCCAAATGCCAATTTCGCCTAGGGCACCAAAATGTGTAGAGCCGGCCCTGGTCAGACAAGTGGTGATGGCTTATCAACTACTATTGCAAACTAATACAATAGAGGAAGAAGAGATGTTCAGTCAGTTCAGTCTGTCTTCCTTTCTGTCTTTCTCCCTCCCCCTCCCCTCTGTCCCTAAACCATCCTCACCTGCTCCCACTGTCCTTGTCCGTCGCAACCTCCGCTCTCTCTCACCCGCTGCCCTGTCAGCTACTGTCCTATCTTCCCTTCCCCCTGCTGATGCCTTCTCTCAGCTACCTGCTGAAGTAGCATCATCCACCCTACTTTCCTCTCTCTCCTCCTCCTTTGACTTACTCTGTCCTCTATCCACTAAACCCACTCGTCTCCGCCCCCTGGCTAACCGATTCCATTCGGGCTAACCGTCTGAAGCTGCGTGCGGCAGAAAGGAAATGGAGAAAATCCAAATCCCCTGTAGCTCTGTCTGACTTCCACACACTCCTGTCTTCCTTCTCCGCTAACCTCTCCTCTGCTAAGTCTGCATTCTTCCTTTCTAAGATTCAATCCTCTGTTTCCAACCCACATAAACTCTATGCTACGTTTTCCTCTCTCCTCACCCCTCCTCCTCCCCCACCCCCCTCCTCTATAACCGCCGATGACTTCTCATCCTTCTTTCACGAGAAGGTTGAGGTCATTCGCAACTCCTTCCCCCCTACCTCTCCCTCTCCCATCCCGCTACCTAAACCTCCCACCTCTCTGTCCTCCTTCTCACCCCTCCCTGACTCGGACATCCTTCAACTTGTTCTCTCCCACCGTCCCACCACCTGCCCTCTTGATCCCATTCCTCCCCCCTCTTCCAGTCCATTGCTATGGACATCCTCCCTTTGTCTCTAATGTCATTAACTCCTCTCTTTCCTCTGGCTCTGTCCCCTCCTCCCTCAAATGCGCTCAGGTTGTCCCCCTCCTCAAAAAACCCTCTCTGAATCCTGCTGTCATCTCTAACTACCGACCTGTCTCTCTCCTCCCTTTCCTCTCCAAAACGTTAGAGCGGGCTGTCTATAATCAACTGTCTGCTCATCTCTTACAGAACGACCTGCTTGATCCCAACCAATCTGGGTTCAGAGCAGGCCACTCCACAGAGACTCTCCTTGCGGTCACTGAGGCTCTTCACGTCGCTAAGTCCCGATCCCTTAGCTCCGTCCTCCTCCTCCTTGACCTGTCGGCGGCATTCAACACCGTGGACCACCGGATCCTGCTCTCATCTCTCGTCGAGATGGGAATCTCTGGATCTGTGCTGACATGGTTTGAGTCCTACCTGGCTGACCGGTCCTACCAGGTGGCCTGGAGAGGATCCCTCTCCTCTCCCCGCACCCTCTCTACCGGTGTCCCGTAGGGCTCGGTGCTAGGCCCTGTCCTACTTTCTCTGTACACCAAGTCACTTGGCTCTGTTATTTCTGCTCATGGTTTTTCCTATCACTGTTATGCTGATGACACTCAACTGTTTCTCTCCTTCCCTCCATCTGATACCCAGATCCCGGCACGGATCTCTGCATGCCTGGCTGACATCTCCGCATGGATGTCCACCCACCACCTGAAGCTGAACCTGGGGAAGACAGAGCTGCTCTTCCTCCCAGCGAAGGACTCCCCGATGATTGATGCGTCAATTACCGTCGAAGGCTCCATAGTGTCTCCGTCCCAGTCTGCCAGGAGTCTTGGGGTAACCCTGGACAACCAGCTGTGCTTCTCGAGCCACATTGCAGCGATCTCTCGGACCTGCCGTTTCTCCCTCCACAACATCCGGAGGATCAGACCGTTCCTCACCCAAGAGGCCACTCAACTCCTGGTCCAGGCCCTGGTGATCTCACGTCTGGACTACTGCAATTCCTTGCTGGCAGGCCTTCCGGCCTGTGCCATCAAGCCACTGCAACTAGTCCAGAACACTGCTGCTCGCCTGGTGTTCAACCAGCCGAAGTTCACCCACGTCACCCCTCTACTCTCCTCTCTGCATTGGCTCCCCATCGCAGCACGCATCAGATTCAAGTCACTGGTGCTGGCTTTTCAAGCGGCCAGAGGTACTGCTCCCCCGTACCTCCAGTCACTCATCACGCCCTACACCCCGTCCAGACCCCTCCGCTCCGCCTCCGCTGGCAGACTGACTGCCCCATCCCTCCGGGCGCCTGGCAGCCGCTCCTCGCGGTCTCGCCTCTTCTCTGTCCTGGTCCTCGTTGGTGGAACGACCTCCCGCAATCGGTCAGGACTGCGGAATCACTTCCAATCTTCCGCAAGAGACTCAAAACCCACCTCTTCAGACTCCACTACCACTGAACACTGTCCATCTAGTCAATCTGTCGTCACCACTGTTTACTTGTTCTAAAAAAAAAAAAAAAAAAAAAAAAGAAATAAAAAAAAACCACCCACTAACCTTTTCTTTCCCAATGTTACAGGTATGATACGCAGACGCCTGCAATGATGTCTTTTGCCGTTTTACTGCACTGATCTTGTACGCTAACTTTGATTGTTCTCATCTTGTATTAATGCACATCTTGTAAGTCGCTCTGGATAAGAGCGTCTGCTAAATGCTTAAAATGTAATTGTAAATGTTCTTGCTTGAATAATAATCCTCTGGAACCACAAACAATCAGCAGCAAGAATGTGAAAAAGGTCACCAGTGATTGATTGAAATCAGGTCAAAATATTTGTTGCGTCTACATTTGCAGCTCCCTGTGAAAGGTGGTCTAAAGACAGACAGCTGTGTTTATATTTTTAGACATGCGTGACAACTTCATGGTAAAGTGCCACATTGCATTTTTAAATCACATTTTAAATGTGTAAACATTTCAAAAACTAACATTAGTTAGTGGAGTTCTACTTTTCATAAACAACATATGTTTGCGCAAGGACAAAAAATATCTTGACATGCGATGTATTACATTTCCTTCATTTTATTCTGCAGGTTTGGAAGTACACATTAGCCTGTACAATAATATCAATGTAAAACAGACCTTTTATCACTATCTTTGCTTGGTTAGCTGACTAGCTAATGTTAGCTACATTCTACTAAAGACTATGATTAAAATGAATCAATGAGGCAAAATAAATGCTTTTGGGTCCTGGCTTCCAGCAATCAGTTCTTGCTTCACAAACACAACACTCAAGTGCCAGCATCCCCATTATAGACACAAGCATAGTCGTACTGTATATGTCTCTTCTGTCTGCTTCTGAACAGGAGCACAAGAATGCTCTGGCTTGCACTTTGGAGATTTCCGTGACTGTCTATAGGTCAAAATCAGATTTTGGAGATATCTGACCAGTACTTGTTGCTGCAGCAAATGTGAGAGGACAAGATAGCTACCTATGTTAACCATAACATAAGACATTTAGTTTACTGACCGAAGAGACGCACACACACTCATCCAAAGATTCTAGCACTCCTGATGTTTGTCAAATGGTCGCTTTCAAGACCTAGTGCCGTCTCTTCCACATTTTAAGTTCAAAGCTATTTCCGGGATATTTTCAACAAAAATTTTTTTTATTACTTTTAAAAAGTAATCATCCCTAGTGGAGTCTACGTCGCTGCATACCTTTGTTTATATTTTACATATAATGTTACAGTATTTGTAATATCTAGATAGCAAGCCGATTAGCTAGCTAGCTTTTATGTATAGGTTGCTAATTATATGTTAGCTATTTATTCTTTTTTATATCTAGATAGTTATATGTAGCTAACTATTTACATTTCAGCTAACATTAGCTCGATGCAAAATAACTTATATAATGTTATAACATTGATCAAATACAACCAATAATACCACTCCTAATAAACCATTGGTATTATCTATTATAAAACATATACCAAATATATACTATCAACACTGACCAATTTTTATCCACTACTATCCAACAGCACAGGTCTCAACAAAAAATCCCCTTACCTCACCGCAAGATTTTTTTACCATTTCCAGTGCAATACAACGGGTGCCAATTTTTTCTGTCCTGAACAACTGATCTATGATCAGCTCTGCCTACTGAACTTACCTCAAACATCGCTAAACAACAAAACCGGCCTTGGAGTGGTGCTGACTCAGTGCCCTCTATTGAAAGAGAGAACGTCCTCCTCCGATAGAGGGTGCTATTATTTTTCCGATAGACAATGATTATAATGCAATTTCAGTTAATTGTATGTATTGATTGAGGCTTTTATGCTTTTTATCTTTTCATAATCCATTTTAAATTTAATTTCTTGTTGTAAGTTTTTTCATTTTTTTAGGAGAACCCGTCTCCCCATCCTCCTCTGAGGATCTCCTGTCGTGTCAGGCTGCATACTAAATGGCCCATCACATTTTACATGTACAAATTTGCCCTGCCTGTATAATGTTGAAATGCTGGGGAAATCTGTAATTGTTAAATAGCCACAGTTCCTGTTCTCCTTCAGATGAAGGATCTTCGCATCCAAAGATCAAAGGAGCACTTGTTCGCACATTGGGGTCCAAGCTTTTACAACTTCAGTAATTCTCCATCATGTTTTACTTTCAGTGACAACCATTTCCAGAAGTTAACGCCCCGTTCCCTCCCCTTTTATTTTGTTTACTATAAATATGGCATTTAAACCTTGAGGCGGGAGATCTGTTCCTGTGAGATACAGGTCTCTGTGCAGCTGTGTGTGAATAAAGCTTTATTCTATTCAAGAGAAGGCCTCTCTGATCCTAGTGATATTTTTTCCACGGCACATGACTCAAGTCTCAGTTTTATTTGTAGAGGTAGGAACTAGGTAGTTCTGGGTAGTTGACTGTTTAAGATGTTCCAAAATATATGCTCATTTTTTTTAACAAGTTATTTTTTTTGCATTTGTGCACATTTGTGATACGCTGTATATTCCATTTTCAAACAATCAACAGTTGGAAATGCTCCACCATTTACCACATGCATTTTAAAGCATGTATTTTGGGGTTATCAAATTCCTGCCAGGGAATATTTGCAATGATCAAAGCCTCTGTCAAATTGTGCATGACATCATGACTCCTGTCCTCTATCGCTCATTTCCCACTGTGTTTTGACAGCAGATGTCCCCTCGCCCCCTGCTTTTTGTGTTTTAATTAATTCAAATGCCGGTCTAGTGTTGTTTGTGTGTGTAATGATACAATGTAGTTTTGGCTAGATGTATTGCATTTATCAGTTATTTTCCTCAAATCTGTTTAAATTGGCTGTAGCCTCCATGTTTAGTTTTGTGGACACTCCCCACTGGAACAACATTACTTTATAGACTTGCACTAGAGGTCTTTACTGGTCCTAAAAGTTGGACCCGTTCTGAGATTTACCCAGGGCTTTCCTACCTGAACCCAATATGCATAAATACATTTTCAGAAGACAGAGACCTGACCCAACCAGATCCAAGAGTAGAAAGAGAAACAGACCCGTATTTCTATTGTGTAGAAATAATGCATTCTATTAATATGTTAGCTATTACTTTTGTAAAACATTCCTCACCTCACCGTTCAACTGTCGGACAATAACTTTCACGAAAAAGCAACACAAAAGTAAAAAGAAAGCTGGTAGTATTGCCTAGTCCCCTCTCTCGTTCTCTCTTATTTTAGCTCGGGTCTTGGGTAGGTTCTTGGATTTGAAGGTTCAGGTGAACCTGTGAAAACTTGGTCATGCACCAACACTCAAATTGGCCATTTATTGTAAAATTGGTAATGTTTATTTGAGTAATTGCCACTAATTACTGAAATTAGAGTGCTTACAGCACTTTGAGGATAAATATGGAACTGCAGGATAATGAGAGAACTGAGGAATTTTGCAGTTCTCCCATTATGAAGCCTCAGTTAATTCAAATCTAGTTTAAAAAAAACATAAGTAGCTCAAAAATACTATTTCTGCTAATGAATTTGTTATTGCTGCAGTATCCTGAACAAACATGTTGAATAAAATAGAAAGCCACAGTACATGCCATGAGCACTGCTCTGAAAATTGTGCACATAACTGGTAAAAATATAATGACTAATTTAGATGATTCGGGTAAACAATAAATTGTATAAGGAGGCTGTATCAGTATCTTGCCTCTGGATGAGGCCATACTTACAGGTACAATCATACATCTTGTATGGATTCTACACAAACATTGAAAATTACACTTTTATATGAAAAATAAAATGCTTAAACATGTGCTCCAGGGCTGCTGTTGGTAAGCATTTCAAACCCATTTGTAGCTCATGACATGGAACAGCCTCACTCTCTCCCAAGGGAAATGTGTGGGAATGTCTCTTCCATGACCGATAAATATCTTGTGTGGAAAGTATTAAGGAGCAGTGCAAGGTCACAGACCTGCATTCTGTTCAATCTATACAGCACATACACATGATGAAATGCACAGAGAGCTCCCATCCTTACATTGCCTTTCATGAAAGCAAAATACCAAAACATTATATGTGTGTATATACAGTGTGTTAACGCAGTGTTTAGATAATGTTTGCATGACATTTACATTAAAATCTTAAAATCACCATTCTCCCCCTAATGCCATTCCAGCACCAATGTAGATTTCTTTCTTTTATTTTTTTTTGGCAAAGGACACATACTATTCAAACTAGTCCTCACAATTGCATAAAACTTTGTTTGCTAGTTTTTATTAAAAAGATGAGTGAAAATTGTTAATATTTCATTAGACATATTTTGACAGTCTTATACTATCTTTTTACAGCATTATACAGTCCAACTTTTATACGGACCAGTTTCATGTGCCACATGTTTTTATTAAAATTTAGATTTTTGGGGGCTGGCGGATGGCGTAGTGGTCTAACGCACCACGCTTCGGAGTGGTGTGCGCTGCCCGTCTGGGACGCGGAATTGAAACCCGCGTCTCTACCAAACCAGCCCTGGTCGTCAGCCCGATTGGAGGCGGCATTTGGCTGTCTGCCTCCGGGGGGGGAGGGAGAGCTGGCACAAGTCCGTCGAGGAGAAGGTTAAGGCGTCTGTGGAAGAATTCCCATCTCGGAAGAGGCGGGAACAATCGGCCAGGAATGTGTGTCTAGCTCCTGGAGGATGGGTGATGGACTGATGGGGTGATGGGGTGGGGAATTGAAATAAATAGAGGGTTTAGTTGGCAACCAAATTGGGAGAAAAACTGGAAAAAATCTGAAATAAATTTATTTTAAAAATAATAATAATTTAGATTTTTGGAAAACAAGGCTCCATACAAAATTCATGCTGGAAATGGGAAAAACACAAAACATACTTCAGACCAGCGCTCAGCAGCTTTCACCTACACAGATTTTCAGCCGAAAACACGGAAGTAAAAAGCCTCATGGTCATTGATTTTACAGCGGTTTGAGGTGGATAATATTAATTCATTAAATACATAGGCGGAGGGTGTGTAAAGCTTCGCTTTCCCCCAGCCACGGGCATATATATATATGGGTCAATGACATGACATGCATATTTTTGTGTCCGAGTTCATTATTTCCATTTAAAAATAAATTAATCAATTCAAGTCATATATGATTTTATTATATAAAACATGTTTAGTTTGAATCAATTTTCAGTACATTCAAATAATATATATTACTTTGTGTTTTGGCATCTCAAACCCCAAAATGTCAGGTGGCGCAAACCGTCCGAGCAAAGGAACAGATTAAGAAAACTGTAAAAAGTGGTATTTTAATAATAATAAATTCAATATAAAATACTGTGACATGATTTTATGTTTGAAACCTTTCAAATAAACACAATTTTACAAATAACAATAGTTTTAAAGCTATTGAGATAATTGAGGAACTTTTGTCTGGCAATTTGTGCTTTTCAAATGTCAGGGTGGCACAACCGTAAACATGGGGCTTTTATTTTAAAGTCAAGAGGCTATTGCATCAACCAGATGTTGCATCATCCAGAGGACCCTATCTGACATCCATGGCTGACTGAAAAGGTTTGCGGAGCTCTCTCAAATATTGATAAAAATAGCTACGTTCACGTCATAGGTAGGATGGTACACTTTCCATGTCAGGTGGTACAACCAATGTAAAACTAGGAAAATGTTATTTTATCATAAAACTACTTATTCTGTTTTTAAATGATTTGTATGCTATTGCTAGCATAGGTCAAAGCTAATGCAGGTGTCCAAGTAGAAGCCTGTTTAATTTGAAATCAGTTGCAAAAGTCAGGTGGCGCAACCTGTAAGTCAGGTGGCAAACCGTAAGGAATGCCACTATATGAAATAAATAATGTTATTTAAAGCTTTTAAAAAACAGCTCAAAACATATCTTTTTAAACAAGCTTTTAAATGATTGATTTTATTTTATTTTATTTTATGTACTTTTAATGTATTTTTCTTTTATGTACCTGAAAGGTTTTTATCTATGCACTTTTTCTTTCCATGTACCTAAAAGGCTTTTAGCTATGCACTTAAATGCCTCTATTTATGCATTTTCAATTAAGATCACCATGTTAATTTATCTCTGCTTTTTAATTAGATTTTATAATTGTGAAGCACTTTGAGCTGCATTTCATGTATGAAAGGTGCTATATAAATAAAGTTTATTATTATTATTATTATTCAAGATGCTCTAAAATGTTTATTCATTTCAAGTTAAATATGTTATACACGTTGGATGTTAAAAATACTAAATAACTGACCCTTAGAATGCAGTAATCTTAAATTATTGTTAATATAATAATCAACCCCCAAAAAACAAATCTGTAAGGCACTATAGACACTCTAATAGATACTTGACCAAGATTTCACTTCAAATAAATAAATAATAAATAATAGGAAAATATAAATAATTTTACAAATATTTGGTTGCGCCACCTGACATTTTTTGGTCAGTCAAGTTAAAAATACAGTCAAAAAATCAATTTAAACACATTGAAATGTTATTTAACAAATGAGGCTTGTTTAAGCACATTGTCACAGATTCAAAAATATGCATTTTATCTATTTTGAACAAACTTTTTTAAAATAACTTTTTAGAGGCCTTATTTGTCATTGACCCATATGTTTACAATTAAATACAAATATATATACTGTATATATACAATTAAATACAAATGCTAGCAATAGAGGATTTGAGGTGGAGTTAGCTCACTCAATCCACTGCCTACTGTGGAGGAGGTAACTAAGCTGGCCGGCTGCCACCAATTGCTGCATGGTTATTGGGCTACTAACGTTAGTTAACTAGTTCTAGTTCATCCAACAACACGTTGTCCTGTCAGTGAAGTGGCAGTCAACAAGCTAGCCTATGTTACTCTGAAAGCTGAAGAATTAATCACGGATTCATGGAGCCATTCTGGACAGGAACTCTCAGTTAATGTCAATAAAAAGTGTTATAAATTATGTGTGTGAGAATTAATAAGCAAGCCTTATATTACACCTGGCATCGAGTTGAATAAGTACACTGGTATAACGTTAAGAAAAAGTTCATTCTTTTATTTTACTGAAGATTAGCACAGGCACAAAACTCTGACAACTTCACTGACTTAACTTACTTCAACCAGTGGGGTTCGGCAGTGCGAGGCAAATGTGACGTTACGTAGATATTCAGCTCACTTTTAGTATTTATATTTCCTTCATTAAGCAGTCTTTCAGAGATTTTGTTGGATTGCAACAGCGTATTTGCTTCTCTCCCAACTCCAAATCAACTTGTCTCTTCACTAAACCAGAGTCTCTTCTTCTATGATACATGACATGATTGTGTCATAATTGTGTCATAATTGCACACTCCCATCTACTGGTCAAAATGTAGTGCATGCGCAGAGAATGCGCATACGCCTGGACTTCATAGCTTTACCCTGCTGTTGGTTCACCCTCCGCTTATGATTAAATATCTAAATACAACAACCATATGAAGCTTGATATTTTGGACATACCGGAAGTGGAAAAGTAAGCACATTGAAGAACATTATTATAAAATGTTTTATTGGACACAAACATTTGAACGCACTATTCTGAAAGCAAATAAGCAGATTTTTGGATGGAAAAATACAGATCTGGTGTCTGTAGAATTTTGGAGAATTAAGTATTTATCATTGCCCTGAGCTGCAGGAAGAGCTTATCATGCTCAAAGCTGTGTTGTTACCAGTAGGAAGTGAAGGGTGAAGGCTGTGAGTGCAAAATTGTGGACAATTTTCACTCGTCTTCTTAATTTAAAAAAACTAGCTAACACAGTAACATGAAAAAGGAACCTGAAATTATTTGTTGTGTCTACTTTCAAACAATATTTTCAGGAGGGAAGAAATGAGGAGGGTCAGAAATCAGTGTCCTGCATGTCGGTGAGACGCGTCTCATCGTGTCTCATCTTGCTGCACCACAGCCCTCGCCCCAAGCCCCCAGCCTCTCCAGTGATCCCACGCTGTGCTCCATATGAAACACAAAGATCTGCGCAAACTGTCCCACGCTCAGGACCGGCTATGTGTGCACAGCCAGCCATGGCTGTTTACACCAAAGAGGGGGGAACACAGGAGAGGCCCCAGAGCTTCTTCAAAAGACTGCAGAGGTTCCACTGTGTGTGTGTGTGTGTGTGTGTGTGTGTGTGTGTTTGTGTTTCAAATCAAACAAAATCATACATACTGCTGATTCACCCCCTGGTCACATTTTACACCAGATAATGATGCCACCTATATAGCCACTGATTGCAGATGTAGTGCAGTGCGTTAAGCATTAATCATATATACATTTTTGTCTATGAAAACATTTTATTTTTATTCAGTTTGTTTACGTGCTACTGACAGATTTAGTATAATATACAGTATTGTTGTAATCATTTTGACCCAAAATGTGCTAGCAGTTAGCCATTTCTATTTTTTGATATTGTGGGCATTACATTAATCTGATGTAATATTTTACACATGGCATATAATACCATGATTTAGCTTATTGCAACACCAGCAAATAAATATTACAGGTGTTGGAAATGCAGATATCGCAGTATGTTACCTAGAAGGAAAAGGCTGTATAAAGCTGTGGTTTAAAAGCTAAGGCTGGACACAAATGGAAAATATTGCTTGCTAAGGAAGTTTGAGCTCCATGATTGGCAGAGCTGTCTGATATATGTGACACTGGTATTTAAGCCTCAGTGCTCACGTGATATAATTGCTGACAATCACCCATTCACACTTCAAAATCAATAGCTCAGAGATTACAATAAACCTTCTCCAAGGTAGTATGAAAGGCAGCTTAAAAATGACAGGCAGGTGCCAGAAATGTTGCAGTGCATTTCACATAGAACATTTTCCTGCAGTGTTAAAGGAGTTGTGTGTGTGTGTGAGAGAGAGAGAGAGAGATCATCTCTTTATCTCTATCTAGAGAGATCCAGGACAGGATGCCACTCCCTCTTTTTTCACAGTTGATTTTCCAGTGTCAGTGTTGTCTTCGGTCTGAATGCCTCTCTCTGATTAATTACCCAGCAGTGTGGTTCCATCATTATGCAGAGCTCTTTGAAGTGAGGCATATTGTGCTTTTAACTGGTCTTGTTAAATGCAAATGCTGCTCTCAAGCCAACTGAGATATAATCAATTAGATTCTCAAGGGACACGAAAATTACCTGCCACCTTTGCCACGCGGAGTGGCGTGCGAGGAATCCATGAGCGCCGGACGGCTGCAATGCAGAGCTACAGCTGCTTGTTATGCACTAATTAATAAATTCTGATTAATTGGGAGAAGCAAACTTATGATCCATGCATGCTTGGATAGCTGAATAGCTAATTTTACCTTTTGTTATGTTGAGTTAAAAAAAAACTGTGGAGAAGAGATTGTGATTTACCCATTGAAGCAACAGCACCATTATAATCAAAGGTCATAAGTGCTGAAAGACAGGGTCAGAGCTGTCATGGCTGCCTGAAGCCATGTGATGCCACCTGGAGAGTCTCGACGCACGCTCAAGTGGAGCATCATCTCCATCTGCAAACGTCATCGCAGCACGTCCTCCAGGGTTACAAACTAATTGAATCATTCCAAGCAATCTCAGGAGCTCTGGTCAGAGTTGTTTTAATGAATCTGAGCCGATTGTCTATAGGAGTACTAACACTCTGGATTTTTGCAGCAGACTGATGAGCTACTCCTTGGTGAATATCTGCTCTAAGGCACAAGGGTCATACTGTAATTGAAAATTTCCTATAAATACATCTAACGCATACAGGGCTTCATTAATCTTTGCTACCATTTTACAAGAGAGCATTTCCTTTAAATGACTGTTCCATTCCAATACAAAATGCTCCCTGCAGAGTTTAATGTATCCTATAATGTCAACTGTTAAATGAGATGCCACGATAAATATGTGCGTACAAATTGCAGTGGGAATGCACAAATTGATATCCAAGGTGAATACGCAAAAATCAGTTCAGTGTTGACCTTCAAAGGAATCTCATTAAATTTGTATTTTGACCATTGTCTTACATGGAATACTGTTCTAGCTCTGCGATATACCCAAGTGAGGGTTGATAAGTGATGCTGGAATAATCAATACATCGATATTTATTGTTGATGTATGCATTCTATTGTGTCAATGCCTGTTACAATTGTAGGACATTAATGCAGGTGATTTGACTTTCTGATCTTTACTGGGATTTATTGTTGCTATTACAGAGGCACTTCCTTGTGTGAACTGTGTCCGCACAAGTCTAACAACCTGTTTAAAGCAGGCAAAAGGGGGGACCTTCAATAGCGTAGCGGTAAATGCACCTGTATTGGTTGATCCTTTACGAGTGTGAGCTGCCTATCACAGTCACGGTTAAAAACCCGACCATACCAGACCAGCCCTTGTGGGGAGCCCTGATCGGGGGCGGCGTTTGGGTGGCCACCCCATGGAGAGGGGGGGAAGGGGAGCCGGCATGAGTTCGTTGAGAAGCGCGTATGGCTGTCTCCAGAATGTGGGTGGGCGAATTTCGTCTCGAAGGAGGCAGAGTTTGCTGCCCTCTGAGAATTAGCTTGCCTCGTAGCGACGAGCAGCAAACTCATGTGGGATGGGCAAGTCAAAATAAATAAAGGATATAATTGGCCACTAAATTGGAAGAAAAATGTGGAGAAATCAGAAAACTAATTTTATTAAAAAGGAGGCAAAAAAGGCAAATGACTAAATTACACCTAGAGCCTTTTCATTATTGCTCTTATCCCTCTCCGGATTGTCTTCATATATTATATACCTGAGGACTCATTTTGAGTTCTGAGTTTGACCTTTGCTGGAATATTGCGTCTTTCCTCAAAATAAGTTAGATTTTTAGGTGAGAATTATGGCACAGTACATTTCGTTTTTAGTATTGTATAATTAAAGTGCTGCACACGATATTGCAAATGGTTGACGGAAATAAATAATTATATTTCTAAAGCTCAAAGTTTTAGTTTTTTATCTCTATGTGTACTTTGTTCTTGTGTTTTAATAGACAGGGACAAACAATAATGGGCTACTTGCACTAATTATGTCACAAAAAAGCTTTAAACAGCATACTGGCTTCCGGTTTGAGCACCCCACATTCAAAACCCTATTGACATCAGGAGTATGTGTAAATCTTGTTTTATTTAAAAACTTGCCACAGAAATTGGTTTAAACTGAGTAATTTTTATAAATCTAGACAGATGCAACCAATATGCACATTGGGGTGACGCTGGTTGGTTTAAGTCTCAAAATATAGCCATATAGCCAATGATAATTTAAGTCTTCTAGGTTGAAGAAGCAAAAACATCACTCCGGTTGATGTTAGCATAAGTCCTGTGGTTCTAACAGATTCTTCATTCTTAGAGTAAAATGCAAAACCTGCTTTGGAAACTATGATTAAATAAAGGGCTGTTTCATAAGTGCAGAAATAGCTACATAAAACTCAATTCTACTCAAAACTCAACAATTAAAATGAATGCCCTGCATAACATTGCTTTCCCCGAATACTGTTGGGCAACAGAGAAGCAAATAGTGTTTGGAGAAAAACTATTACCTAGCTATCAGGAATGGGAAACATTCTGTTTTTGTAGCTATTTATATTGTAGCTGTTTATAGATAAGTGGCAGTCATTATGGTAAATATTAGCTTGCTTAGTGAGCTACCCTATCAGCCAGCCAAGTCCACAGTCGCAAATTACAGATCCCTCTCAAATGAATTAATTGACACATACAGTTTAGCCGAAATACGTGTCCAAATATGAGTGCTACTTTGCAGCTCTGACCAGAAGGTTATGTAATTTAGCAGTATGTGCATGTCTTTAGTGTATGTGGGAAATGAGCACTTGGGCCTGGTGGTTTTTTTGGGGTATGCCAGACATGCACTGTTCTGCTTGTTGACAACAGGGTGAAGGATGATTCATCCAAAGTGCATTTTCAGTTCTAATAAGCAGTTTATGCACTGCAAGTCAACAACAGTATCCCTCTCTGTGAAGCTCTCAAGGCTGTTCTTGCTGGAATGGCCTGCTTAGCCATAGATTGATACATTCAGTCAACTGATTCAGAGTTGCCTGTCTGCTTTGCCATGCATCTGAACCAATGCACAGACATCACGGTTGAGGAATATGTTTTTTCCCACAAATGTATGGAGTAGGTTGTATTTAGAACAGATATCAGTTCCTAAATGTGTCAAAAATAAAGGCCTGAAAGCAACAATATCTGAAAATTTTGTAAGGGCCTGAGTACTTTTGTAAGGCACTGCATATATAAATATATATATAAAGATGATTTATTATTAACTGTTATCAGACAGTAATAATGGTCAGGGCCCACAAAACAGTGTTCAAATTTTCAAACCACAGGTGAGTAACTATTGATATACCCTTGAGCAAGGTATGCTACTTTATTGCTTCTATAAAAGCTCACTTTGAAATGGAGCAGCCACAAAATTAATTATAATATTGTCATTATCTGCTCATGCTCCTGCAGTCTCCACCTGTTTAAGCGAATATATCTCTGAAAGCCATGCAAGGAGCAGCACTCAAAGTAAGTTGTGTGTTCATTTGATCTTATTTCAAAGTGTTTATTCTGCATTGAAAAAAGAATCAGTGGTATACAACTAGACAGCTAAGAATAGTTTACTGTAGCATGCACTTACAATCCTCCATCAAGCACTCCAGCACCATAGTCACATGGTCTTTAAAAGACTGAAAGCTATTTGCATGTATAATGTACATGATATTAACACTGGGACATGTCCAGAGAGGATGTTAACCCTCTATGGGATTTCGTCATTTATAAATGATTATAAACAGTACTTTATAAAAGTTAGAAACATCACACCAATCAAATTTCTCTTTAAATGTATCACATGACTTCTCCTCTAACCAATAAAATTATAGTGTTTGGTCATGTGATCAAACGTTTTGGTATCCAAGGTAAGTAACAGAGACAGTAGCATTCTTTGAGCCACATGGCAAAAGGACATCATGGTAAGTTAATTTTGAAGTGGATAATTTACACAAATCCTGTTGAAAAAAATGTTGTTCTTCCTTAAGATGTTTTCTAAAGAATTTATGTATTTAACATGTATTTTGTAAAAAATAAAGACACCCCATGACTGAAAAACTGTGTGTCATGTATAAATGACAAAGTCCCATAAGGGGATAAATATTTACCTAATAGTGGCAATGTTATGGCTAATGATAACACAGTTGAAGTAAGCAATTTTTCTGGATTTTAGGTGGATGTCAATAAGTTTTACTCCAAGAAAGGTCATTGTGTTCCTATCCCTGAGGGTAGTGAAGACAGTGATGATAATGAGAGTAGCTCAGATGATGAGGTTGTAGTAAACGTAGCGATGACGCAAGAGCAGGCTGACAGCAGTGATGAAGAAAATGAAGGGAGTGAGGATGAGGTTCAGCCAGGGACAGCAAGTCGTAGGCTGCTGTGGAAGAATACAATTCGTGTCCATTATCCAGCCCCAGTCTGGAAATCACAACTGCCCTTGGTGGAAGAGATGCATTCCCCAAACTATTATTTCAGGCAAATGTTCACCACTGAGTGTGTCCAACACATTATTGAACAGTCCAACCTTTATTCTCTGCAAAAAGACATCAGTGCACCATTGAACTGCCCAGAAAAAGAAATGGAGCAGTTCATTTCTGCTGCCTTTCACATGTCAATTTTTGGAGTTCCTGCAACTCGCATGTGCTGGGAGTCAGGCACACGTATTGACAAGATAGCTGATGGTATTTGCACATTTTTTTCCATCTCATGGACATCCTTTGTGTCAATGCGTGGCTGCTGTACCAGAGAGACCAGGAAGCCTCTGCCCAACCCAAGAGAGAAGAATTAAGTCTCCGACAGTTCAAGACATCAGTGGCTGAGGTGCTCTGCAAGCAAGGGACAACCAGCCAAGGGACAACCAGCCAAGGGAAACGTGGATGACCAGGCTCTGGACAGTTTCAAGCTTAACCTGAGAGGAAAAGGCAACAAAAGAGAGCAGCAATGCCGCATCCAGAGATCAGGAAAGATGGCATGACCCACTGGGCTTCCTATGCAGAGAAGCAAGGACGCTGCAAAAATGAGGGTTGCACTGCTCAAACCAGAGTGATGTGTGAGCAGTGTGTTTCACCCCAAAGAGCAACTGCCTCCATGACTTTCACACATACAAAAAGAAACAACGAAGAAAACAGAGAACCTGACACTGACTTTCACATAAAAGAAACAATGAAGAAAACAGAGAACCTGAGACTGACTTTCACATAAAAGAAGCAACAATTAAAAATTAATGTGAAAATGACTAGTATTGAAAAGAGGAGTGTTTAAACTTTGAAATTACTTTCTTATCCAGATATTAATGAACTGTTCAGTTTAAAGAGAATATCAATAGGTTACTGTGTTGGAAAAATGTTGATGAAATAACAAACTTACCTTGTTTTTAAATAATCAATTGTTCTACTATGTTTTTTGTTTGTTTGTTTTTTTACATTCGTTTGTGATAAATAATCATTTTTTCTACTATGTTTGAAGTTGACAAAGAAAACTTATTGAAACAAAATATTTTGTTTACAAAAAATAAACATTTTGAATACATGTGTTTTTGATTACTTTTTAGGCAATAAAAAGCATTTTACATACCTTTAAGTATTGACATTTTTTGGAGAAAAAAATGACCCCTTATGGGACGAAGTCATTTATAAATGACAATCACCCAAAATAAAGGTCAAACATGAAAAATGTATTAATGGAATTGATTCTAAGGTCAAATGGAACAAAAATAACCAGTCATTGATTTTTTTGAAGCACTATTTCATAATGCGTCCCATAGAGGGCTAAGATGAGGCTCTTGGAGATTATCACATTATGAAATCCCAGACCAACCTCTGTTGCATGGCTTATATATATATAACAGTCCGGAGGGCGACTGGACAGCTAGCATTCTCAAGTTAGCTGCCAGACCCTGATTAATGATGACATCAGCAGAGGTCACACAAGCATGTGGTTGAATAATCGGTACAATCAAGGTGAGGTGTTGCGTACTTGAAGCCAGTTGCCAGGTGTTCATAATGTGCTTTCTCTTGGCAAGTGATGTGAATTAATTGCTCATACATTCATCATGAAAATATATCAAGAAGCAGCGCTCCTGGATACCATACAAAATCTTTCCTGTCCTTTGCTGAAGTAAGAGCACATGATGTTTGAGTCCTCCTGGATTTTTTTTTTCACTAACACTATTAAAAGAGTTAACATTATATAATCATGGTACAATTTTAGAACTATGAACAAATTGTCACACACCACGTGACAAACCCTGGACAGGAGCAGTCAGGAGACACGGAGTGGAGTTTGTCGGTCTACGGACCGGATTTTATTTATTTTTCTCTGTCTCTCCCCCCAGACATGGGGAAGAGACAGTGGGAGTAGCAGGTTAACATATAACAAAGACCAACACAAACACAGACACAAAATCTTCACCCTACTCGCCACGAAGCTTTCGGGTAAAAACAACGAACTAAAATAACAAGTTAAAATAATCATAACTTACAGGACACTGCGCCTCTCCCTCCGCAGTTCCCTTGGAACCTCCCCAGGGACACACATATCCAGTGACCTTTCAAGTGCTTCCCCAAACCATTCATACTAAGACACTCGAACTTTGCAGTTCGAGTTCTCTTACCCATTCATACAGAGACACTCGCCACTCCCCACAGTGAGAGTTTTCTGGCAACCAGCCCCGAGACACCCTCCTCTCTTCCAGTGAGAGTTCTCGGGCTGTTGCCCAGAAACACTCTCCACTGCCCGAGTGCGAGCTCTCTTTCACTAAAACCGAGGGCGAGAGGCGGACCCTCTTAGTGCACCCCTTCTCCCTCTTCCCCACACACACAAGAAGCACTCTACTCAGTCACTTTCGACAAACGCACACAAAACTCCACAAACATCAAACATTCAACATTCACCATTCACCATCAAACATTCAACATTCCACAACATACGTGTGCACGCGCACTCTCTCACACACACACACACACACGAGACTCGTGAGGCAATCACCCATCTATCAATCACTCACTCACATTCTCACACAGACACCCAATCAGCCAATTGACTTCCATATCAATTGACTGATTGACACCAATTAAATAATTAAATAATAATGAAACCAATTTTGGAGCAACCTTCCGGGCCACGGTTTACTCTCACACCCTGTGAGAGTGCCAAACCTGCCCCCGGAAAGTCTACCTGTTCCAAAGGCCTCCACAACATATAAAGACACAGGCAACCATGCCACTCCCACGTGGCCAAGACCGACATCCTCCACACAAATCTAAAAAATAAATTTAATAAATGTAAAAATGCAATAAAATCCAACCAAAGACAATTAATGAAAGTCTCTTAATTACTCTTCGAATCTAGGGCAAGCTTTTGTTTGATCTCACCACCCACCCCTCCGCTCATAATATAGAGTGGTCAAAATGACCTACATTACCGGTTACGAACCCATAAAAACTGCCTGCACTCCAATAGCCAGGTGGTGAACAAAACCTGATTCAGCCGAACCTCCTTCTGCAGAAGCAGCATGCCGGTCATTCAAGTCAGGATTCACAATGAACATATCAGATCAATTAATATCACTCCCGACATCAGAGCATTCATGAAGTCTGTTAGCCAAAGCACGAGTAACAACACAAACGGGAAAAACGTCAGGGTATTCACGCGCATGGTGATCAGGGTAATTAGTGACAAGTGGGACAGAAGTCACCACTGGATTAACTAAAACTTTCCCCAGCTAAATCACACCTTCCACAGGAAAACAAGGATGCACGCCCACAACAACACATCCAGTCACTAGGCCAGATTTTAGCATTGATATAACCCATTCCAAATCCTGGCACTAACACACTAAAAACGTTTTGTCCGATAATGGCAGCACATCCTCTACTATGAAGGACTGAGCCGCACCAGTATCTTTCAAAATCTTAACAGGTTTTTCCACACCTGGTTCTTCAGTTGGCGATACAAATCCATTCGTAATGAACGGCACATAATCCTGAGCCACACCATCCTTCTTGGAGGAGCACTCAGTAGTACATTTTCCCAATCTGGACACTGCTTTCACTAAAACAACCCCTTTTGAAGACTGATTCTTTCTCTTCAAAAGATAACATTCCGCCAAAAGATGACCACATTTTGTACAATAAAAGCTTTTCACTTAAATCCTCCCGCTTATCACCACCAGCGGCAGCAGGAGTACTGTCCTTCCCCGAACCACCGGTGCTTTTCAGAGATTCTTTCCCGTTAATATCACTATGACGCATTGACGACTTGTCCACAAACACATTCTTATGAGTAAGGACATACTCATCAGCAAGCACAGTGGCCTGTGAAATCAAGCTTACCTTTTGTTCATTTAAGTAAGTTACTACACGCTCAGGCAGACAATGTTTAAATTCTTCCAAAATGATCAGTTCTCTGATTTGATCAAGTTTCTGCACTTCTGAAACACGAAACAGTTTTAAATGTATTTCTGTTACTTAAAGTAACTAAAGTCATATTCAGCAGATATATTAGTATGGATTTCTTAGAACAGATGTGTTTTTGCAACCTTGAACACAGACCAGTCAGCAAAAATGGATATATGGGGTTTTTTTATGACAGATTTTACTTGAGTCTAAAGAGGGACATGACTGCATTGTGATTTGGTGATTTAACTTAACCGCTTCTTACCTTGCACTGGTTTTGGCCTGCATTTCTGTCCTGAAAATAGCCGTTTTTTAATTTTCCCAACCACATGCATCAGCAAAAGACACCTGAATACTGCGTTTGCCAGTTGTGTTAACAAATCACGTTTTCTTTACTCTTGGATCAAATCTGAGGAGGACGAAAGATTATAAACCAGAAAAATGAGGTCACCTAATTTACAAGCAGCTCGCAAAAAAAGCTGTCCCTCCAAACTCAGTGATCAAACAAGGAGGAGACTTGTGAGGGAAGCCACTGTAAGGCCAGCAATTGCCCTAAAAGAGCAGTGGCTGTGAGTGGAGTAATCATGCATCAGTCAACAACATCAAGAGCATTCCATAATACTGGCCTGTATGGGAGGGTGGCAAGAAAAAAGCCATTACTTAATACAAAACATCGCAAAGCCCACCTGGAGTTTGCTATACAATGCATGAGTGATCCAGCTAAGAAAATATTTTGTGGTCAGATGAGACTAAAATAGAGCTTTTTGGCCAAAAAAATGTTATGTATGGTGCAAACCTAACACTGCCTATGCCCAATGTAACACCATCCCTACAGTGAAGCATGGTGGTGGCAGTATCATGCTATGGGGATGCTTCTCCTCAGCAGAGACTGGGAAACTTGCCAGAATATAAGGAATAATGGATGGAGTAAAGTACAAGCAGATACTGCAAGAAACCCTATTTCAGTCTGCTAAAAAAAGTTGGGGAAAAAGTTCACTTTTCAGCAGGAGAATGATCCAAAGCACAGGCCGAAAGCTACATTGGGGTAGCTCAACAATAAGAAGGTGAATGTCCTTGAGTGGCCCAGTCAAAGTCCTGACCTGAACCCCATTGAGAATCTGTGGCACAACTTGAAAATGTGCTGTCCATAAGTGATGTCTAAGCAACTGGAGAGAGCTGGAGCCATTCTTGGAAGAATGGGTGATCCTCCAATCAGTGTGAAAAGTTGGCAGAATCTTACCCAAAAAGACAAAGCTGTTATTGCAGCTCAAAGTGCCTCCACCAAATATTAATGAGAGGGGTTTGAATACTTGGGCAAGCAGCATATTTCTTTTTTAAAGTTTTCATTAAAATATTTGTTGACATAACTAATTACTTCTTTATAAAAATTCAGTTTGGGTATGTGAGTTTTGAATAAAAAAATATTAAATGTAAAAAATGTGAACGTAAATATTTATTTATTTATTTAATAATGATCCATCCATCCATCCATTGTCTAAGCCGCTTATTCCTGGTCAGGGTCGCGGGGGGTTGCTGGAGCCTATCCCAGCATGCGTTCCGGGCGAGAGGCAGGAATACACCCTGGACAGGTCGCCAATCCATCACAGGGCACACACACCTTTAATAATGATATATTATTTATTTAATAATTTTATTCAGAATTCAGGATTTTTATTTGAATACAGATTGAAGATTGATACAGAATGCAGCAATGAGATGCAAGACCTAGGTATTGGTGACAGGCATTGATATTATTTTCCATACATGGACGTTACTAATTTTAATATCAGAATTTTGCCTGTATGAATACATCATAATAGCCTGTATTATGCTTCCTCTTCTAACAGTACTGTGGCAAGTCAGCAGGCAGCCCAATCAGAAGTCAAGCAGTTCCAGAACTAAAGCTGTAAACACACCCTCTCTCCTTGCCTCTTTCTCTCTTTACCTCTCCCCTGGCCCCACTTCATGGGGTCACTGTGACAAATACTTGTTTGAAAGTTCATGTTGAAGTGAGCCTTCCCAACAGGCTTGCCAAGAAGACACATCGGTTACCCTCACTTTATGTACGCAGTTGAGAAGTGATGCTGTTTTGTTGCACACAATTTGTACCACAAATCTGCCCAAGTGAGTGGAGCCCCTGTCAGGGCTTCAGATTAGTGGCATCGGAAGTAGGGAGCAGTACACTCTGAATGTGAACACAGAGAGCAGCCCCTGAACCACGCAGTGCTGAATTCAGTGGAGATTGGCAAGCTTTGCTTGTTCCAGAAAGAACTGTCACCCCCTCCCCACTCAGTATTTCATGGTGGCATGAGCAGCAGGAAAAATAAATAACATGCCCTCCATTGTAAAAGAGTCATCGTGTCCCTCATAATCAGTGCAAAAGCATCTGCCCTGATTGTTTTTATCCAAATGTAATATTTAGATTTTGCGATATGAAACATTAATATTATGTTATATTTGTTTTCATTGATATTTTGTGTTTTTAACACCTTTATATGCAGCATATATGCAGTATAGTAAGCTAATAAGCATATTCCTGCAAATTAGCATTGGGCAGGCTCCGAGACCATAACTTGCTCCTGTATCACAGCCAAATTCAACAGTTTAGTTTCAATTGTTATGTTACAATTTGTTAGTCCAAATAAAATATTTAATTTAGTGCAGCTAAAAAAACGAATCAGTTTTTTTCATATGAAATTCTATATCGTATCTTATGCTGTTGCAAAGATCCCCAGTATATGATAGTATACTGTATATTGTCAATAAAGGATAAATATCACCGTTTCTTTCATTTTCACATACTGTGAAATGGGGCTTAACATGGGAGACAAATCAATACTTCAAAGCAACATCTCATCACTCCAACATCAGTTGGACATATGATTAATCAAGTGCAATTATCCTATTAAGAACAATCCGCACATTGATTCCCCAAAATTGTGTAAGTGTATCTAGATCTAAGGTGCATAAATATGTATTCCCTGCTGAAACATTTCTTTATGTAAAAAAGAATAGAAAGGGACTCATTATGCTTTGACATATATGAGACAGAAATGAATAAAAATGTTACACCATCAATGATGAGATAAAATGTTAATTGCCATTGTGTGGTATGGTTTGGCATATTATATACCATACATATACGTTTTCATCAAGAAACATTAGCTGAATATTTTTATTGTGTGCAATTTATTTATCAATGTTAATGTTCAGAGTGGTCCTCATCAGGATTTTTTGGCAATATTTTTTGGAACATTGGCAATAGGGGTGTAATGGTTCTCCAAATACATGGTTCGGTTTCAACCTTGTTGGGCCACGGTTCAGTTCCAGAAAAAAAAGTTTTGCAACAAATAATTGCTTTTTCACAAATGCATTTCATTAACTCAACTGTTATTTAGAACATAAAGAAGGAAATTGCATTTACTGTTCACATTATTTTAGATAGATTAGTATTAGCAACTGCTTCACAAATCTGTTTTTATATGAACCTAGGAAAATAGTTCCACTGAAGTAATGGATTTCTTTTAATGAAGAAATTGACAGCTGCAGAACATCACACCAATAAATGTTAGGAGGTGGATTGAATGAACCGAAGTGCAGAGAACGAGACGGAGGCAAAGATAGCTGGTAAACAAAAATAGATCTTTACTTAATGAAGAGAACAATAAAACAACAAAACACTGAAAAACAAATGGAACACAGAGAAAATAACTGGGAGACGAGGCTCCAAAAATCTAACTAATAAAACTAACTACACAGGAACAAACTCAAAAACAAACTAGAAAATGTAGAACAAGGAAAACAAACAAAAAGGAGGAGACTAGGGAAATATACAAGCATACCAATACAGGAAAACTAGGTGAGAATAATCTCAAGACTGAGCAATGAGACAAAGGAAACATACAACTTAAGTAGGGGGGAACTAAACCAGACACAGGTGACATTACTGAAACTAATAACAAAAAAATCAGGGACAACCAGGCACAGATGGAAACACTAAAACAATGACTCATTAAACAATTAACAAATCACGGGACAATTAACTCAATGAAACAATTAACTTAATACACGAGACTAAAACAGAGCAAAGCAACTGAAAAGGTTGAAAAAATAGTGACATCTAATTGGTGAACCTGAGAAGATTCCGGGCGGACCCTCACAATAAATTATTTTTAAAATCCTCACTGAGGACAAACAGAAAAGTCAAAATGGTGTTTCTACAATGAAACATTCTATTATGGTGAACTGTCTCTATAAACTGAGGGCAGAGAACTTTACTTGCAAATGGGCATTTTTAAGTGTAATGCGGTTTATGCACTGAAACCATAATATCTTTCTCTGAAGTTCTCGATGGACTGTTCTTGATTAAACGTCCTGCTCATGCTGTAGATTGATATTTGCAGTCAACTGATTCAGAGTTGCTCATCTGTTTTGTCTTCTATCTCAAACTAATGCATGGACATCACCGTCAAGGAGTATGTGATTTCAAACACAGCTGCCCCTAGTTGATTATGTCTTTCCCTCAGATTTCCAAGTGAATTATATGAAAAGTTATTGATTTGGATTCTATCTTGATGGCCTAACAAGCTTCCAATTATGTATCGTGATAAGCATCTGTTTGACAGGTTGTTTCACCAATATCTACACAAGAAGGCAACAGATTATAAATTCAGCTCATCAAATAATAATTTGACCTTTTTGGGTTATATGATGCAGTGTGGACACAAATGTTCAGAGGATCTGGACACCAATGACAAGGTGATGGGTGGATCAATAACCAGAAATGTTGCTAGGCTCTAATGATTTCAAATGCTTAATCTGAGCTTCAGAAACCACTGATTCACTTACAAGGCGTCTCTCAATGCCCTGTCTATTAGCTAGGTAAAAATATTTGACAAGGACAACAGACATCTGAGTCATGGTAAAGATTTTGTATAATTCATAAAAGGTGAGTTGCATGACGGTTGTGAATCATTGGTTAGTGTGATTATTAGAGCTGGGGAGGGGAGGTATAATGGGACACCCCACTGCATTTTCAGTTTCTCATAAGATCCTATATACAGGCAGATTTCAACGGGAATATATAACATGTGTCCTCTAGTGTGAGGTTTTATTTTAAGCAGTTCTTTACAAGTGGTGGGCAACATATTTTAATGTAGCAATCAGTAACTTTCAATAAACAGAGTAATATAACAGAATATATAGCTTGAATTGATATATACATGTTCTTTTTTTCCTCCTGCAGGGACACAGGTATATACACTGTACTTGCCTCCCATTGAGAATTTTCAACAGGTCACAGATATGACTCATCAACAAGACTATACAGTCATGGCCAAAAATATTGGCACCCTTGCATGTTTTTTTAAAAACTCACAATTTTCTCAAAAATAAGTTGAAATTGGAAAAAGTATGTGATCTCCACAATTCTTTATTTCACTGTTAATAGTACAGAAACTTCTCCCAACTGCTGTTTTCAGATCTCTCCACAGGTGTTCAATAGGAAGTTCAAGGCGTCCAGTACCAGAGGCAGCGAAGCAGCCCCACAGCATTATGGAACCTCCACCTTATTTGACTGTAGGTAGGGGTGTTGTTTTCTTTAAAAGCTTCATTTCCTTGTCTGAAAACAAAGCGCTTATCTGCATTGCCAAACAACTCTAATTTGGTTTCATCAGTCAACAGAAAATTTTCCCAGAAGGATATAGGCTTGCTTAGGTGGGGCTTGGCAAAGATTAATCGGACCTTCTTGTGTTTCTCTTTCAGTAGTGGAGTCTTCCTTGACCTCCGACCGTAAGTGTGGTTCAGTGTCCGGCGTATGGTACGGCCTGAAACCATTACCCCAGACCTCTCCGGGTCAGCCTTGAGATCTTTAGATGTCATACGAGGTGTTTTTTCAATGGCTCGAACCAACCTTTCCCACCACATCCTGGGAGACTCTTAACAATTCCATGAGCAGCAAACATCTTGATAATATTGCAAACTGGAAACAGAAATTCCAAGGTCTCTAGAGATAATTGTGCATGGCCACTTTTAAGCCTGGCTGCATTTAAGCCATACTTTTTTTTATTTATTATTGATTGATTGTGTGCTGTTGTAAATCAAAAAGATGAATCTGTGAATACCAAAAGTTGTTTAAATTTCCAATTATTTCAGAAGATATTGAACATCATCTCCATGAAATGCAAGGATGCCAATAATTTTGGCTATGACTATTGCTCACCACTGGTTTATACAGATATGTTTGAAAATTGATTCATTAAAACTGTTCCTCCTTACTGTTTGATTAATATGTGTGACCACTATTCATAAATCTGCCCTGCACTACCCTCTATTCATAAGCGAATGGTATACCAACTTCAGGGTAATGCTATGAAGTCTAGGCACATGCGCATTCTCTGTGCACTATATTTTAATAACCATGTAGCAATTGGCTGCACCTGGCCAGCTTAGTTACGTCCTCCGCAGTAGGGAGTGGATTGAGTGAGCTAACTCCACCTCAAATCCTCTATCGCTAGCATTTGTATTTAATTGTATACATATATATAAATTGCCATGCCCATGGCCAGGGGAAGGGGAAGGCTAAGCTTTCCCCAGCCATACACACTCTTTGCCTATGCATCTATTGCTATCATAAATGCCAAACATTTTACTCGACTGGATGAATATTTTCAAATAAGGTTTTGTAGCAAGGTGGCAGGGGTGGCCACCATGCCAGGTGGTGAGTGGATGAAAACCCCACCAAAAACAGAGTTCCGATTCCAAATGTATTATCTTTTTACAAACAAATTAAACAAAATCCAAAAAACTAAGTTAAACCAAAAACTATTTAAAAGAGGGAATACCGCAGCAAAACCTAGCACCTTTTCCTCCATATCCAAAAACTCTCCTCAGGCATGGCAGGCTGTGCTTTTATAAAGGCCTAACAAAGGCAATGGCTCACAGCTGAGTTGATTGCTCATTCGCCTCAGGTGAGCCTGCCTGTAAGCGAGGCTACTGCTGTTTAAGGTCCTATAGTCCTCTCCAGGCTGTGGGAGGGAACAAGAGTACCTGGCAGCAGTCAAAAGGGAGGCGCAGCCCTCTCTACTCCTCCCTCCACCTCTCCCAGTGTCACAGGGTTGTGTTGTGTCTCTGAAGTATATTTAGCCCCCAGGGAGAAATAAAAATACTGTTTTAGATGCATGCAGTTGCAATCAGGACATTAGTGCATCCTTCTAAAACAATTACATACTGTATATACCAACTCTTACCAAAATAAATAGATTTTAACCCCTTGAACTAAATCTTAATCAACTGACATAGCTAGAGATGCAGTTTTTTGAAATGTTGATACTTACACATAATCCTAACGTTACATATTTAGTTTTTTAAATCAAAAGCTAGTTTCACCTTCTCACAACTTAAACATAACATGGTTGCTTTTATAAGCAGTTATTGTTGAACATGCCTATGATGCAATTTTCCTCACAATGAAATAGAAATACAAACCATAATCCTGTTACAATTTACAAGTTCAAGCTAACTACTTATTTTGTAAATCAGCTAGTCAGGACAACCAACATCAGTAGGGACATCTAGATATTCCCCTCTGTACTTCTCACAGTTTGTTTGCAATATCAGGACTGAAATATGTGACTAAATTGTGACTAAAGACAAAACTATTGATAAGAGCCTCATTATGTTGGAAAAATATGGGGTTATTCTGACCGACACCTCGCCCATATGAATAGAAATTTGGGACCACATATGGACATGTGAACAACTCACAAATCACATGTGTCTGGTCTACAACCTTCCTAGACACTCCCATGTCACCCCCCTGCTCACTACCCTCCACTGGCTGCCTGTTATAGCTCGCATCAAATTCAAGACATTGGTCCTAGCATACCAGGCAGTCAAGGGATCAGCCCCAACATACCTCCTCAAGATCTTCAAACCCTACACACCTGCCAGACCTCTCCGTTCTGCTACCTCAGGACGCCTAGCACCTCCCCCCCTCCGCACCTGCGCTTCCCGGTCACGTCTCCTGTTGGTTCTGGCTCCACGATGGTGGAATGACCTTCCTGTGGAAGTCAGAACAGCTGAGACCCTGGCCACCTTCAGCGGCGACTGAAGACTCACCTCTTCAGGGTGCACCTCTCCCCGTAGTCCGGTTTTGTTAACTTAGGGACATAGTTGCTTAGTTTACATGTCTACTTGTTTATGTATTGTATTAGGCTTAGGCATTATTTCCTGCATTGAGTGCTTTACTGCTACCTCTGAATTGTGGCTACAGATTTACCTACAGGGTCCTAGTTTAACTATGTGGTTGCTCCTAGGACCCAGGAATTGTACTTCCCACTAGGGTGGCTTTCAGCTAAACTGTTCTTGACTACGGTTAACACTTTGTTGTACGTCGCTCTGGATAAGAGCGTCTGCCAAATGCCTATAATGTAATGTAATGTAATGTAATGTCTTCTCACAGTTGCCGATATGAACATGGATACTGTTTAGCTGTGTAAAAATACATTTTGGGGCATTTATAAGTACAACATGCATTTTATCAAAATGTCAAACGTTTAGTCATTCATTTTTGAAAAAGTATTTTAGGTTGACCAGATACAGCAATTTCGTATTTTAATTATATGCATGCGGAAGTCTTGGTTAATACTACAATGATTACAATTGCACTTACCCTTGCTTCAATGTGTTATACCCAGAAACTCATGGGATATTTTTCTCCCATGTGGAGTGAATGTACCACTGTTGAGTGGCACGAGTGCTTTATGAGAAGTTGTATTATTTCCTTGACTTTGTAGACATTCATGCTTGTGGGGCCTTCTCATTTAACCGCTCTTTTACCTCAGGCAGACATTTTTGCTGGACCAGCTTGTCAAGCTTTTCCTGTTTAAATTGATTTAACTCAAACTGTTTCCTACTGCTTGTGAAAAACATTGTTTAATTTCATATCAATCAACCAGTCCTGCCACACCACTCTACCCTGCTGTTCTTGATGGGTTGCAAAAGCCTTTTATGGAATCCCAAAATGATCACCATGGCAAAATAACGCCAGCAACAACGGAACAAAAAAGTCTTCTGAATTAGCTAAACTTTTCTGAGACGGAGAAGGTATCATTAGTCAATCAGTATACAATGAGCCCGTTATACTGTTGATAGCCTGCTGGCACCTCCCTAATCACAGATTTCAATACAGTTATTTCTGGTTCAACTATGCAGAAAGCTTTCACTTCATGACTGTAGTGTTGTAGTCAAACTGGTCAAAGCCTAACATGATACTATGGAATCTGACTATTAGGTTACCCTATTGAAGTTGATATGCTACATGATATGCTACATGTTATACACAGCATTGAATCTAACCAGGAAATAATACATAAGAGTCTGTTTTATGAGTATTACTATTTCTCTTACAACATGTTATAATATGTTACACATATTAATGTGCCTCAGGTGTACACGTACTTTACATTAAAACACGCAGTCATCATTTTAAAAGGCCTGTGATTAATATGTGCAGATTATTTCTTCTTGAACCTTTAAGCTTACACTGCGGTTTCTTTAATTAAGCTATCACATTGCTTAAATCTTTCATTTGAAAATCTAATTATGACTCACAATGTTCAATTGAGAAGATCAAATTGTGAATCCTGCACAAATTAAAACGAAGACCCCTAGGGGTTCCTACTTAACACGAGTTATATTTATATTACCTAGGTATGTATGCTAGTAGCCTCTAGACATGACACTTAAATGAGCAGAGGGAGGGATATTGAACAGGAAATGGGGTCTCATCATCAGAAGATAACACCGAACAAATAATTGATCAAATCTGAAAAGGTGAATTAAAAAGATGCTTGGGGCGATGGTAGCGTGGCGGTCTAATGCACCACACCTTGGATGGTCCGGTGTGGTGTGCGCTGCCTGTCAGGGACGCGGTTTGAAACCCGTGTGCGTCTCTACCAGACCGGCCCTGGTTGTCAGCCCCGATCGGGGCCGCCATTTGGCTGTCCGCCCCAGGGGAAGGGGGGAAGGGGGAGGGAGAGCCGGCTCGGGTCCGCCTTGAAGCACGGAAAAGGAGTCTCCATAATTCTGTTTCGGAGGAAAGCGGAGGTCACTGCCCACAGAGAATTAGGTTGCCTCGTAGAGACGAGCGACGGATCCGTGTGGGGAGGGTTAATCGAAATAAATGGAGGGTGTAATTGGCTACTAAATTGGGAGAAAAACTGGAAAAAATCTGAAACAAATCATCCTTTAAAAAAGATGCTTTAAATAATCCCAAATATAATGAACATAGATTTGTTGATATATTAAATACTTGGCAAGACAAATGTATTGGCATTCTGGGGTACTAGTGGTGTGCATTCATTGGATGTATAACATTATCCCTTACTGGCTTACTAAGTATAGTTTAATTTAAAGTTATGGCGTATTGACAATTATTGAAGGTCATCAGGCCTCATGTCTCAAATGGTATAATTGCAAAATGCACCATTACAAATTGTACTTTGTGGTTGTTGAGCTTATTAAACCCTTTGTGGAGAACAAATTCCCTGATGTTAAATAGCTTGAAGGCTTAACATAGCGTCTTAACATTGAATTTTTCCTTCATTGCATATGATCTTCTGCTCTCCTAAAAACTTTCACAGGTGATGTATTCACAGTGATGAGATTGGAAGGTGCCCCATAGGAGCAGTCTTCTGTCTTTCAGAGCAGTAATTAAACCAGTGAACCAGTCAAGCACTAAATAATATCTGAATTTGGCTCATTTGCCTGATACGTCAGGGGCTATAACTCCGGTGTTACATTTTAAATCAAAGTAAATTGTACATTGTGGTGTCTAGTGATGTAACAAAGGGATCCAATAGAAATAAACTCTCTTATTTTATTTTTCTGCTATGTTACATAATTGGAACACCCCACAAAAAATATGAAAACTGAAGGTGAATTTTCATCTGTTCCTCTATCTATTTGAGATACCTGTAAAAAATAGGATTCATGGCAGGGTTGCCAACCTCACAATTGTGTTCTTGTGGAAAGAAATGAATGACAGTATAATATTTTTCCATAATAAAAGGGGAATAACCAAAGGATGCTCTCATAATCCACTGCTTGCCTGCACCTACATTATTATATGGTTTGTGGGACAAAGGGAAAGAATCTCTATGTGTCTGATACTTATCTGAAACTGATCATTGTATTGGTTTTCATGTTCAAGTTCATAATTGTGAAATGTGGATGGTGTAGAAATATATCCAAGTATGATTAATATATAGCTAACCTGTACTTTGGACTGTTTCAGAGAATATTTCAATTCTCAACAATCCACCTCACTAACCAAATTTGTCAGAAATTAATCAGCGTACAGGAGAGTATCACTTTGAAAATAAATATGTGTTGGAAAGTATTGTAATAACCAGGCCATGCCAATATTATCAGAATTAATTTTGGGGGTTTTGTTGTTTTGTCTGGAGTAGAGCACTACAGAAGCATGGGGTAGTCATTAAGCACTGAGGTTCTAATCAGATTATTGCAGGTTTTATTCCCTGGTTGGGCAATGTTGTTGTACCCTTGAGCAAGGTCCGGAACCTGAACCACTTCGCGGAAGTTAGACAGAAGGGAGTTGCAGTTGTCCATTTGGGATAAGGTGCTCATACAGAAAGAGCAAACAGCACTCTATTTTGGTTGCTACATAGGTTAGGTTGCAATGACTGCTTAAATACAACATCTCTGATAGTAATAAAAATATGTTGGTGGAACAATAATATGGGAAGGGGGAGGGTTAGAGATATTAATGTTAATATGAATGATAGTTTCAATCATAGCTGATGTTAACACAGTAAGCACAGCAGTGTCATTATGAAAAATATAAATACACTACATTCAGTTGGATTTATACTGAGGCAATTGTGAAATGGGATTTTGTACAATAGAGAAGCATTGTGCTGCCAAACCTACAAAACCACTGTCGTCCAGTCAAAAATCCAACAGGCTAAACACTAACCCTAGCTGCCTTGAAATACACATCCAGCATATCGGTGATGAACAGATCTCCTGTTGATAACACCCACCCTATCAGTGAAACTCATTGTTCAGAGCCATGTGCTGGGAAGTGCTGATGGTCCTCACCTGGCTGCCACAGGAAACACTGATTATCTGTCCTCTGAGACACATACCAGATCCATCTGGCTTTCGATTACCACACACCGCCATGGGACCAATACACCTAGGAGAGGCACTTTTCAGCACATGTGACATACAAGCAACAATGCCATTACCTATTCTCTGGCCTGCTGACCCTGAACAGTACTGAAATAAATGATTGAGGCCTTATAAATGCCAAGCAGGGATACTGAGATATACTTTCATTCATAGTATTGGACCATGCTAAATCATGTTTATTGTGTGCATTCCAAGGACATGTATAGAAAAAAACTATACATATTGAATGTTAAAAAATACTTGTAAGGGTTATGAATAATTGAGGTTAGTTTGTGGTTTGTGAGTTGAGTGAGTTGGTGAGGTGAGTTCAGGTTGCTAACCAGTGTAAAAAATATATCATGAAGATATCTGTACATGTGGATGGAAATGGACTTGGAATCTCATCAACTTTTCTGTTTACTGGGTATTTCTGAATTGTTGACCTGAAGAATGAAAGCTCACAAGCAACATACAATAACCAGTAAGTATAAAATAACCCAATATAAACGTTTCCCCCAAAAAAGACATCTATTATCTTATTTATTGTATGGTAGTTCTGAAATTAGTCTGAAATTACTCAAACTCAGTCTCCAGTATATGTAGCATGCCTACTCCTAATGTTGGCTAGCTCTTTATTAATTCAATTTCACAATGCAGACACTGTCTCTTCCATCCTTGTAATTGTGCTCAGGGTAGGAGTTAATCTCCAGAAAATTACCTGTCGGGGCACAAGGTGGGGAAAGTCATTATTTTACCTCATATTATCATTATCCTAAAGATCAGCGCAGTTCCCAGACATTGATAGCCTTCCCTGATGAGCAACAAAAAGCACCTATTAGAGATCACATTTTCTTTTAATCATGACTGTGCATTTTCAGTGGTGGGATTAAAAAATGATTCATTGGTACTGGGGAAAGGTTACAAAGTACACTGCCAAAGTTATTCACCAATAATAAGATCCTTCCCTAAAATTGATTCACAAAGCTGAACTGAATTCTCCTATGGGGTGTATAGGTTTATAGGTACTTTATTTACTCAATATGATTGTAAAATTACATTGTAACAATTTGTTCTCATAAATTAACTAAATTAACATAATCTGGTCCCACTTTACATTGTGGCCCTGATAGCTGTGTAGTTACACTGTACCTACATAGGTAGGTACAGTGTACCTACTATGTACTTACACATTGTAACATAGTACTTACGACCTTAAAACCTGTTTGCACACATGTGTAACAATGATGTGTATGGTTTATGTAAGTAGTACACGTCTAACAAGAAATATGTAACAACAAAAAAATTATGTCATGTAAGTACACATGTGAAATAGAATTGTGTAATAAGAGTTGTAACTAACAAGTGAATCAACACAAAGTTGTAACTAACAAGTGAATCAACACAACACAACTTCCCATTCAAGGTATTGTCCAAAACGTGTGTCAGTGGTAAATGGAGCACTGCTGATATTTATGTGGATGTATTACGTTTATTTGTACGGACTTGTAGTCCACCAATGCACAAAAGAAAGATGAATTTGGTACAAATAATAGGGGGGTGTGCTGTCAGAACATCAGTCATACAAAATTATCATTCTGGTTTGAAAGTTCATGTTCACATGTTGTATGAAATGTATGTCTGAAATGTTCCTTGTATTTGATCACTATTTATAATTATAATATATGAGTTATTTCCTACAACATGACATGTGAGGAGGTATCTTTAGTCACCTCAATGTGTGCAGCTGTGAACTGTGCCCATTTTTTAAATTACATGTGCATAATTTTTCTTTCAAATATGACATATAACAGTTCAAAGACAGTACAATATGATCACATGAGGAACTGTAGCACCATAAAGTATAGAAGAAAAAAAGACTTCACAGAAAAAAAAAAAAGGACCTAAGATCCATATGAATGCAGCAGTGAGATGGTGATTATGAAACTGGAATTGATTTGATGTGATCAGAAGGTTGAAAATTTAAGACCATGTGTGCCTCGGAGCAAGGTATTTAACCCAAAGCAAATATCGAACTGCATAAATGGGTAATATATCTAATTTAAGCTATAAAAGCCACTGCAAAACTTCCCCCACATAAGGTAAATAAATAATACTGCAATTATTATCTGCAAAAATAGCAACATATCAGCTTGATGACACACTGAAGCTTCCAAAATTGTCGCGTTTATCTATTCAAGTGATGAAACTCCCCCCACCGTGACACATACCCCCTGAAGATTCACTGTGTCATAAGGTTCACCAGATTTGCACTGCCTTTGTAGTGTTGCGTGAGCAAAATAAGAATGTCTGCTGTTCTATGCCTTTCCTCCCACTACAATACAAACCCTGAACTCCAGTCTGGAGCCAGACAGCGGCTATTCTATTCATGTTCACATGGTTGTGATTGTGGCACAATGTACCCTGGATTCAATTATGCATTTTAATAGGTTTAGTGCATCCATCATACTCACAACGCATTTATAAATGTCATGTTTGGTCAATGTGTTTTAAGATCCTTAAAGGAAATGTGTGGCAAAAACACAACCGAGTGTGTTAAACATTAATCAAGGTTATTTGTCAGGCTTCCGGTCTGTTAGAAATGAAGCTCGTCATGTAGAGGGTGGAGGTTAATACGAAGTCTTGACACATAGTCCTTTTCATGAAATATTCTGACCTCAACATGACCAATATCAGTACATTTCTTAAAACCGGATAGAATAGTATAGAAAGCCAATGTTTTTATCTGTCATGTTACAAAGGTTAACAGAATATCATCAACATAGTACCATTCAAATCAAAGCACTAATTCAAGATTTTGGATTACTTAGTATTATTTAAAATGTATTGGGTGTTGGTGATTTGTTTTTTTAATTAAAAATGGTTTGAACTGGACCTTGAGCATAACAAAGACTGTGCCCCACTGTGTATTGCCCAAGTTTAATGTTCTATGATTTGGTCTGTCTCTGATATGCTTTTTTAGCTGCAGTGGAGCAGTTTAACATTAAAACATGGCCTATAGAGCTGTGGTGTAGATTGCAAGTAATGCTGGGCTGATGCAGAGCCTATTCTCCAGGGATTGAGCAACATGCAGTGCTATATGGCTGCTTGGTCTTTTGTTGTCATTAAGGTCTCAGGACTTAATTGTTGTATGAGATACTGATGCAGATAAAACATGATAAACATGTGTGTCTTTATTGTACGATACAGTACTGCAGGACTGCAAAAAGAGATAACGATTCACTAGGCTTTGGAGGAAGTGTGTTGGCGAAGAAAAAAAAGACCTAAAATGTAGGCCAAATACCCCTTTTATGGCTGAGTGAATCACATCTTCATTGCTTTAACCTCTTGAATAGAGGACCCATGGTGCAATGCCTGGGCTAGCTGATGGCTTTTTATGCTTGACCTGTTCCATAAACATCTAGTGGGCAGGACAGCCCCAACTGAGGCAACATCTAGAGACCCTAAGGAGCTTGTCAAATTCACACCACAAAATGTGGTCCTATTTACCATCGAGGCATGGAATCAGGTTCCGTTATACATCCAGACAGGACAGTACTGCCAGGTTTTTAGGAGCACAGTGAGAGTGCCTTATGAAAAAGTACAATAGGTCCAATGTAATTGGAGAGTAAAAAGGGTGAATTAAAAAAAACATCAAAATCGGTAGTAAATGGGCATTTAGTCACAGTGGAGATAAACACAATAGCCCCCTTTGGATAATAGATCCCTACTGTACTTACCTCTATAGTGCACTTCATACAGGACAGTAGTCATTTTATGCAGTAATTTTAAGAGAAATGTTAGCTAATGTATAGTCTATAGTCTGTATATGGTCTCCTACTGTTAACTTGTCTATTGGTTAATATTCATAGGTATATTTTGGATATTTATTGGTCAACACAATACAATTATTTGGATAAGCTGATTTAGAGTTATACTGTGTTATACTAACATATTCCTCATTCCACATTTTCATCCTTTTGTTTCCTATCTCTTTTTGTCCTTATCATTTTATCAAATGTATCATATTGCATTTAATTTAAGTAAATGTACAATACTCGACTACCAAACTAAAGTGTAATTCAGGAAGACACCAAAAATGTTTAACTTTGAACAAGAATGGAACAAACATTCAACTATTAAAAAACATTTGAGGGGCCTCGGGTGGTGTAAACGGAAAAAGCATTTGCCCAGCATTTAATCCCCGGCTGTGCCAGCCCTGCTCTGGCCGGGAGCTTTGTTCAAGGAGGCGAATCATTGCTGACCTTGGAGTATTGGTGTGTCCCGTAGAGATGGGAAGCGGGGTCGTGGAGGAGGGTGAATTGAAGAAATAGAGGGTACAGTTGGCCACCAAATTAGAAAAAAACGGGGGGGAAATCAGAAATTAAATTTTACATTTGTTTTAACAAAAAACATTTGAAAATGTAATTCAGAAATCTTCAAACTAATAATATTGTGTGAGAATAAACAAAATAACTATTGGATTAGTTATACATTTTATTAAATAAAAGGCAAAGCACATTGGGGTTAGGCTGAATACAGAATAGAGTTGCTTTTCCAAGCTCTATAACTGTGTGATTCAGCATTTTTCTGACTTCATGTCCATCTGCCATAGTGCTGTCTGAAGTGATGTTGTCTTAATCTTGGACTGACACTGGGTGCCCAGCGACAACTTGCTTCGTTAGTGGGAGTGTGCCACATATAATGAGATCTTTCCACTTTTTCTGACACCTTGCTGCGTGTTTGCTCTACACGAGAAGCAGCAACTTCTGCCTAATAGTGCTCTGCTCCTCAGCAATATAATTGTGCTTCTCTGACATCTCAAAGTGATGTGTCTGAGGAAGTGTGTGGGGGACCATGCCCTAAGATAAATTATACTGTCCTGGACTTTCACTGTAAGAAAAAGCAGATGGAAATAATCCAAATAGTCAAAATAGACCCCCAGTCCACCTGCTGTATCATTATTTTTTCCTTGGTCTGTTTGTCAGTAGAGATTGTAAGTGACTCACATTGGCACACTTTTCAGAGTTGTACACTTTGAAAAGATTTGGACTCATGATATATATCAGTGGTTCTCAATACTGGTCCTGGGGGACTCCTGTGTATGCTGTTTTTTGTTACAGCCAATCTCTTGATTAATTACGGTTATTGATATAACATTATTAACACAATACAGGTGCTTTGTCTTTGAATTCTTCATTTTCAACAAACGGTTCAGTGACCAGGTTTCAGCAATTAGGTCCACAGTTCAACAATTAGAACCACACTGATTTCACCTGTCAGTCTATAATTTAATCAGTTGTAACCTCTTTTTAAAGTAATCATTTGCCATATAGCACATTACTGAAAATGAAGCAATCGTTGATCTGACTGATTAAGTCCTGGGATATTAACATGGGACATTCATTCTTCATGGCATGCACAGCTATTTCTGGCATAATGTGGCCTTAAAAATGTAAAGCATCCTTCAATATATATAAAAATGTGTCTAATTAAGCTTGTTACAATTAGGGGATTGCAACTGTGGTTGGAATGAAAAACAGCATACGTAGGGGTCCCCCAGGACCAGGATTAAGAACCACTGGTGTGTTTATGTGTGTGTGTACCCGTGCCCTCATTGTTGACTTTAGCCCACACTCTTTTACCACGTAGACATTACAGATTCAAGCCCAGGCCTGTTATTTAAAGGAGAACATGTACTGAAAGTGTACTGGAGGGGCGACTTGGACATTGGGTCGGGGGGAAGATGTTCATGTATAAATATCTATACTTTGTGTACAACATAGAATAAACTGGCCAATAAATACACAGTACAAAATAGTATATGTATGGGAATAGACCAGAGGGATGGATGAATACTGATAAATGAGGGTGGGGGCTTGTCAGCTTATTGTAAAAGTTTTGTCATGGGGCAGCTAGTTTGATGTCATTAGTGATTAGTACAGGATAGTCTTATGTCCCAATGTGGCTGATTATTTTAAGACTATTTTAAGAAACCCAATCAGGTATTCTTTCTTATCTCTTCTTTTTCTTCATAATATCAACGATGTGTCAGACATCAGAGCCTCACTATCAACAATAATTAGATGACAAGGATGGGGTATATAAAGGAAATGCTTGGTTTTTTATGTGTATATTTAGATTCCTGCTTGGTGTATTTCTCAATTTTTAGTTGTAGTCTCTTGTCATTTTTTATCCATTTGTCTTCATTGTTATATACAGTGCCTTGCAAAAGTAATCAGACCCTTGCACAATTTTCACATTTTGTTGTTTTCAAGCTTTTATTTTTTACACTTTCATTTAGGAACTAATATCTGTTATAAATACAACCTATTCCACACATTCATAGAATACAATTTTTAAAATGGGGGAAAAAGTATATAGATACTGCCACTGCCTATGCCCCACGTAACACAATCCTTACAGTGGAGCATGTTGGTGGCAGTGTCATGCTATGATGATGCTTCTCTTCAGCAGGGACTGGGAAACTTCCCAGAATAGAAGTAATAATGGACGGAGCAAAGAACAGGCAGATACTGTAAGAAAACGTATTTCAGTCTCCCAAAAAACTGAAACTGGGGCAAAAATGAACCTTTCAGCAGGACAATGATCCAAATCACAGGCCGAAAGCTGCATTGGAGTGGCTCAAGAATCAAAATGTGAATGTCTTTGAGTGGCCCAGTCAAAGTCCTGACTTGAACCCCATCGAGAATCTGTAGCACAACTTGAAAATTGCTGTCCATAAGCAATGTCCATCAACTAGAGAGAGCTGGAGCAGTTCTGCTTGGAAGAATGGATGAAAATCACCTCCAACTAGTGTGCAAAGTTGGTATAAACCTAAAGCTGTTATTGCAGTGAAAGGTGCCTCCACCAAATATTAATGCAAGAGGTCAAAATACTTATGCAAGCAGCATGTTTCAGTTTTTCTTTTTCTTTATATTTCCTAACAAAACTAATTATAAAAATTTTAATTAAAAATTCAGTTTGAGCATGTGTTGTGAATAAAAAATATTAAATGGAAAAAAATGTGAATGTATCATTTGTAATCCAGCGACAAAAAATAACTAAAGCTTTTTGTTAATTCATTACAAATAAAAAACAGACAATAATTGATTACATAAGTATTCACCCACCTTGACTTAATAGTATCTAGAAGTTAGTACTTCTACTTGATAGAAGTATCTTGAACGATCTTCCCCACTTGGTCAGGACCGCAGAATCACTGGCCATCTTCCGCAAGAGACTCAAAACCCACCTCTTCAGACTCCACTACCACTGACTCTGTATATTTTTACTAATCGTCATCACCACTGCTTTCATGTTTAATACTGCCGTTGTAATATGTATCCATGTTGATGACTCTCCAAAAAAAAGAAAAAATCTCTTTCTTTCCCTGTATTACAGGTATGGTATGCAGCTGCTAACGAATATGTCTATTACTGTATTCTTAACTGACTGATTGATCTTACCATATATTAATGCACATCTTGTAAGTCGCTCTGGATAAGAGCATCTGCTAAATACCAAAATGTAAATGTAGAAGCACCTTTACCTGCAATTACAGTTGTGAGTCGGTTTGAGTAAGTCTCTACCAGCTTTGCACATCTGGACATTGCAATTTTCGCATTTGCACCTGCAAATCAGGTTGGATGGGGAGCATATTTGTAATTAATTGACAAAAATATTTAGAGTTGATTTTAATTTGAATTATAGAGTGTTTTGTGTTGATCAGTGGCAAGAAATTCCAATTAAATCCATTTTGACTTGAATGACATATGAAAATAAAATGTGAAAAATGCCAAAGATGCCCTTTCTGAATTTATATTCCAGGGCATAATCACAAATAACTAATCAATCTAACACTATAACCACTATGGCACCTTGAGAAGCTTATCTTTTTATAAGCAGAAACACAAATTCAAATATGTTGCTTTCAGTAAAGCCTAGCAGATAACAGTCATGGGATAGGAACTCCTGTTTCATGTAATAACAAACATCTCACTCAACCCCATTTGATTGAGCTCAGCCAGTATGTAAATCAGCATAGAAGAACATGCACCTGTTCTGGTCTAAGAAGCCTTTGTTTATTGAGACTACACAGAATTTATTGCCATTTTATCCCACAGTGCATTGCCAGTTTGATGTTATTTCCCCTGTAATATGGTAAAACAGCATTAAAAGTAATCAACGTGAAATAAACAATAAGGAATCCTCCCTTTGTTATGAAATGTTATGATAAGCCTGCACTGTGTGTAAATGACATGGCTGACTCCAAGAAGTGAGGGAGGAGCCCTGGCCCTGACCCCCAGTGCCAGGGAAAGGTGCAAATCAACCCAGTCATTCTGAAATGGTAATCATGTTCACAGGAACATGAACTGCAGTAACAATGTCAGCAATATTGATTAGACTGAAACATGTGGTTAAGGTACAGGCCTTCAACACCACATACTGTAGTGTGGATCGAAGGTGGAAGAGCCACATGCAGATTTCACGGGTATCTAAAAGCTGGATGCAAGTTACCAGCCACTAAATCTGAAAACAGACTAGGAAGTGGGGAAACAAAAGAAAACCCTGGGACAAAACTCCACGGGAATAAACCCAACAGAAACAACCCTAGAAGGGCGAATGCTCCTCAACGAGGTGCGTGGAAAACAAATTGCTCTGGGGAACAATAGCCCCGACAAACAAAGAATAGATCTCAAAAGGAAACCACCGAAGCGGTAAGCTAATAAGTAGCACCTTCTCTCTTTAACTGAGAGAACCACAGACTGGTGAAGCTAAACCTTTAAGTAGAGATAACTAAATTAGACCCTTCTCTCTTTAACTGAGAGAACCACAGAGTGGTAAGCTAACCCTTTTTTTGGAATAATACGAAGTACCTTCTCTCTTTAACTGAGAGACCACAGGGTGGAAAACTAACCTTAGTTAGAAGTACCGGCTAGAGCGTAAAAATGGTTTACACAGAAGCGTTTGGGGACACAGGGATCTTAAATAAGAGGCGGAATTAACACTGATAACCCTCAGCTGAACGTGATTGGAAAACTCACCGACAAAAGACCATATAAGGACGGCGGAAATGACAATGATTCCTCAAGCAACGCAAGAGAAAACAGACCGTCACATGACCACGCGCCCTCCAGAGGTCGAATTAGGTAAAACCGTGACACATACAGTATATAAGCATTCTGAAATTTACTTTTGTGGAACCCCTAGACAAATGGGATCATCTTGTAAAAATTATAGAATTGTGATCCTGAGATTTACACTTTCTCCTTGGATTCAAATGTGTTTGCTTATTATATCCATCATGGAATTATGCTGTGATGACTTTTAATGGTGTCATACATTGCAGCTGTCAGTTCTTAAAAAAAGATGCCAGGGGTATTTTGTCTCTTTCAAAGACTATCTTTGATGTTCAGGGTTTTTGTCAAGCATTAATTGTGGCTGATTCTAAAAACCTTTCAGGCCTATGTTTTGCCCATCAGCATCATTATCTAATTAGAGTAAGATATATCCAAAGACCAAAGTCAGTGTAAAGGCATACAAAGGTATGCAACTTTTTGTATTGTGTTCCTTTTTCAACTAAATTGCTTAAAAGTGCTGAAGAGTGAGTTTGTGGAAAATATGGCAAGTCTATACAAAGCTACCCAAAAAAATAACAAATTCAATAAATGGCTGTGCTGGCAATATACAACTTACAGAATATCATACAAACCCACTACCTTTATATTCGTAGTACCAGAGACAAACTAGATGTGTATTAGTCTACATGCAGTGGTAAAAAAGCTGGAATCATATTATAATGCATAGTGTTGTGTGATTATCTCATAATGCTGTGTGATTCCAGTGAAAATTGACCGGGCAATTATGACCGGAATTTACAGCACTCGCTCAATGGCAAAACTATCGTGAATCAGAACTTATCAGCTCCAAGTATGTGTAATATTTTAAAACTAATGCAATGAGTTGGCCCTTTTTGGTACTAGGTGTAGCAGAAGGCTTGCTGGCTTGATGGGACTAACTATAAGCGCAACTGTCACTGACAGCTCACAGTTTAACACAAGCTAGACACATTGGCCTCTTATTAGCCATTGATTCAGGTCTAAATTCAACTGGGAAGTCATTTTCTGTGAAATCAAAACATTTACAGCAATCGCTCAATGGTAAAACTACAGGGAATCAATATCATATAAATGTGATTTTATAGAGGAACTCACCAGCTTTAAGTGCATGTAATCTTTTAATTAATAATGATTTCAGCACCTATTGTGCTTGAACATCTAAATTGTGTTACATGGTGATGACCCTGAGTGCTGATTTAGGATCAGATTTCTCAACAAACCCAAATCCTAACATAACCATTAAATAAAATAAAAACTGATCAAGGATCTGCATCAATGGGTGTAAATCCATCCATCCAAATCATTGGTCGCTTATTCCTGGTCATCGCGGGGGGCTGGAGCATTTCTTGAATTCTGAGAGGGGAATACACCTTTTTAAACACCACCCACTTCTCATTCAGAAGACTCTCAGCCTATTCATGTCTTTTTCTAACACCATTTTCAGCACTAAGCCTCGAACCGAGACCTTCTTCTTCACAGTGTTGTCAAAGTAAAATTGGTCACAATTGTGTCACAAGCATTTCTTGAATTCTGCTGGGGTTTTTTAAACCCAGCCACTTCTCATTTCAGAATCACTATTCAGTCATTTTCTAATCCATTTTCAGCACTAAGCCTACAGGAGTCTTCACAGTGTTGTCAAAGGAAAATACTTCGTAAATTAAATGAAAAATGTTCTTCTGTTCTGTCAAGGACAGATCTTCCATAAAACCATTGGCATTTTCAAAGAATGCAATGTGAAAAGACATTTCAACATAAAACACTAGGACAGGTTCAGGGAATGTAAAGGAGAAAGAAAATACCGGAAACAACTGAAGATTCAGAGCCAGTTACAAAATCGGAGAGCTTATCGCTGCCGAAGGGAAGCCTTTCATCAAGAGGTACATAGCGAGAGCAGTGGACTTTCTGGAGTGGTATTCCTGGAGGAAAGAGGCATCTTCCAAGTGGTGAGGCTTCTGGCTAGCACTACAACCAGGAGAGTTGAGGACCTAGGTGATGATCTGCTATCACAGTTACAGAGTAAGGCCCAAGATTTTGTATACTCTATTCCTTTGGATGAAAGTAATGGCATTGTTGATACAGAGCAGATGCTTGTTTTCATTCAAAGCATTGATGAATCGTTCAACTTTACAGAGAAGCTTGCAGCCTTGCAAAGTCTAAGGCCACTACAACTGCAGCTGGTATCAAAACCCTAAAGTGGGAAAAACATCAGGGTGACAAAGAAAAATGCAGGGTTGTTGTTCCGAATCAACAGGAACTGTGAGTCATTGGGCATTGTGAAAACAATTATGGTACATTGAATTATCTCTCAGCAGTCATTGTGTGGGAAAGTGTTGAATTTAGATAAGGCAATTAAGGTTGTGGTTTTTACGGTAAACATCTGTTCCAATGGACTGAACCACAATTTTTTGGACAAAGTTAATTCTTTGTACAGTGAAGTTGCTAAAAAGGATTGTGAAAGACATATTCGATAGTAGGTGTCTATGGAAACTGATCTCAATCAGCACATAAATTACCTTAACACCAAACTTCAGGGCAAAGGGAAACTAATGTCTGATTTGTATAGTTATGTAAAAGGGTTCGAAATCAAGCTTTAGCTGTTCCACAAGCAGCTAACTGAAGGCAAATTGAAACAGAATTCCCCAAATATCTAGTGATGCAGAAAGTTGCAATACTGCAGGAGCAGTTCTCTCAGAGATTCAGTGATTTTCACCTGCTTGAGGCTGAGTTGCATCTCTTTGAAAACCTATTTCCAGTCAATGTGGATTCAGCACCGGCATCCCTCCAAATGGAACCTGTTGATCTTCAATAAAAAAATGCCTTCAAGGAGAAGCACAATGATGGGAATCTAGTTGAATTTTACATGCACCTTCCAACAGACAATTGACCAAATCTGAGAAAAAAAATTGCACAGGGCTTCATAACCTTGGCAGCACATACATTCGCAAACAGACATTCTCACAGATGAAGATAGCAAAATAGAAAATGCTATCCAGAAAATGCAATGTCCAGATGAACATTTCCATGCTGGAATGCACCTATCGCTCACCAACTTCACCCCTGACATCGGCCGAATGGTCCGTGAAAAGCAAGCTCATCAATTTAATGATTTCCCCCCCGAGCCAGGCCCTCAGTGGAGTACAGCTTATATTTGGCCATTTAGTAAAAAAGTTTGGGAACTGCTGGTTTAAACCAATGACCAATTATTTTTTGCTGCGAGTCGCAGTTTACCAATTAAGAAAAAACAACACTAGCTAGCATGCACTGTAGCATTCATTGTTGAATCAAACACTGGACTAATACAAACATTCCAAAATCCAGAGTGTAAATGTGCCACTGTCTCAATTGCAAGAATAGCTTGACTCTGGACAAAATGAGCAGAGAAAATGTACAACCAAATGGTAAAATAAAGGTACTTAACATTTTGGTTCCATTTTAATCATTAGCCATGATGATCCATCTGATAACATCTAATTTTCACCATTATTTTGAGCTCCTGTCCTCCCTCTAGGTCAGTGCTTCTCAACCTCCTGGGGACCCACTGTGTATGCTGGTTTTTGATTGTTCATTAATTGTTCTTAATTAGGCACTTTTAGTATTTGCTAGAATTACATTCATAAAAGTTAAAATATAAGATTTCACTGTTGTAGCACTTAAGCAGGTATTGCCAAATATCGAGAATGTCCTTGCTGAAACACAGTCACATCAGATTGAATTATATTCATTCTCTTTTCTTTGGAACTCTTTAGCAGCATTTTATGTTAGATATTACTCATTTCAATTTCACAAAAACGAATCAATTAGTCACCATCATACCCAGACGATGTTCAATGATAGAATATTTATTTTAGCCACAAAGAATCTAAACAGGAGTGTAAATCACTGTCCAAAGTCAATTTTTCATGACCTCTAAAATTCTCCACAGAATTACATTCACATTGTTTTCTTTATCAGAATTGGATATCTCTTCATGTCATGGTAATTCTTTTTCTGTGCCTGCATCCTCAGCTCTGATTTGTTATTTGTATATACTGTAGGTCAAGGTTTCTGGCATGAGACAGAATAACATTTGTGAGATTACTAAAGTATTACTAAAGGACATACAAATTCCTCATAAATTCTCCCACTGCAAGCATTCCTGTAATAAAATGTAATACTATATTTTTGATGTGAGCTTTGTGTCCCACACCTCCTCTTCTCTACGCCACTACAACAATATGAAAACACCAATGTAAAGTCACTTAATAGGGAGTTTGGGCCAGCATGTGTGGCCAATACAGGCTGCGTGCGCTGTGGCAAAAAGTTTACAATGAGCATAGCAATGTGGGGGTCTTACTTATGACTGGACCAATAAAACCATATCAGAATATGAGACTAGTGTCAATTTCCTCGTATAAGCCAGAGGAAGACTTCTTCTGTAAAACCTTTGTGAGTAGTGAAGCCATGGAGGGTTATGGTCCCATAATTAGTTCAGCAAAAGTCAATATTTCACCTTTTATCTGCCTTCAGATTGAACATTTAAAAAGCATGCACCATAGTTTTTATTGTAACAACACTCTGATCCAAGTATGTTCAAAGTGCTATACAATGCACTCTTTGATTGGTTCCTATTTCTTTCTACAGTGGACCTCCTTGTTTTTCTTTCCAGTATTCAACATTGGGCATTCTACATGTCTCTATGCTTGACAGATTAGTGAGCCATTTAAATGATCAGACACAGTGCAATCCATGTTTGATTAACTTAGGCACCCCAGGTTTGTGAGTGAGAGAAATGAAGACTCTTAAATTGCCAATTAGAGTCCCCACTGATCCCACTAACAGCTGAAATATTTTAAAAAAATATAAAGCCCCACCATCATAATGTAGCCCCTTTCAAGGTGATCTTTGAAGCTTTTTACTCAATTAAGTGTGAAAATTGTGGTAGTGTATTCACATGTCACTGGGGAACACGCTGCCACAGAATTCTTAATGGAGGGGCTACCAGTGAACAGAAGTACTGTGTGTGTGTGTGTGTGTGTGTGTGTGTGTGTGTGTGTGTGTGTGTGTGTGTGTGTGTGTGTGTGTGTGTGTGTGTGTGTGTGTGTGTGTGTGTGTGTGTGTGTGTGTGTGTGTGTGTGTGTGTGTGTGTGTGTGTGTGTGTGTGTGTGTGTGTGTGACATGCCTATGGTCTCAGAAAGCCAATACAATAGACAAATTCATTATTGTTACACAGGCATTGTCCTCCACTCCCAATCTTATGAAATATGCATGCAGAAACACACATTTATAAAACATTTTATAGAAAATGGGAGTTCCTGTAGTGACAACATCTGTTTACAGACTATTGGCTGAGAATTTAATTACAGCTGTTTGTGTGGGGATTTGACACTGGTAATGGAAATGTTTGATCTGTTATAAATTTTGGCTATTTGTAATACTTTTTTCCTCACCTGTAGTTATCTAATTGCCTAGGAATCGGGAACACTGTAGATCATCATGTACAAGACATATGCAGCAATAGTGAATATCTGAGCTCACATTTAAACAGATTGTTGATTATTCTCACCTGATCTTTTCCAAACACTATTAAGAAGGAGCACTTTTTTCATATTGTTCTCATTGCCTGTATGAAACTTTTTGAATGCATAGATGTGTCCCCTAATTGAGTGATCCCAGTCTACTGCTGCTTCATTGTTGGTTGCGACAGCAGAGAAATACTGTATGTACTATCCCAACTGAGACAGGACAGTATAGGACAGTATCACCCTAGTATAGGTTAGGCATTGCAAAGTGACAGTCAAACAACTCTCACAGCTCAGTCTCCTTTCTATTTTCAGCTTTAAGCAGCTGAACTGAAGACATCTATTTTAAAGCATGGCGTTATGACCAGGTAATCATCTCTGGATTCCTTTATGCATTATTGAATACAATGAAATACATGGGGCGGGGGAAAATACTTGGTTTTGGGCACTCAATGGTTTTACTTTTCTCCATGACCCCTGCTTATGTGCTATGATTACATCAAATCTGCTGCACAAATATATCTAGTGATTTTTTCATTTTGTGACTATCAGAGCTGATTGTCACTTCACTACTGATTAAAAACAAGCCCATGAAAGTCTGTCCATCATTGACCACAATGCCTTGCGTGAAAAAATGCAGTGTCTCAGGTAGGGGAATCCATCAGCACAGATTAAAGGCCTCACCCACATGATTGATGTAGGAGTGCTCTTTGAAACAGGATGATTGTGGGCTGGGAGGTAAATGAATGGTAAATAAGGCAGTTTAGCATTGCAAAATGTGCCGGGGGTGTTGAGTCTAGAATTAATGCTGATTTTGAAGCATTCGTGTGAAGTGCTCTGCATACCTCCAGTTATCTTACAGCATAATGAACCACACGCTCTCTCTTCTTAATCAACCATTTTATACTCTGCAAGATATTTAGCTGCAATGCAGCTTTATGCTTGAGGATTCTTATTTGTAGAGACTTCAACCATGATTCCCAACACTTTTAACTGATGAATGAGGCGAGGGTGGGTGAAGTTATTGTCAATGACAATTCCATTCCCAGGTAATCCATGTGGTCTCATGACACCCAGCTTTGTCACGAATGCTTTAAGGTTTGTTTTGTAATTTTTTCATAATAATATTCATTATTTCCCTGCATGTCATGCTTTCTCTTTCCCTCAAATGAAAGCCATCACTTTGCTCATTTGGTGGATAAACTATTAGCCAATATTAACACATTAAGATATTTTAACAGTTTCCATGGGGGGTTTGCACCAATATGAATACATCTAAATGAGGATGACTGTAATAATGATAGATGGCTTTAGTAATGGGATAATGGTACTGGTTTTACTTACAAATCATTTTTGGCTGTGTTTGAATCAATCCTTCTACAACTGTGGGATCACTTGATTAGAATCCATAGAACCATTTTTTATATGGACAGTAGCCAAATATAGTCTACTCACTTGAAAACATTGACTTAAACCTGTTACAAATAATGTATTGTTATATTTATCGTGGTTTATCACAAGGTTTTATGAGCATTAACGAATGACTAAATATTGTTCTTGTGGCGGACAACTTAATCAAGGGCGTAGGTTTCACTTCAACAGTAGGCTGGACAAATCTTGTGTGTGCTTGCTCCAACGCCTCTGGAAGCTACTGTAAAACTGCTTGATCTCTATTGTGTCGCCTCTAGACAATGGTATGACCCTCCATATGGGTGTTTGAAATTGAAATACATTTAAGATGTACGGCTAAGGGGGCCTCCCGGGTGGTGTAGTGGTAGAATATCCAATGCTGCCAACTGTGACCAGGGTTCGATTCTACCAGGCCGCGCCAGTTCCGGCTCTGGCCGGGAGTGCCACTAGGGGGTGGCAATTGGCTGTCTGCCCCAGGGTGGGGGAGGGAAGCCGATACGAGTTCACTGCGTATAGGAGTGGCCCTGTGTGCATGCCGGAGTTACGGTGACGGCTTGGCGGGTTGTGGCTTGGAAGAGGCGGTGCTCTGCGCATGTCCCTGCCGATTTTAGGACTATGGCAGCGAGCTCTCAATATGAGGGAGGGGATAATTGACATGAAAAATAGGGTATAATTGGCTACTAAATTGGGTAGAAAGAGAAAATAGAAAGCAAAAAAAAGATACACGCCTACATTTTGAAAATTCAAAAAATTCAAAATAATTCTGTTTGAGAAAATGTTGAGACCCTCATAGGGGGCTCCTACAACCTATTACAAAGTAACAATAACTACAATATACAAACATAAAGGGTCTAAAAATACATTTATTCTTATCCAGTATGCCTCAATGAAAGAATAAAAACACAAATTAATTAACAGTGACTTAACTTACTTACTAGTGATGATAAGTATTCCTAACAATAAATTAGTACTTTGGTAACAATGTTTAGGAAACCTTTCAAATAAAGTCTAATTTGGTGGAGATATCCGCCTTGACAACACTGTCCTGTCAGATACCTATTTCTATTATAAGACCCTATTATACATTGCCCTATATTAGCACATTATTTCATGGGAATGGGTGGCTAACACTGAACAGCCATAACCATCCACGCTCTGCGTTCTGGCAGTTAAGTTCTGGAAGCTGTGAGTCATTTTAATTCAATTGTTCATATTGCCCATTATAACACATTTCACATTTGGCAGGAAAGTTATGTGAAGTATCCACTATAAATTATGCTAAATAGATGCTCACAAATGGATGTCGTAAATTTTAATTTGGTGAAAAATTGAATTTGCTGCATATATCATAGTTTAGACAATGTCATGTCAGGGTCCAAAACAGGGATCTCTGCCAGTGTAAACCAGTATGGGAGGGTAGGTTGGGGCAAATATTGTCTCCTGAAATAGATGCCCTCTCAAAACACACCATGATCTTTGCCAGTCGCTCAGCCTCAGTGTCTGAGGGCTGCCTGGGCTTTAGAGGAAATGTTGCCAGCAGCTCGGAGATCTCTCTCATGCACTCCAAACAGTAAATGAGTGGCAGCTGTGGCCTTTCTGTCTGCCAATGCAACCCCGTGCCCCGGGCCGGCATGAGAAAACAGAACAATCAATACAACACGCCTGCCAAAATTGCATTTTCTCCTTTGGCATTTCCACATGACATTAATACATGCATTTATGCACCTGGAACAGTTAGAGGTTTATTTTCACCTCCAAACCATCTGCAGTCACTAAACCCAGAGCACTGTCCTAGACGGAAGGCCACCCAGACGCATGACTAACGAGCTTAAATGTGTCATTTAACCTGAGAGCTAACCTAGGAGAGGAAAGATTACTTTTGACCAGCAGTCCCACGATAAAATCCTGTCTATCCGTGTATTTCTGTGTTTTTTATGTGATTCGACAGCTGCCTCCAGATGCATGCTTTCCAATGGTATGCTGCAATTCACAAAGCTTTATAATACTAAAGACAGATTGTAAATCTTTGAAGAAATGTCTGTGAACTAAAACTCCCACACAGAATATAAACTTTGCATTTTTTATTATTGAAAAAAACTATTTTTCTGTGAACAGCACAGATACAGTATGCCTCATATTAAAATTGCATCTAATAAAATGGTGTTATAACTGGGGTGATATTAAAAGGTCCCTTGGCCTAAATTATTTATTAGAGAATGTACAAAAATATCTGTAGATGAACTTTATATCTGTATACACATCCAAAAGGTCTTCAGAAATGCATTCCCAGTATGGTTATTTATTTCTCATTTGAAGTCACAGATTAAGGGTTTTATGTGTACATAAATACACTTCCTAAAGACCTCAATGCTATGGGGTGTTGTTTTATTAAATATGTCTTTAAAAAATATGTCTCTTTTAAATGATCCGACAGACATGAGGATTGTGGAAATTAGTTGTAGTGTTTTCAGACTTGCCTGGAAAATGGTTGTATGTGGCTTTCGTGTTCCTCGCCAAGAAAGGTGTCCAGAATCTATTTGAATGGTATGTTATTAAATAAATAAAATGTTTGTAGAACATTGTGCACCAATATTAACGTTGTATCTTTCCTATGAAAGGAAACATTCTGTGTACAACTTGAAACTGTCTGGTATGATAGAGACACCGACTGTATCACAGCCTATGCACATTTCATCTTACTCCTTGTGCTGAAGAGGCTTTGGAACTATGCCGAAAAATGAGCTTTTTCCATCTCCCACCGTGATTTTGAATCTGTAGGAAGGCCTCATCTGAGTCAGTTAATTTAGTTTGCTTACTTTCTTCATTTGTTTTTTTTACTATTAAGATGAGAAAGAAATTGTGGAAATGATTATTAAAGCAGCTACATTGCTCTGTAACTCTGCTTGACCAGTGCTATATCAAAGCTCAGATCTACTGGATACAGGACTGGACTGGACTCTACAATTCCCTCCTTTTGAAGCCTTTGTTGAGGATGCCCATATACTAAATCAATAAATATATCACTTTACAATTATAATCACAGATACAAATGATTCCGGACAAGAGAGGCAGGAATACAGATCTGGGAAATTGGAGGGGTGGAGGTGGTATAATAGGTGACCCTCCAAATCGACTGTAGCTGCAAATTATGAGTAGATATAGATTTGCCTAGGAATGGGAACATAACATTTACATGTTAATGGGCTCTATTTTGATGAGAATGGTACTGGAATGGAGTTGCACACACTTTAATGCATCTCCGAGCTGAACTAATGCTACATTACAATTAATACATGATTATACTATGACATTGTGCGTTACACAATTAATGAACCATTGCACACTGAATGAAACCAGTGCCCAGTGTATGTATAACTTAGTTTTTCGCTGTGGGCCACTTAAAATGAGGTCCTTGTTTTAATATGGAATAGGATATAATAGGACTTTATGGTCCACCTGGAAGTGGAAATTTGCCTTAGGCTTCACCTCCCATGGTACCTTCTTTTTTTCATCACTGCTGAAGGACATTGGGTTTATGTGATGTAGGACTGAGGGGAGCCACCAGCTCCACTTCCAGCAGTACTCCGGACATCCAAGCACCAACCAAGCCCAGCCACATGTGTCTTATAGTATGTTAAAGAAGGTATACGAGACAGCATTTCTAGTTACACTGTAGTGAAGGAGAGCCATCACAGCAGCCCTGCGAATCACTGTGGCAGTCATTGTTAGAATCACTGTGGAATAATATCAGCTAATTCTTCACAAAGTCTGAAGGAGTGGGGACACAACTCCCTCCAGGCTTCAATTTAGGCCCTCCATTATTTCTAATGCATATAAATGACTCTCAGCCTTGGCTGGAATCTGTCTCCTACTGATGCTGGCAAGATAGAGTGCTTTACTTCCGATATTAATCATCTTGGAGTCTCACCTAATAGAATGCTCAGTACACACAGTCACAATTTCGGTCTGGTAAAGCAGCATAAAATGTTGACATTGCTTTGAAATTGAATTTTTATCTATCTCTCTTCCGGTGAAAGAGACATTAGGATGTGTGAGGCCATCACCCATAAAATATCCGTAAATGAAGTGCTCCTTGTAAATAGGAGGTAAAAAGTAAACATTTTAAACCGTTTGATCATACCTGTGGCAAAAAAGAATTATGATGGCTCGCCACAGTTTTTGTGAGATTTTATCATGCCAATGATAGTACACTTTTAAAGGTTGCACCTGAAACTGTAATTCTGGGCTTTTATTCTGTGCACTTTTGACATCTCTCTCTCTCACACACATACACACACACACATGTACACACACACTCTTTGTGAAATGTAATTCTCATAAAAATATTTGGGGTTTTATGTTCCAAAGCAACTGCACAAATTCTGACTATTGGCTGCTCCAATCAAACATGCACAATTTTGTATACATTATTAAATCTTTATCGTGCTTTGAATATGCTGTAATTAAATGCATCACATGTTACTGAAAGTGGGGCTAAAATTTTTGTTCATTTATTTTATGAAGTGCAGCCAAGATATATTTCCTATTCTACATTTGCTATGTCATTGACATGGTCAATTTAATTAGATTTGTAATTGAACTATGGTTTAATGTTTGAATGGCTCATGGTGGTTTAATGTTTCAATGGTATCATCTATTTAATCTCTTAAGTATGGCTTGTTTTCTCTACAATAAGTTGTTTCCCTATACATTTGCACAATAATAATGCAGGCTATAATGCAAATAACGTAAAGTTAAGTCTCAGTCAATTCAATGCCAAAGCAATTGTTACAGCTCAACAGTGCCTTGAACAAATCATTAACAACATCAATGTCCTGTTATATTCAGTTCTTAACAGTAAATGACATTCTGAATATACTGTATATATTTTTGTAGATAATTAGATAAGTGGGTAGGTTTGAATTGCCTGCAGAGCAGAAAGTGAATGATTCTATTATTTTCAGCATGTTGGTAAAACATGGCAAAAACAGCAAAACATTTCTTATGAGAAATGAGCTGGGCATTGAACTCTAAAATACTGAAGTTCTGGGACTTGGCAGATAGCACAGCTATTTGCTCGGTCCACTTGTTATTTCTTGGAGCAGCAGTTAGCTTTGTATGACTGTTATTTCAGTAGATGATTTTGGACAAGGACACATCTGATATGGTTCAAGACACATTCTGAAGAATTACACAGGTGCTTTTAGGAAAGAAGGAATGGGTTGAGCATTCAGACTGTGAAACATCTCCCTCTCTGCCACAGGGTGGTCTTCACTAGAATAGGGGTTCTCTAACTCGGTAACAGTGCATGCTGGTTTTTGTTCCAACCATAATTGCAACTCTTAAATTGTAACAAGCTGTTGCTTGTTTTTAATTAGAGAGTTTTAATGTCTAGTGAGGGATGATTTGCCCTCTTAAGACCACATTATGTCAGAAATAGCTATGTATGCAATGAAGAATAAATGTCATTTATTTACATCCCGGGACTTATACAATCAGATCAGTTCTAAACAACTAATGCTTTCATTTTCTGTAATGTGCTCTGTGGCAGATGATTCCCTTAGAAAGAGATTACATTTTAATTGATTAACTTATAGACTGACAGGTGAAATTGGTGCAGTCCCAATTGCTTTAAGTGTGGATGCTGAAAGTAAGGCATTTGGGGAAAATTCAATGAAAGATCATTGACAGAGGAAATGGCAATGAGCTAAACCTACATTGTGTTAAAGTCAGTTTAAAGAAAACATTATGGTAGAACCTAAACACATGTTTTCAACAACATGAATTGATCAAGAGGCTGGCCATAACAAAAAACAGCATACACAGTGGGTCCTCAGGACCAAATTTTATAATCTCTGCACTAGAATATGCATAGTACAATATATAGTATGAGGTAGTGCTTAGAGACCTGCCCTTTTAACCAGAAGGTAAAACCAAATCCCAAGCAGAACACTACTGTCCTATCTTTGCGCTAAGTAGGAATTTCTAAATAAAGTAAAATGTGTTCATTTGTAGCCATTCATATATATTCGATGCATACACCATAATAAATTAAGTTCCAATGATCATAATTATAAATGTGTATTTCTGATGTTATTTAAAGCCTTTATATAGAGGTAATAGCCAGCAATATCAAATGCTAATTTAAAAGCTATGAAAAAGCAATAGACTGAGACAGTTTTGGAGAGGAAAGCCATGGCCACATTTGAATGAAGAATCACTGGGTATCAAGGGGATATATAAAGGCATTGACTTCACTCACAGTTGATAGGTCCTTTGCATGATGTGCCATGTTGGTTAGGAGAAATGTATTAAGAGTGTAATAAATTGTTATTTTTTTATTACCCTCCACAAGCTGTGAAAGCTGGAAAGAGCAAACATTTTCCTGCATCTGAATGCTCGCATTGCACTAGCAATACATTTGATTGAGAGGGATTAGATTAGATTCCTGTATAAACTAAACTGCCTGTCAATCAATTATGCTATATTGGATGTTTGCTGACCTTCTTATCTTCCCGTTTAAAGATTCTGAGGGGTCTAATTGGACTTGGGAGGGAGCAATCAAATCCTTTCTATCTCTGAGTATCCCTTCTAGTATACAGGAGGTTATGGATCACCCTGGCAGTGTTCTCATACATATTTATTGACAAATGCAGGTAAATGTCAAAATAAAGGAAACACTTGAGTAAATGAAGGGTTCTGGTTGCTTTGTTATGATGTGGGGTGCAATTTTCTGTCATTATTTAGGTTCACTCAACCCTTTAGAGGGCAAGGTTGACACCAATAAATCACCAATCTAGTGATCACATTCATCCTATGGTGAAGCATTTCTATCCTGATGGGAGTGGTCTCTTTCAGGATGACAATGCCCCCATCCACAAAGTACGAGTGGGCACTCAATGGTTTTATGAGTATGAAACGATGTACACCATATGCCATGTCCATCTCAGTCACCAGATTTCAACCCAATTGAACACTTATAGGAGATTCTGGAGCGGCGCCTGAGACAGCAGTTTCCACCACCATCAACAAACCACCAAATATTCTTGTAAAAGAATGGTGTTGCATCAGATTCAGACACATGTAGAATCTATGCCAAGGTGCATTGAAGCAGTTCTGGTTGCCCATTGCCCTATTAAGGCATTTTATGTTGGTGTTTCCTTTATTTTGGCAGTTACCTGTATGTCCTCTTCATTTGCTTTCCCATTTTCAAGGTTATTTCACAAAGCTTCATGTTATATAGCCATGAATTAACAGTTCAAGGTTAGTTTTTTCTGATTGAAAATTGCAATGATATTTGTTATGATGTTGTCAAGTACTTAGAATCTGAACCTGAATCTTCAGTAGATATCTTGAAATGGCCAATATATATTTGAAAACTTGAATCACCAGGAGGATTTTAGTTGGATATAACAACCATGTGTGAAAGCAATAGCCCTTACAAGCATCGCCGTATCTACCATTGAGAACAGAGGTCATGACCTCTGTATTTTTTTAGTTGTATTTTGTTTACATACTGATTCAGTGTAATACTGAATAAAAGTGCTGAACTACTGTACATAAAATGACTTAACTTCCGTATAGCAAAGATTGTGTACAAAGCCAGGATTACAGCTTGCTCGCCTGATCACCGTCATTACTTGTGTGTGCGTGGTGGTGAAGTGGACCCATCCCGAGCAGGTGGATTTCGTCGTTACTACAAAATCTTTGCTCAGCAAAGATGATGCTTGGGCCGACTTTGCTGCACAGCAGGAGCTGTAACTCACTGCTCATCTGAAGCCAAGCAAAGCATGATGTAGGTGTAGAGATCTTTCACATTATAAAAAAGTTGACTGCTTGTATTATAACCAGATTAATGCTATTATCTCCAGAGATCATCTATCTATAGCTACTTTTATGTAGTTTTGTGTAGTCCCTAGCCAAAGCCAGTAGTTGTCTCTGTCTAGCTGTCTGTTACAAAAAACACTTTTTACTCAGACTGGTGATAGGCTAATTTAGGCTAACGTTAGCTAACATAGCATACATTGACAGTGGTGATAGGCACAAAGCTAGCTACATTTTAGTGTACATTTTCAGTGGCCATTCATAAAATCATGACAGTCTACTACTCTTGTAGTGAATTTGCTACAAGGGTAGGCTGATTACATAAAATATTTCTTAGGGCCCTTTTCTACTGCAGAATAAAAAACAAGAACTAGTCCGGTTCTAGTTATCGTTTTTGTTTCCACCAACTTCAGAGAAAACAGTCATGGTTTGTGTTAATTCAGAGCAAACATCAGGAATGCAAAGGAACATTTTTTCACTTTGGTTAAGCTGCCATAATAATGTGTCACTTGATAGCAAGCTATAGCAGGATTAAACGTTAAAGTTTTTTCCTCTCTTGCCCGACCAAAAATCTACTTGCCAGAACTGCCCTCTTATGGCATAGTTTAACTGGAACATAATTGCATAAAAACAGACACTGCGTTTCTGTAACAACATTAGGCTACACTTTATTTTTAATGAGAACTGCACTGTTTCATGGTCCCTTGGTTTTTTCAGGGTTTTCTCCATTATGCTGATATTCCTTCTTCAACAAATGCTAACAACAATGCTTTTCCCCCTCACGATCAGTCGATTGTGTGACGCAAAGTACGTAACCAATCAGCGATAAACAGTGATGTTAGCCCTGTCCCCAAGGGTCTGTTGGTACGGTAAGTATCACATTGAACAGGCACCAAATATCAACGAGAACTCTGTGGAACTGGAGCCTTGGCAAATGGAAAACCCAAAGTTCCAGTTTTCTAGTACCAAAAAAGTAACAAAAGTTCCATTTTTTGTTTTTTATTGTGCAATAGAAAAGGGCCCTTAGTGACATTTCTCGTGACAAGCCCCCCTAGAGGGGCTAGGTTTCATGACCTCGGTAATTCTCGACTTCTAGATATGGCCCTGCTTACAAGGCTGGTGTAAAAAGGCTTTGTGCTTGCCTTGAACCCACCCTTTTTTCTGGATTCTATTTTTGCACGAACTACCTAGTTGACTTTTAAACCTGCTTAACAAATATTCTTCTTTGTTTGCATCGTTTTGATCATTGTTTTGATCATTGTTAAAGCATAAACCCCATGAACTAGCCAACTCATTTCCTGAATGTCCATGCATTTGCCATGTCATACCTACCTGTAGTATGCGACTGTAGTTGCTTCTTCTTCTCATGTGACAGTGTTAGCAATTACTCCGCCTGTATCTGTTTGTTTTCTGTTTACTGTGGCTGAGTGAGACTGTCACACTCAATTAGAGCTGTGTTATTCACAGAGGCCACAGGGGGAGACTGTGGTTTCTCATTGGTGCAACAGTTCAGTTTAAGGGCAATTCCTGGTTATGGTTGATCCACCATAACTCCTCATTCCCATTTTCAAAGTTTTTGCTCAATGTTTATTTTGTTTATTTCAATGACAGCAACATTGAAGGAACATTTAATTGTATTATTATGCATCCATACAATTTTCTTTTGAACCATAATCACTGCAGGAACTTCAGCTCTGCGTTGTGCAGCCTAAAGCTGTCAACATAGATCAAAGACATTTGGAAAAAGGTTTGTATACTGTAGTGTGTGCCCTTCTTAAGATACATTGTGACATTCATTTCACTGTATACTGTATGTATGATGCTCTACAATCATAGACACAAGCTAAAATACATTCATGCATTCATGCACCATTCAGTGACCACTCGTGCCCTGTGGATAGGGCATTGTCATCCTGGAAGACACCACTGCCAGGATAGAAATCCTTCACCATAGCACATAGGTGATCACTCAGAATAGCATTACCTACTTTGTATTTACAGTGTAATTATACAGTTATTAGGGCCACTTAATGTAACGTGGGACGGTAAATAATGTAGCTGTGTATTTTGAAACAACCTGAATTTCTCCAGAAAGATACCAACATGCAGATATGCCAGAGTAACCAATGTGATGTCTTATTTTTGGAAAGTAATTGGCTTTTCTGCTACCTTTGTTGAAGGGGGATCCTTGCTGTTTGGCTGTTTGTCATATCTTTGGATAAATGAGTTAACAGATACTTGGGAATGGCCTCAACATGAAGCCTCTCAGCAGCCTGCACATGCTGTACTGTACGGCACTCTGGCTCAGACACCCACTGTGTCTGTGTTTTGTCGGAACAGGACTCTGTTGATAGGGGTCAAGCTGCAGGCAGCGTGCCAGGATCACAGACCCCCACCAGTGCACACACCGGGACATCAGCGGCTCTGATTCCACCGTCTGAAGCTTTGAGAGAGGGGGGTTCCCGGGGTGTCGATGGGGCTCCACATGGGTTCCACATGGGTTCCACCACAGATGGGGCCCTGTTGCACCAGATGTTAGAGGTTGCCATGACAGATGGAAAATAATTTGCAATTAAGTGCGCGTGGGGTCTGTATTATTTTATTGACAGGCCGTTACAAATTTTTAGAGGTGTAAGGGGTAGCATTTTCATTGGGAGCACTCATCTGATGTTTTAGCTTGTGGTTGAGTGAAGACCGTTGGCATATTCTGCTTACAACACCAAGTGTTATTAGCTATGTAGGGCATATGCATCTGAGCTGAATACTATGAGCTGGTCAATAGGGCTGTGATATGAGTCTCTCATCATTGCCAGTTTTCTATGAATTCAGAATTGTGGGCTTCTGTGTTCCTTGATTAGAATGACTGATGATTTGATGTTTCCATCCAAGAACACTGCTCCCATGCTCCTTGGACACCAGAACAGAACAATTTAGTTAAATATTTAATAAATATGCCCTACTTGAAATAGGCAAATCTGATTCTGAAACAGTTGATGGTGATATAATGTGGTGAATGCCGTAGGCATGCTCAAATCCCAGTTGAGCTGCCAATTCCTTTGTAACCTTGGATGACTGAATATTGTTCCAATTCTAAAGATAAATGAAATAGATCATATATCACACAAACAGAATTATGTAAAATATGCAAACTTTAATACAAATTGTTACGCTGTTTTATCAATACCATCTTTCAAAAAAACAAAACAAATTTGATCATGCCACAGTTTTTTTCATTCACTTTCAGGTCCAGGGTAAAGACAATGTTTTTGTGCTCTACCAACAGTTGTTCATGTAATGCCCCTTGGAATATTAAGAAATGTTCAGAAAGGGCTTTCTGAACACATTGCTGAGCTAACTGGTTTGGTTTATCACACAACGTGTTAATTCACAACTAAGCAATCAAATACATGCTTGCTTCTGTATGTGAATTGATTCATTAGCTGTAGCCATTTGCCTCATATTGATTTTGTCTACAAATAAAAATTGTGTTTATTTATCAGGGGGATGTGGAGAATAGTGAGTTTTAATCAGCCTCTCGCTTATGTTATTATGTTAGGACCTCTTACCATACACAATATTGTGTAGTTAATTGTGTGGGAAATGTAACCTCATAATTTTATAAACAGGACAGGATATAGTTCTTAGGTTGTTATGTTTCATAGAACATGTTTAGCAGGAAGTCAGTTTAATTATAAAGAGTTCAATGAAAGGAAAGAACAGACTGACTGTACTAAGCTGAGGGAACCGTATTTGAAATTGCCTGTATTGTGTGCCTGTGTTGCTGCATATCCAATCCTTGTGTCCTTGCATGTAACATTTGTTCCTTTTTTTTTCTTGAGTACAATCTTTTCTCTAAGTATATCTTTAGTTCAAACTGAATAATGATGTCACAGACTAAAAGTGTATGGGAGGGGTTGGTGAAACTGAGATGTATACAGAAGAAAAGGTTTGGCATGCACTGCATGTATCAAGTGTTGCATACAAAGTTGCATTCTTGAATTAAATTACCTCATATAGGGTAGGGTAGGCTTTGATATTGCAATTTGAAAACGTTACATTTTTAGCCTCCTCAATCATTCAGGCATTCCTTTGAATAAAATCAACAATGTATGGCTAGCCTGGTGTGTCCAGTATACCTGAATACACATGAACAGTGAGCTGAGGGTCTGTGCACTTTCCTCCTCCCATCAAAGATTATCAATGATTAAAAAAGATAGAGAAATACAACTAAATGTTGTGTTGCAGCAAAAATGGGAAGAGATATATTCAAAAGCATTCTGAGACTGCAGCGAGTAATTATATCAAATGAATCTTTTCACTTGGTTAACAATCATCCTTTTCTGGGAGCTAGAGGCAGCTTGCTTCTCCTGGAGCATGACTGAAATAAATAGGCTTTAACACTTAAAAATTGAAGTAGATTGAAATCTACTTGATGCATGTGAAAATATTAGTATGCTCCTGCCAACCATGACAGATATCCCCTCCAGAAATCATAAGGAGGGCTCAGATACTGTGTCCAGCTTACATACCCACCAGAAGATCATTCAGTTCCGCTGCAGGCAGACTAGTGCCTGACAGGGTACTGGCGTTTTCATGAGACTAGGAAATTCCTATTGCACACTTATCCTTACATGAACACTGACCTTGTGTCTGTGCAGGTCACTGGCTAAAAGGCATGCATGGGTTTTCACTCTGTCCTACTTGCTAGCCTACCATGCGTGAAAGAACATGTCTTATGCTGCCCTAGCAGCTAACACCTCAAGAGCTGGCAGGTCCACTAAGAAACTGAGAATTCTGCAATTTGGAGGTCCCCACTGGAGGTTAATTTTCTGTACATTCAGTGCAAGCTACTCATGTTCAGGTTTCTCTTTGGCAGGTATGGTGATGTGAGAGGATAGTATATAGCATTTCCAGACCCTTGGGTCAGGCTTGGCGTTAGAAGGAAAGTTCTCTGCTGATAAATGAAGCCAGGTGTCAATCTCATGCAGTTTGTGGCATGCTGGAAAATGTGATGAGGTGTTTTGCTGTTGGACAGACTCATTGGATTTTTTGGGGCTTGGATTCATTTCTCTTTGTGAAAGCTGAATGCCAAGCTATATTTCATTTTTAATCACAGCATGCAATGTTGGCTATGCTACTGGATTGGAACACAGAAAATTCTTGTCCGTGAATAAATGGAATGCAAATCCATCCTTCCTTCATAATTTAAGTAAAAATAAGAGCGAGTGCCCAGTGTGGATTTCCCATCAAGTGAATTAACTTGCAGTATAAATATTCAATAACAAGAATACAGCAGCCAGAGAAGACAAAGCACAATCTCATTAGAGAACTGTGTTTTTATTTATCTGATTTATTTAAATCTTATTCAACTTGGTTGAATAAGACCATGTTCTTTTGTGCCAGTTTTTGCGTATTTTCTTCTAAAAAATTGTCATGCTCTCTATTTTTTTTTTCAATAGGCAGGTACATGTCAATGTTTTCTGTTGAAAATTTTATGAATATAAGAATTGGCAAGGAAGGCAAATAATCATAAATGGGCATAGTCTCTGTGATGCTTTTCTGAGCTGTTTTTCTTCTTTTTTTTCTTTCTTCAGCAAGTGTGGCATTGTGTTTCACATGAGGGATCTAGAGGTAATGACAGTGGGCATACAATGGCTTTCAGCTGCACCATGTTCAAGGTAAATAGCAAACAGAGGGCCACCTGCTCAGTGATGGATTACTCCAGTCCCCATATAACAACACCACCACCCACAAACACGTTGCCTCTCCTCTTCTTATTCCTTACTTTGGCCATCCTGACTTAGGGCCTCATAGTCCAACCCCCCCACCTCTCCATAATAAATAGTTTTGCTGTCATGCACGCCCCTGCATGTATGTTGATTTGTCTATGAGAGTAGGACAGTTTTGAATCTAATTTCATGGTGGTTTGTAATCAATTTGCAGTAAACTCCTAACTCAATTAGGCACTGTGCCTTATTTTCCTCTCTCCGGGAAGGCATTCTATTTCCAATGTTTTATCAGCTATAATTGTGTTCTAAATTGCATCTGAATTCTCTCTGTGGTTCATAACCTGGTAATGATGATCACACGCTGTTGACACCTGTCCATTGGTGTAGCCATCCATCTGGTGATGAGAAATACAGCTATTTCATTTGCACTTTACAATATATTCGCCACCAGCCTGACGCATGTCTACCCATGGTTTGTTCAGTGTGTCCTACCCGCTGCTCGTTCACTATAATTTTCAAATTACTCATTACAATATTTATGGAAGATGATGTGACACAAAGAATGTTATAACCAAATCTTGAATCACAATGTGAAAGTTGCAGCTGTGGTGCCACTGAGTCATTGAAGATGTGAGACATAAGTTCCCTGGAATCATCAATTCAATTTGAGTTAAGAGACTGTATCACTGACAAGATGAAGTCTCTGAACGTGACATTATTTCTGTCTGTACAGACGATGCTGAAGGGCTTAAACATTTTGGCGTGAAAGGTGTTGATTAAGATTTCAATTGCTTATCTAAAGGACAGGAATAAAGGTGAGGCACACTGAATGAATGAATGAATGAAAATTTTATTTTCAACATGTTAGTTATATAAAATATATATATATAAAACAAAATTGCAACAACAAAACAAATAAACAATAATACTAAGACATGTCCAAAAGGAGTAGGAAGAAGTAAAAACGTATCTAATCCTACCCCTTCTCCACTATTCAGCTAATTGCTAATCGTCAATTGACTTCCAATTGACACTGATTTTATCAAACAGCCCGGTCAGCTAACATTTAGGTGTAAGTCAACTGTGATTGATCAGGGCCAGTAAAATGCAACGAGTGAGTCCCCTTTAATCAGGCTTTTGCTTGTGTCATATTGCTCCCGGATATTTAACTTGTTTTGGTTCTGGTGCAAAAAAATCCTTCTGGTAATAAGATCCCTGTGGGATAAATTACCGTTGAAATAAATGAGTGTGTTTTAATTATAAATATCCCCACTCAGCATGCACTTCAGAACAGAGCCAACCGGTAAGACGTCGGCTTATTGGAGGAGCGGTAAACAACTGTACATTTGAGTGTGTTTTAGAGATATCAATGCTTTTTAGGGGTTTTTTTAAAGCTTATTTTGACCCAAAGTAAATGGAAAGATAATCCCAGAAACAATGTGACAGATGGAACTTTATATTTATGAATTAGAAGATGCATATTACTTATATAAACCATATGGCTGACCTGTGATTTACATATGACACAATATATGAGAATATGCTTTTCTCATTATATCCATGCAGTTAAACTTGGATTAGATTGACTAGAAATAATGATCTAAAACACCTAAGGATGTAATACTGGCTTATGACATGGGGAAACCAAAATATTCAATCCATTCTTGCAGCTACAGATATCTGCCAAAATAAAGGAAACACTAACATAAAGTGTCTTAACTGGGTGTTGGGCCACCTTGAGCCACCAGAACAGCTTCAATGCACCTTGGCATAGGTTCTACATGTGTCTGAATCTCAGTTGGAGGGATGCAACACCACTCTTCCGTGAGAAATTCCATTATTTGGTGTTTTGTCGATGGAAAACGCTGTCTCATAATTTTCATGCTCATCAAACCATTCAGTAACCACTCGTGCCCTGTGGATGGGGCATTGTCATCCTGGAAGAGACCACTCCCATTAGAAATGCTTCACCATAGGAGGAAGGTGATCACTCTTTGTAATTATTGGCATTTACCTTGGTCTCTAAGGGGTTGAATGGACCTAAATGCACCCCGCACCATAACAGAGCCGCAAGAACCTTTCATTTACTCGTGTTTCCTTTACTTTGGCAGTTACCTGTATGTGCGACATGGCAGATGAAAGAGTCAGAGGCAATTGATGTTTCCAGATTGAAGACAAACTTCAACAGATAAAATTCTTGATCCCAGTCTGCTTAGATAGACTATCATTTCATTTTGCCTTAATTGCCCTGAAAGCCCATTTTCCAAGCCAATTGCTTTTATATTTGGATTAGACATTTACTTTTGTGATTGACCTATCTTTGAATTGCACATAAACATTTACAAATTAAAATATATGACTAGCTGAAGGAGACATGAGATCCTTGATGTATTACTCGATGTATAAGGAGTGCATTGTGCATTTCAAAGAAGTAATACTATAGAATCAGGCAGGCAATGTTTACACAGTGTTTACTGTCATGCAGAATAACATTTGTTTCATAATTTTATCATCAATCTCATGCTAAATCAAACTCAGTCAACAGAGAGATTTCATGCACTCAATTATAGAGACAGAAATATCTCCTACTTCCCTAGCACATATTAAGCCACTGTATATATTCATGTCAGCTCCTTTTGTTTTGGCTTTCTTGTCTCTGTCAAATAATGTGAAGGATTTCATTCTATTATTAGGACCGAGAGAAAATCTTGGGTTGTAAATCTGGCATGTATATTAGTCCGATGTAGCCTCTATTTCAAGCCATGTGTCAAACAATCATTCAGTTAACTGCGGCAATTATTGCCGTTAATTATTCAATTACCACTTAATCAGGTGCATGGGAATAATGACAGCACAATGTCCATTGACAATTATGACGTGTCGGGCATGTAGGGTCAATTACAGTGTACCTTTAATTCCTAATACACAGTATTAAGGCGGGTTTCCAAAGTACTATACTGACATGGGTTTAGCTGTATATTACGTTTAGGGAAACTTTATTTTATTTCTGTATCTCTAGTGTACAACTGATTTGCAGAAAATGCTGCCAGTCCACTAAGATTGGTTTTCTTAGTGGACTAAACATTTTATTTATTTATTTTAAAAATATGAATTTAATACTTAAAAAAACATTTAATTGTGAATTTAACCTAGAACAATTTTAGATATACGGACAAGTACATCATACAATATATTTATTATTTTTTAAAGTTAACCAAAATATATTTCTATGTGAATACTTAATGAAAAAACATGCCAGTTATAGATGCATATCAAAAAATGTGGATAAAGTAGTTGTGAACAGCAGCAGGTTTAGGTAATATGCCATTTTAGTATCCTATAGGTGGCATTTAAGGTAACAGAACACGAGACTAATGAGTTGAAGAGTACACAATTTATGTGTGCAATCAAGACTAAGGCAATTTGGTCTTGATCTTGTTCTACATCCGGGAAATACAATAGTATTGAGAAAACTTGTGTTATTCCGCAACTAAAGGTACACTGCAATCGACCGTTTTGCAATGTTTTAGACAATTCTGCAATAAATTCAATTGTCCATCAAGAACACATAAATCATTCTTCTTAGAGGAGATGGGAGACGTGGTTGGCATCAATAGACCACTGTAACCCTCTCTTCTTTCATGGATTGATGTTTAGCCTATGTTAAAACCTTCCCATAAGAAGGTCTGAATTCTATCGATGCCTAGAAGAGTGCCAGAACTAACAAGTACCGTTTGACTGGGAAATATTTTTCAGCAGAAGTTATCTAGACAGTTGGCTGTATTCCTTGCAGGAATGTGGAAAATTAATTAAATCTGTCTGTATGCAATGCACCAGCAGCATACTGTTTGACTATGTCATCGATAGAAATGCACTTCGATGTTGTTTGTGCGTCCATGTTTCACTCCTACCATACTTACCCTTAACAACATGATGTTATTGTTTTGCACTGATTCACACCACCAGAATTAGCCCATAATTGTATAATTAGTCACGTCTGTGCTGATTGCGAAATGATTGCTGAACTGGGAGTGCCTACAGGGACACCTGGAGGGTAACTGGTGAAATTCAGCTTGACGGGCCAGATGGTTACATTGTCAAGATTTTCTCCAGTCTTTATGTATCATACATATTCACATTACTTGTTGTTGAGCAGACACTGTCAGCCAGGTCAAATTACTCAACGTAATTGTCAAAATGTTATTATTTAATTCAGATGAATATTTTCACTGAAACAATTTAGGTTGTATATCCTGTTCTTGGGTACATCAGCAATGCATTGTCATTGATTTTAAGCTGAAAACACCAGGTTACAAGTCCAATGACTTCTACACTCTCTACATACCTCTGCCTTCTACACATGTGATCTACAGTCAGACCTTATAATAGCCCAAATAAAAATGTAATAATGTTATGTGCAGTGGTACGAGTGGAGCAATCACATATATGCTAATATATACAACAGTAGCATCTCACAAAAAGCACAGGACTAGCTTATGTTCATTAACCAAAGGGTTACTGTCCCAAATCGTATGAGTTTATAATCTTTCCCAGGAAGTTCAACCCAGGTCCATTTTATGTGAAGAAGACTAGAATCAGAAACAAAATATGCTAATCATGTTGAAACCATTTCAGATGTCAGAGGCATTAGGCTTAGATACATAGAAGCAGAGTACACTGACACATTCATTACCATGATTTATGTGACCTATAGCTCATAAACCAGGATTTCAACAGCTACTGTGTTTCTGCACACAGTGTACACTGCAAGAAATCTGTCAGTCACCTCTTGTGAACCAGGCCTAGGAATGAAAGGAACACAATTTTGAATTTTGACTGCAGAAAACATCTCAGACTAATGTTGAAATAGTTGCAAGACACAGACTGCCCTTTATATTAGCTTTAAACATCAGCCGACAGACTGATGCCTTTGTGTTTTCTTCTACTGCCTGCAGCCTTCGTTTAACAGAGGAAATGGGAGGCACACACTACATCAATGCTTGTACATTGTACCCAACTTTTGCTGTTAATATGAAATTTTGACATGAATATATATATATATATCCTTGTATTTTTTATATGAATATATAGGAATATGTATATTTATATGTATATATATATTATTGTATATGTACTGTATATATATAATTGTACATTTCATTATTTTATTTGATAGGGACAAAAAATATTGAAAGATATTACAAAAAATGTGTGTCATATGGATTGTATGACGTGTCCATAGCCAAGACAAATTTTCAAAATCAATCCCAAGAACTCACTATGAACACTGAAAATGAAATTTTATTGTAAATAAAAACATATGATATATGATTAAATAACTGAAGTGTGAAATTATATATTATAAATATAAGCCTGACTAAGCCTTGAATAATTACATACATTATTTTTTACAGGAATATCAAGACTTAGTCAGGCTGACACAACATCAAACCTGTAATTATATTGATCAATTTTGAAATCATATTTGTCATATAATTTAGACAAATAATAATAGATTGCATTTATATAGCACCTTTCAGGAACCTAAATTGCTTTACAGTGAAGGAGGGAAACGCATCTCAACCACCACCGATGTGTAGCACTCACCTGTGTGATGTACAGCAGCCATTTTGTGCCAGAACACTCACAACACATCAGTTGAGACAGAGAGGGAGGCGATTATTGAGCCAATTAAAGTGGGGGATGATTAGGTGGCAGATTGAAAGAGCAATGCTGGGACCAGGAGACAAGGGAACCCCCTACTCTTTGCAAGAAGTGCCGTATGATATCTAATGACTGCTGTCAGGACTACATACATCCGAAATATGATGTCTCCTACAGCACAGTCTCCCCATCACTACACTGGAGCAGTGATGTTTTATTTGGTCCAGAGGGGAGGCCATCCCCTACTGGCCCACCAACACCACTTCCAGCAGCATCTTACTTTTCCCAGGAGGTTTCTCATTCAAGTACTAACCAAGCCCACACCTGCTTGGCTTCAGTCATTTGGCAGGAGCAGGGCACATGATGTGGTATGCCTCCTAGGTTATCATGTAGCCTGGCAGTGAATAAAACTACCTTTACAAGTCTGTTGAATATACATTTTGGAAGCTCCTACTGCAGTTAGCCTGTGCAGGTCCCAGGTACTTACACCTCTAATATTTTGTGACCTTTTATACATGCCCCCATTTCCCTTCATAAGCTGGGGCCTGTAGCCTGTGATCTTTGCAATGGTGATGATCAGATACCAAACATGGGCTCTCTGGCATTGGTGGAGACTATGTTGAGGTGGTATAACCACCTTGAGGAGATGAAGGTACCCTGTTTTGCAGCACATGATTGAGTGGAAAAAGATAGAGTGGAAAAAGCTCCAACTCCAGATGGCAAAGGAACATCCGGCTAGCTTTTAGTCCACTTTTCTAGTAGCAAGTTTGCTTTTGACATAAAACATTCCTGGTCCATTCAGTACAGAGCATGTGCCACTATCTGACCCCATCTTTTGATGACATTAGTAAGTGGATCAAAGGCCGTGTTTGCATGACTTTCCAAGAGGACCTTTGAGCAAGTAGAACACTGGAACATTCCAAGCCAAAGGTAAAACAGCCCACTGTGACTGAAAACCCAGAAAGCTCACTGACACATTGGTAGGAAGAGATCTACAAAAATAAAAACAGTTGTTAGAATAATGTGCTGAATTTTTGGGGCTCAGAAGGCAGCTTCCAAAAGAGCACTCAGCACTATATCTAAGTCCCAAGATTTAACTTGAAGTGACTGGGTACAAAATCAGGAGTGGATGAGATTTGAAAGTGTGTGCAGTTACCTCAGTATAGCAAGCAGAGGTGCAGCGACATACACTCCAGGGATCAGAGTGGAAGTCAAAGGCCAGCAATAGCAATCCAGGGCTGAATTTTTATTATTTCTTTAAAAACACTCACTGACAGCACACAAGTGTTGTCAGCTATAGCAGGGTGGCAGGGGTGGCCACCTTGCCAGCTGGTGAGTGGGAGGACGAAACACAATGAAAAAAGGGTCCTGGTGGGCTAACGGCCCTTTCCAGGTGTAGTCAAACAAGCAAATAAAATGTCAGAAAAGAAAGACAAATTAAATGCTGTAAGAACAAAAAGACAGCACAATTTCCTCCATGTCTCCAAAAACAAAGAATTTCTCTAGGCACAGTAGGCTGCTTTTATAGAAGGCCTAATGAAGGCTGTAAGGCAACACCTGAGCTGATTACTGATCACCCTGGGGTACACATGCTTGTGTGTGATGTCGCTATTGTCCAAGGTCCAGCTTTTGGAGGGAACAGCACCTGACAGCAGCCAAAAAGGAGGAGGAGCCCTCTCTCCCCCCTCCCACATCAGCAAATTAGCAATGGTAGCCAGTTTGCTATCCACAGTGGGTAAAATATACCAGTGGGCTTACAGATGGCATAAATAGCAATGCCAACCCAGAAGTGTTGGGGAAATAGTGATACTGTGATACTGTATGTTTATTTGTTTCCCTTCCCCATGCATGGGGGTGCTAGTTATCTGGGTTTATGTCTGCCTCTGCATTGCACCTGTCCAATACATGTGTATTCTTTGATTACCTTTAAGATAAATATTTTGGCTATGAAACGTCCCCGTTGTCCCACTGTGCTTTGTTACATGTAGCTTATATGGACATAACAGATATGATAGGCTTTTTACCCGTTGACTCGGAAGTGAGGCAGTACACATTTAGCATTATTGATGTTAAAATGTTAGGTAGGTGAGCAACTTCTGGAGTTGAACAAGGTGTTGATACAGCTGTCCTGTTAATGTAGCTAGTATCTTAACAGACTAAGGGGGGGCGGGGAGCTCAGATTATATACCTCAGTAAATACATGGCAGGCACCCAAAAAAGCTAACAAGCTGACCTAGGATCCTGTGCTGTAATTCAGTTGGCTAGACAGGCACTCACACTGTATCAGTTGTCGAGAAACTAAACCTCAAACTCAAGGTTATTACAAACAAAGCGTGTGAGGAGAGACCGGGTTGCCACTCAGGGGAATGAGCATGGTCAAACCCCAGCAGGGAGGAAATATTTTACAGCAGGAAAGTATAATAACCCACACACAACAGAAATCTTACCCATCCAAGGGTTTTGTTTTGCCCTGGTATTTATAGGAGAAAGAAAGGTGGCCCACCCCATACCAGGATTAGTTTGATATTAATGCCTTGCATCAACAGAGTATCTCTGATAGTTGCATAGGCATACTCACTAGGTAAACTCCAGCTTGCAATATGGCTTCAGTGGCTTTGTATCTAATATTTTTCCCTACCCTTTTGTAAAGGGATGCTAAAGATGTATTCAATGACTGCCTAGCCTGGAGATGCTGAGTAATAGTGTTGGTTAATGAAGAAAAATAATGGCATGCATCAATAATAGTTGTGCAATTTACATTTTTGTATCATTTATATTTCTTGGAAAATGTTCATCTGGAATGTAAATTGGTGAGTATTAATTCCAAATTTGAAAAATAGGATTTTCAGTGGCCATGGCTTACCTCTGTCCATCATATGACAACTACTCAATCAGATGACGTCAGCTGGCCAGTCAGACAACCTCATCTGAATCAGCACACACTCTACAGAGTGTGGCAAAACGAGGAAGTAGGTGCCGGAGAAGCCTATCGTTATTAGCTTAGCACCCTGGACGGTAATTGCCTGATGAGTGCTGGGGTAGGTGCCTGGCATCAGATGTTGCGGGTTCAGCACCCTTTACAGTGCTAGTATAGTCAGCGTGCACCACAGCTGAGACACAACAAGGCTATTCTCATACCTGCAATAAGTCTTTTCATCAGCTACCTGCCCATGTAAGGCACATGTTGCACCCTTGTAAAGAACGAGGAGCGATCCAGTTCTTATTCCTTTAACCCCCTGAGGTCCGTGCTAAGCTTTTAATGTTTTTAGATTTTGGCATGGTCTGATATTTATCTCAATTTCATCAATTTAACACACACTTACTCCAAAGTGTTTGATATTTTTATTTGAAGGACAATCACAGCTACATTTGTATGCCATCAATAGTTTGGTCAGTATCATATGCAGCTTGTAAATAGATCTACAAACACACAAGTTAAAAATAGTAAATTTTTCTGCTGTCACAAAAGATGTGAAAGCACACACTAAACTATAGTGACGAATTGTTTTGCCAATGTGCGTTTGTTCACCAAGGTCTTGGTTATGTAAGGGTGTGAAAATAGTTTAGCACATCTGAGATCTAAATAGCTAAAAACCTGTTTTTATCAGAACTGGTCACATTTATTTCAGGCTGTGGGAGGGCTAAATGCTAAATACCTGAATATTCATTTTGGCTCTTTGTTACGTTGCAACACGCGGAATGTTTGGCGTCACAACACGCGATATTCATAGGCTATATTTTCACGAGTATTTGAAAACAAGCGAAATAAAATTAATATCAGCATAGACTGTTGCTGGCAGATTGCAAGCGTAAACACAGACAAGATGTAAAAAAATTAAAAAACAAGCGAAATAAAATCAATAGCATAGACTGTTGCTGGCAGATTGCAAGCGTAAACACAGACATACGATATATTTTATAACATTTTACGCTGTTTGAAAAGTATTTTGTGTGCCTATTGCAATTTGTTACATTGCGACATGCGGAATATGTAGTCACAAGGCGCGGAATTCATATATTTTCACGAGTATTTGAAAATATACTCGTGAATATACTGTTGCTGGCAGATTGCAAGCGTAAACACAGACATACGATATATTTTATAACATTTTAGGCTGTTTGAAAAGTATTTTCTGTGCCTATTGCAATTTGTTACATTGCGACATGCGGAATATGTAGTCACAAAGACGGAATTTATATATATTTTCACGAGTATTTGAAAACAAGCGAAATAAAATAAATATCAGCATAGACTGTCCTCTTCAGTTTGTGTTGTTTATGCCGGCGTTTTCACACATGGCCCGACGCACCTCCCGAAATTAGCACCTCGTTAACATGTCAATAGAAAGGGGACGTTACTAAAAGGTAAAAAACAGAGTAAAAAGCAAGGTTTACTTTTGGTCTAATTAAGCTAATTTTAAAATCCCATTTGATTTGCCAGTGCTCAAATCGGAAAGTCGCGATTCTAAGGTTTCTGTCAATGTTTTTGCCGCGTGTGTATGATAAAATATCGCGAAGTTAGAAATAGTAATATACTTGTATTGCTGCTTGGATCGGCGCCGATCCAGCCGACCTCAGGGGGTTAAGCAACTTTATTTTGCCTCGGTTCACAGCATATTCTGCTATATTTCAGAGCTAGCTAACACACCATCATTGTTCATTCTTCACTCTAAAGAGGCAGGAGGCTATTTTAACATTGCATTTCAAACGTATTAGCATTCCATTTTTAAATGATTAACAATGTATTTTTGGGGATCAACACATGATCTGTGGGTGTAAAGGAGTTTACCCATATTCAATTTACATGAAATTCCATCTTTATTTTAGTACGAATGCAATGGTATATACATATTTTTTGCAGATATAATCATTATCCATGCCATGGGAAAAACAATGCATTGCAGTCTGGGAGAATGAGAAAATAATGGATCACTGAACTTGTGAAATGTAACAAAACATTGATATTGTTGTTGTGATGTAAACAGTTAAATGTGTCCAGGACACATGCATTTTACTGTTTGAGACCAGTTCAACTGATCTGTTTCACAAACTCTAAAGAACCTTGTATATTACTAACATATTGCATGCACTATAGTGCATTATACAGCGGTCTTTGTTTTACTGTCCTTTCATGAGAAATGTCATATGTGTTAAATTACACTAGTTAATTTTAATGTGGCCTCTGGCTGACAATGGCAGATCAATTCCTGAGAAGAATTGTTAATATTTTGTGCATTTTCTAGCCACTTTCCATCTTTAATCCATCCAAGTCACAGCTAATTATGAAAATATGTCTGACAGGGACCAGAATCGCTGACCCTGTACAATGGTACCAGGTTTTAATAGGACATCAGCGGTGATTCTGTTGTCACTAACGGAGACACAGTGCAGTGCTGACCTCTGCACTATTAAATAATGAGCAGTTTTTCAAGGACTCCTGAATGAGGGTTTCCAACTCTGGCTCCGGGGCAGCTTGACCCAGGGAATCAATGCTGTCTACCTGTATTCCTGGTACTCGCTTGAGGCATGCTGAATGATCTGAAGTGGGGCTGGAGTGACCTGGGGGAGGGCAGAGCTGCTCATGGAGAAAGCTCAGGAATGGGAAAGAATCTTCACATAGGCAAGTCCCGGCCTGGCTCACCACTCCACCACTTGGATTATAATACATAAAAGTAGCCAATACCATGAAGTAACAAATACTACTGCAGATTAATATTTATATCCAGCAACTATTGCAATGACTATTATTTTGTTGTTTGTTTAGTAATACTATGACTATGATGACACTATCAGAATAAAATCAAATGTTTTTAGTTTTTCATTTGGGAGCATTTCATCACACATTGCTGGAGATACATATGTATTTTAACATGTCTTCAATATGTCAACAATGCAGTGAAAATGCAGCAGTAAAAATAAATGATTCTTTATGTTATGATTATTTTGCTTTATTATTCTAAATTATTCCAATGCTCTGGTCACCTGAGTGAAATATTGAAATATTTATATGTCCCATGCCACTTCCTACATTTATTTAGCAACCATTGTGCTAAAGAAATAATGGTACAGCGAATAACAACCATACATAAATTTGGCGATACCTTTTTGCTAATATTTCCAATATCTCTTGCTAGGAGTTGTCCAGAAAATAAAACACAGAAAGTAGCTGTCATTATCATTAAATGGAAGCTATTGAAACAGTATTTTCTTTCAATAAGCAACTCAGATATTTTTCATTTTCAAAGGCAAATAAGAACCATTTTAACTGTATGGATGCTTCTTTTGTCTGTTTGTTAGGATGTGCTTAGAGACTTTGAATTAACAGACATTTACAGGAATGTATCAATGCTGAATCAATAACCATTATCTCACATCTGCAGTGTAAAGTAGGGACAGACTACACAAATCAATTTCCAGGCTCGGAGTGGTTCAGATTCTAGATTTATGATGTTCTTTGGAAGTGTGACCTGACTTGGAAGTAATACAACATATGATGTCATATAATGATCATTATGCTTATATATATAGATATATGCATTACATATACAGTAGCTTGTAATAATAATAATAATATATATATTTTTAAAACATGGTGCTAATAGTGATTTCTAGTGAAAAAATAAAAAAGCCAATAGACTTCATAAAAGTAATAACTTCAGAAATTATTGTAAAAAGAAATCAACCATCTGTGTAGCCACAACTTACTGTAGTATGACATTCCATAATCTAGAAAATCACAATTTTGGAGTAGACACACAGAAGATGCTGACATTGCTGGCACATTTATATGGAGTTAATTATTCTGATTTGTACTTAGGTCAGATTGTAATGCCACAAAAGTGAATATTAAAAATATTTACCCTAAAACTAGTGAATGGTACCCAGGGATGGGAGACCAGAAACTAAGGGATATGTGCCCTCCTTTTTGTTCTGCTAAGAAATTAAGCAGTATTTTGTACTGGTTGTAACTATGATGAAGCATGGCTAATTTGACGTGGAAAAATGATACTGTAGTAGTCCAGCCTAGAGGAGATGAAAGCACTAATGACTTTTTCAGTGTCCTTGAATGACAGAAAAGACCTCATTCTGAATATGACTCATTATTGGAAGTACCATATCAGGGATACCTTTCTAATGTGTCTGTTGAAAAAGACATCTAAGGGTCAAAGATACAATCTATATTAGGTTCCTCATCTCTGACTTTATATTGGAGAGTAGGCTATCAGTATTAGATTGAATTATATTGCTGCTTGGAGCAAAATATTAAAATGTTCGTCATCACTGTATTCAGTTGGAGAAGGTTTCTGGACATCCAATGCTTAATAACAAAGAGAAATTTATGAAAAATTTATATTTTACTGATATCAACCACTTCTATTGACAAACAGGGCTGAGTGTTGTATGACTAACTGAACTGAGATGATATCCAGATTATATGACCAAAGGGTAGTGTATAAATAGAAAATAAGATGGCCCTAAAATATATTCCTGAGGGACTCCACAGGTAGATGGACCTGTGGAGGACACATATTCTGTGAGTGAGACAGAAAGCTATCCTTTGGATCAATAGGAGCAGATGTTGTTCAAGACCCACCCAGATTTGTGGGTGATGATTGAAATCAGAGTGATCATTGGTATTAAAAGCTGCACTCAGGTCTAACAGAACTGTTATAGAGGATTCATTAGAGTCAGTAGCATGTCATTGTCTTTTCTGCCAAGGGCAGTACGATGATTAGAGTTGGAATCAGACTGCCATTTTTCAAAAAGGCTGTTCTTACTCAGAAAAGCAGTGAACTGTTTAAAAACAACCTTCTCTAAAATTTGCCATTAAATGGTCACTTTGGAATTGGCCCATAGTTAAAAAAATTGAATTATTAAAGTTTTTGAAATGAGGAAGAACAAGTGGGAACTAAGCAAGTAGAATGTTAGATTATAGATATAGATATAGATAGATAAATAAGCCATTACATTTATTTAGGATTGTAAATAAATGTTCATACATACAATATATTTAAAACAGTAAATAGACATACTAATGTATGGTATTTTACATTACCTTCACAGAAAAATAACTATAGAACTGTGTGATCTATAATCTACAGTTATAAATCATAATTAAATCATTTGACTACATTAATACATTTTTAATCATATTTAATACAGTATTCTGCCAGTGTTTTAAAAGTGATGGAGAAAAATCTTCACGTCTTTAAGTCTTCACGAAATAAAGCATGGATAAAATCATGACAAAAATAGTTAGCATTGCTGTGTAGACATTTATATCAATAGGGCCCAAATCCATTTTGATTCTGCCAATCTAGTGGTTTGTAAAGGCATTTAACACCAATCGATCATTAAAGCAACATTAATTACAATGTGTTAAAGGATATACATATCCTATAGAGTCATTTGACAACAGCTTTTGACAACAGCTGCACTTTCTGTCTTGATTTGTATTTGGCCTCTTTTAGGTCATACAAGACCATAATTGTTTCAAATAATCCAGAGTTAAATAGAGTATTACTACATTTACCATTTTTATTTCTATGATCATATTTTGCCTACTCTCTTAATTTAATTACCAAATCAGTTTGGTTAGTGTCCATGCTGTGTTTATCTTTTTGACTGACCTACTGCCTTGACAAAAAATGTGCTTATATATCAGTTGAGTCAGTTCAATGGCACTGAAAGAGGCATAATCACAGATAAGATACATTGCCAAAGGTTCATAGCTACATTAAGTATCCTAAAATTATTGTGTACGCATTTGTGACGTCTCAGAAATATCAGGAAATAAACAGTGTGTTAATACGCATTCACTCTCGACCTGTCCACTGAATGTTAAAGCTGTGTTTTGCATCTACTTTCACATTTCCTCTGGTATACATTTTCTTGTAATTACTGTATTACCTCTATGGCCATGGTATTTATTTCAAAACCCTCATTATCTGGGCAGTCTCCATTCAAGGGAGTAATTAGGCATTGGAATTGCAGGTGCGTCGTTTCACAGAAACAGAACAATTATTTAATGTGTCACGGGTAACAGTGTCAAAAATCATGACAGCATGTGCTAAACAGAAACAGAACAATTATTTAATGTGGGTCACGGGTAACAGTGTCAAAAATCATGAACAGCATGTGCGACAAACAAGACAAGCTAGCTTCCTGGAAATGGCAGATTTTTTTCTCCCAGTCCAGGTGCTCGACTAGCTATATATGGCTGTAACCATCGCATCAGTATAACATTATCAATATGACATCAAACAGTGCTTATTATGAAGTGTTTGACTAACTATCTATCAAATTGTTCAGGTGGTGGTGATTAGCAAAGTAAAATGGTAAATGTGTTCCAGCAGCTGCATTCTCTCTGACATGTCTAGGATTAATTGCCCATCCAGGGAAGCATATTTTAACATGTAAAGTGACATTATCATGTTTTATCATTATTTCTAAAGTTCTAAACTGACTCTAGATTTGTAAGATTTGATGAAAAACATTATTTTCCTCAGTTTTGCATGGGCTTTAATTAAAATGTTTCACATTATTTACTAATTTTAATGGAATCCTGCTGAGCTCTCTGCAATGCCCTGTTATGTAGAATACAAATAAACCCTTGTTGGAGTCTACATTGATTCATGGAACATGTTCTTTTGGACAAATTAGTGTGGAGGATGAAACATTAATGTCAAGCTTTGCATTTATCAAAGAGAAACGCCAGGCAAAGAAAAACACCACATCATTCATTCCACAAACTTCACAGCTTGTACAGCATAAGTGCTTAGTTATAAACATCCAAAAACGTGATTTACACAGAGTCAATGGGTGGCTCTCAAAATGGAATGCATGGTGTCCTTGAGGTTCCTGACCTGAAAAATTAGCAAAAAATAAGTTATTGTAATAATACATACCTGTACCCTTGTACAATGCAGCAGTGTGCATGTGCTACATGATTTGGCATGTGCACTTGTTATTACATCTCTGTGGATATGAGTTTCATTGGGGTTTTTATGGGGTGTTCTTGGGGCTGGGGGGTTGTCTCAGTTTAATTTGGGATAAGCCCTACAAAGGAGGGGGATCGGAAAATGTTTAGGACTGCATTTTCGGGGATGAGTTTTCAGGGGAGACACTGCGAGAACAGGTTAACGTTTGTCTTTAGAGAGACACACTAAAAGTTTCACAAAGAGTCACAAAGCAAAGCATTAAATATAAGGAGGTGATGTAATAAAATTCACACAGATTGATTAGGTGATACTCACGTTGTTAGCATTGCTTTCTATGTCACTAGAACATTCATGGGAACTTATAAACTGAACATATTTGTGGTAGCACATGGTCTACATATTACAACTCCTCACAATTTGTATTTAACTTAAATCAATGTTACCTTAATTTCACAAATCCCAGTTCCATGACAGTTGCAAGTTGTCACTTGCAACTGCAAGCTATCACTTGCAACTTGCAGCTGTCACAGTGAGGCTTCCATGTATGGCCACTTTAGGGTTTGCATCCATAGCTGTAATCAATACGTAACATAAACACAATAAGCCCAAAAAACGAAATGGTGCTTTGATATTTGGTGGTGGATTGTGAAAAATGACATCGGTAGAACGAATGGTTAGCTATATCCACAGACTCGACAGCGGGGAAATGTTTTATTTATTGTGAGAAATCATTCATTTTCATACAATACGGATCTCTTCCATCATATTTTACGATCCTTAGTTTATATCTCTCTCTAACATTGGCTTCTAAACTGTTTACATAAACCAAGTACTGTTTGTTGCCTCCTTCCATAATAGTCCTGAAACCGACAGTGACATGCAGTGGAGCACCGCCTTTTCTGAGCCGGAACCCGCCAAGCCATCACCGTAACTCCGATATGCACACAGGGCCACTCCTATACACAGCAAGCTTATATAGGCTATATTTGGGAGATACATTTTGATATACAATTGGGAGAAGAAAGATGAGTGTGATCTTGGAAATTTGGGCATATTTATTTATCTCTGACCATGGCTGCCAAAGGCCAGGTAAAACATGTAGTAAATATGGCTGAAAATTGAATGGCCCAACTGCCATAAGGTTGATGGAAAATGGCCATTGGGATGCTGAGGGCAAAAATGTCCTAGCCAGGGTCTCTTAATACTTTATTGTGCATTTTTGACAATATAGTATCAGGAGCAAATGTGAGCTGCCCTCATGTATAACATTGATTGAGGGCACATCTCCTGTAAGTAACATCTATTTGTGACCGACCATGACCAAAGCTTGGAGCTGTACAATATGCTCTGGCCAAAACATTGCATCATTGCCAGGGGTGTGTCCAGGGAGGGGCCTGGGGTGGCACCAGAAATGTACCATGTGCACACTTAATGCTGTAGACAGTACTACTCTGCCTAATAGAGACAGTCATGGAAATACATTACAGGTTTCTGTAGAAAGTAGGCAAAGTTTCTGTTTAGTAACCTATGTTTATTGAGCTAGTTGTTTTTGACCCTCTGCCACAATATTAACTTAATCTTTGTTCAGAAGACTACTCTTGGTTTGTTTGATATTATAACCAACAATATGAATTGGGATAATTGGCTTACTTGGTTTGTTCTAAATTTTGAATAACTTTTTCTGAAAGATTCATTTTTTACTAAGGCCATATATTACGGAATATTATAGGTTCAATTGTTACTGAAATTAACAAAAACATTGCACGTAAGATACAAAAAAGTCAGACTTGGTTAAATGAATAATTCAAAGCTGAAGACAAAGTTCATCGCAGGTAGACTCTCATGGTAGAATCTAGTCTCATGTGTGACCTACATTAGTTTGGCAGTTACTGAATTGAACAAAAATATTTGAGTGAGAAAAGAGACACAAAACAGAAGAAATTAATCAGGTACTCAGTCAAAACTGTGATTCTGCAGGGCTCTTTGAATTGTTGTTGATAAAACAAACTTGATGTAATATGATGTGAAATATATTGCACAGTTACACTCAATTTTATTTCTACTTCATGTGGTTATTAATTCTGCTCTGAGAATGGTTTAGCTCAGGAGAGGTGCTTTTCACTGCAATCTCTGTAATAAAGTGTCGATTTTCTTATTCCAGATTTTTTGGGAAGCTGGCTAGAGTATCTGTGTTCTCTATGTGCTACTGCCTATGTGCTATCTGTGAGTTTACTCTCAGATAATTAACTGCTGTATACGAAGCCTCACATAATTAGCTTCATTATTCATCTGCTAAGGAAATTCATATTTTCTATTTTGGCATGACTGCCTTGTCATCATCTTTCAGAGCAGAACTATATTAGTTGTTTTTTTTACATTTCGCGTTGTAAGATTGACCCTTGGCATAGTGTCTGTAGACAATTGATTTTAATGATGTTGGCATTTCTGTCCCTGATTTCAAATTCTATTATATTTGTTTGTGCGAAAAACAAACTGCTGTTGCACCTCTCCAAGAGCTTATCAACCAAGTATGTAATTGCTCAACATGAAGCAAAAGGGAGTCAAAGGGGAATGCCCATCATTTTTGTTTTTCCTCTGAGAATTTACAACGCTGTCAATATGTTTTGATGTTTTTTGCGGTATAATATGATTTTCAAACCATTCTGGTGTGTTTTGGCTTTTGTCCACCTCGGTTGTATCAAAACAAGAGCTGCCGAGAGGCTTTGATGTGCTTTTGGGCTGTGGAAAATGCATTTCACAAGAGATAAACTCTCCTGGGGGGCATGCACCTGCCTCAAGGTGCTCCTTGAGAAGGGCACATCTTAGAACCACTGAATGTTGGGTGGCTCAGATGAACCCTGATTCAGGTTATTCCCCTGGAAGATTAAGATGCCTGCTGGGCTTGATGGAGCAGAAGGAGAAGCGAATGGAGTGTTGGGGGACATGCTCACCTCTGCCTGGCTTGTTTATTTCACACATTTCTCAAATCTCTTTTCACCATCTCAAACCGATGAGGCCAGCCTGACCATCACTGAAAGAGTTTGGGTAAAAATGAATAAATAATATTCAAATGCAAAATTGGAAATCAACATACATTTTTACAGCAGCAGGGAACCAGCTGAATCCCTATGTCTCACTGATAATGATAATGTCACCCTCACTGTTTTGAAGCTTTCTTGTACCAAAGGTCACAGTGAGAAATATTATTATATTGACCTTGATGTGACTAAAGTCTTAAGTATGCAAAATTAACTTAATCAGAATTAATTTAAGTTCAATGAGCAAGTATATAAGTCCTTATCTGCATTGTGTGTATTAGATTTAACAACTATTAGAGTATTAGCTTTGCAACTTACAGTAATTAGATCTAATAATGCAGATTTGTCCATGTCCAACATTAGAATGTGCCAAGCTAGATTCTCTCCAGCCTGGCCTCTCTTGAAATGCTTTCCAAATCTTCTAAGCCTGTGCTGCATAACAGACCTTTCCCTGTACACCTATTCAAAGCTACACTTCTTTTCTTTCCCAACTACTTGATGTTGATTTCAGTCCGCATACCTTTCAAGACTGTGACACTGCTGGACCTCGAATTCTTATACACTCTCTTTTCTTCCTCCACCCATGTCTGTGCCCTTCTGGCCAGCTGTTTGCCTCTCCCACCACCCATTCTCACCTATGACCACAAAGTTGCTTAATGAGTTAATAACCTCTTCCTAGTGTCAGAGTTACTTCCCACTTTCCATAGTCTTCTGAAAACCCCCTATTTAGATTGCACTGCCCTGAATCTGTATAATTGAACTGAGACTTTGAGACTGCATTTGTATCAGCACTTTTTTATGAACCGTCTGGTGGTGGGTTTGATGTACTATATAATATTTGCAGTAGAATTAGCATTAGCCTCTCACATGGTCCAGTGGTAAGAGCATTCAGCGCTAGCCACGGCGACCAGGGTTTGATTCCACTGGTTTCAGCTCTGGCCGGGGTGGCAATTGACTGTCTGCCCCTGGGGGGAGGGATGAAAGCCGTAGGAAAAACTTGTTGCATATATGAGTGGTCCTGTGCATCAGTGACAAACTTTGGCTTAGGTGGGAAAGGTCATAACCTCCACAGGTCCCTGTCAATTCACTGATACCCATTGGCCCGAGATCACCAAACATTGAACTACAGCAATGTTTGGTGAGAGCTGGCTAATTTTAAACATTCAATTGATCAAGGTGACATTTGTATAAAAATAAAGCAGGTTGATATTCAGTTACATTTATTGACCATGTTTCAGGATATTACTTCAGGAGTGTTAACAACAATTTAGAGCCCCTTTCTTCAGCTGGCTATGCATTTGAATGCACTGTATTCAAATGAGCTCAGTAATTCTTCAGCTTATGTGAAGCAATATTACAGGATTCCACAGAGCACAGAGATAGTTGAAATAAAGCATAACCTGAATGCTGCAAGGTTTACAATGCAAAGGTCCGCTTTAGGTACTTTATGTGAAAAACAACCACCCCCTTCCACCATGCCAGTTATGGGCCAGGGATGCAGCTGGTTAGATCTCTGGTTAGATCCTAGTATAGAGATCATATGGTAAACAATAATAGAATGATATGACAACTCAAAATCATGTGTGGTGCTAATATATTACGTGGTATGGGTATGGTATGCATAACTATGGTACAGAAAATGGTGATAAAGTGTAGATTATAGTGGATAGTGGTATTGTGAAATAGACAGTGGGAAAAGGCTTTTGAATGGACCAGCACAAGAACTTGTAAATCTTTCATGGAACATAATATATTAAATAAACAAATAGCTTTTTTTTTAAATAACAATATTTCCTGGAGGAAATTTCTATTAAAAAATGGGAATTATTAAGAGATTACAATTCTACGTCATTTAGGGGATCCCTTTCGGAGCATTTAGCTGAAGCACTGGTTCTTCTTCCAACTATGCAACCCAAAAAATCCAATCCTGACCTGCTAGTGGAGACCATAGCCAAAAGTCTCGCAGGGTGACACATATTTGGCCATAGCTTCACCCAGAGAGTTTGGGATTCAGTCAGCAGGGTGTGGATTTGGTTATTACTTGGATGGGGGACCTCCTGGGAGAACTAAGATGCTACTGTAAATGGTGTTGGTGGGCCAGTAGGGGGCAGTCTTCTCCAAACTAAATACAAAACAATCCCAATGCCCCAATTCAGTGATGGGGACACATCTTAAAGGGTGGGAGGTTCCCCAGGATGTCCTGGTCAAGTTCCCAACATGGCTCTTTCAATCTTCCAACTAATCATCCAGCAGTTTACTTGGCTCAATAATTCCCTCCCTCTCCACCTCAGCTGATGTGTGGTGAGAGTTCTGGTGCAAAATGACTGCCGTGCATCACCCAGGTGGGTGCTACACATTGGTGGTGGTTGAAGTGAGTTTAAGCCTTCATTGTAAAGCTCTTTGGGTTTCTTCAGGCGTTATGTATGTATACAATGTTCTATCCCGAATTGGGGAATAAAGAAAAATGTGTGTACAAAGTCATTTAAAACATTTGTAGCTGTTATACATTGATATTATGTTGTGGACAATTCATTTTTTTGTTTGGGTATTTTATGAAAATTTGAGGAATTAGCATTTTTCTCAGCTATATACTGTAGCTGCAGAGAGTAATTGTTTGGTGCCTGGTCGCTCTGAAATCACACTAATCATGTTCGAACTCTCAACTCGGGAAAGTACAATTTATTGGAACAGTTATCTTCTCATTCCAGATCTATTTTCAAAGAGGGTTATAAATACTTAATAAGCTGATTAATGTAGTTTCCTATTAGAAACCTTTTATGGGAGAGCTAACAGATGATTGTGACTTCCCTTATAATGATACTTGCAATACTCAATCACTGCAGGGATCCAAACAGAATCAAAATAATTATCTCTGCACATAAATCTCAAATTAAAAATCAAATGTGGTTATTTCAATGATGGTAGTTTGGTATTGAATGAAGCCAGTTACAAACATTCAAATAAGCTTGTGATAAGTAAATACATTCATTAGCAGTTATTGATGGTTAAGAACCAATTTTATTGTTTGTCTATATGTTTGACATTTGTATTCATTTGTGTTATTGTATAAAATACCAAAAAGAAAAAAATTATTAGATAGATAGTTCCTACACCATTCCTATTCCTACACTATTCAATATTTCACCCTTTCTGAGAGAACCATTTTTCATATCTGTGCTTTATGTCTCAAACAATGAAAGCATACATATAGGAGGAGAAGAATACTCTGTGGAATATATGTCATGACTGTGATACCATTTGTACACAAAATGTCATCTGCCAGTTTCAGGACTAGCTTGCTGTTGTAAAGAAAGAATGGCGTACTAAATTGTTTCAGGGAATAATATAGGATCATTATCATGTTCCTTTGTCCCAGGAGGTCCTACCGTATGTTCCAATCTCCAGAAGACTATTGTGAAAATCTTTATTTTAAGGTGATAAACACTTCAAACTTAATAATGACACACTCATTAATTCTCTCAATAATTGACCCTCATTGGAATTAAAAAACAACCTTCATGCATTTGTCACATTATAAAGTTAGAGCTTTTAGAGCTTTCTCCATTTCTGTTGAAATGCAGTATATGTAGAACTGTGAACCAGACATTGCAGTCTATTGAATCTATCTGTATGATCTGTCTATCAACACTGTAATATCAGTAAATGTAAGTAAGTGGGAGTCTCCAATTTGTTAAAGAAAGGAAAGTCAGCTTCATGTGAGTAAAAAGTCACTATCCCCTGGATTTGCAATTGTGCATTTGTTGTTAATGCCACATATCCCATTCTGCATCACTAATATTTTGGAAGTACATGTGGTGGCCAAAGACCAACAGTGACACCTGGAGTTGCACTACACATCTCCCACAACATCCCAATGTTATGGCCGATGTGCCCTTGTTTATCTACAGTACTACATGCAAAATATTTCCACCAAAAGACACCAAATGCTTGAAAACTCATCCCTAAGAAAATTGTTCAAGCTGGTTAACCCTCTCGGTAACCTTTCCTTGCATTACACTTTATTCATAATTTATGTCTATGTTAATTTATACTATGCCCAGTGGAATAAAGTCTTGTCCATTTTGTCCGATGTTGGATTGCTTTGAATCTGTAATAGGCGAAACTTGCAAATACTATGCTGTCAGTTTAATTTGCAGGAATGGATTCTCCTGGGTTAACAGTGTGCATAATGTTTTTAGAACTTCAGGGCATTCTCCACTGAAACGTGAAGTCACCGAACAGCAAACAGACCCAGATTGCACACGCGAATGTCTGTGTGGCGAGGGTTAATGCAGGGCCAGACTCCAATAATGGAAAAATGGGCAAGTTGGCCTAGTATTGGAGAGGGCTTTCTGAGTGACACTAATAGCAGCTGGCACCATTCATTCAGCTGTGTGAATTGATTCACAGCTGCTTCAAAAGTGTTATTACGGATTGCTTGCTGTCAGTGTCAGGCAGGGTAGACGAGTTCATATTGTTGATGTCAGCGGTATTGGCGTGAGTGGGACAGAAGCTGTTGACATCTCCTGTGGGAAATGGCAGTAATGTGAGGGGTCCTAACACAGCAAGCCACCAGTGCCTATCAAAACACACTGCCTCGTCACATCATCTTTTTATTCTGTGGGCTACTGAGCAAGTTTTGGGAAGATATATTCACGCTAGTCTTACAATGTCAGGTGATCCCAGCGAGATACCATGATAGTTCGGCATAAGTACACAAGCCTAAATTTAACTTTTACATGCTTGCCATAGAGTGGAGTGCAGAGAGAGTATTTTTACCATGTTTTTCTGCACAAATATTTTGATAATATTTGATGTGATTAAAAGGGAAAGCATTGTTTAATGATTTTACTGAAAATTAAGGAATGTACACCCATGTTTGATGAGGTTCTGACTAACGGCACATACTTAAACAAAAGAAAATAAAGTTTCACACTCCTCTAGCCTAACTGTGTATTTTATTTTATTTATAATGTTTCAACATTACATGTCTTCATCAGGGTACGATGAGGATAATGCAATGTTGAAATATTAGTAAAATACAATACAGTTAGACTGGCGTAGTGTCTGACTTTTGATGTGCCATTAGTCAGAACCTCATCAAACGTGTGTACATTCCTTAATTTTCCTTAATAAGTTTGATTATTGCTTTTAGGATTGGTTTCAGATACAGAATCTTTTCTCTTTGACTTGAACAATGGTGTCAAGGCAGCCATTTTTGTGAGTTTTTCCAGAAATAATCATAATTGAAAAAAATATTAGAACCACCCTGAGAAATACCTGAAAGTTCAGTTCAAATTATGATGGATTCATGTAATCATTATTGTGACTGTCGATCACAACAATGATGTAACACAATAGTTACAAAGCAAGGCAATTGGACATGTCAGTTTTCAAAGATTTGCTTTGATAACGCCAGTGCGTTTAATATAAGATTGAGAGGTCGGATAATATTGGGGGGAAATTACCTCCCATCCCCCCAAAAACCTACATCTATGTCTGGGTTTAAAAATATATTAGACAAATTCCTGATACCCTGAGAATGTTATAAAAAATGGCACAGGTGTTGAAGTTTATTCATTTGGGGCTCTCGATTTTCATCGCCGTGCATGCAGTGTGCTGTGCACCTGCTGTTGCATTATCTAAGCCAGTTCTCATCCCAATGCACCATACAATGATGTTTGAAAGCTAAACATTTCAACTAGACAATTCAAGTTTCATTTCAATCTGATGACCTAAGAGATTGCCACAGACAGCAAATTATTTGAGACACTTAAATGAGGCTCATACTTTTAACTTAATTGCCCAAATCCTAATGAATCTCTTCTTTATCCAAGTAGCCTGAAGGTACATTTGTGTCTATTGGGCTCAGGACTATGTAAAAAATGGTAACTCTTAACTTTTATGCATTTGATATGTTCTTGACTTCAAGCAATACACACAATCAGACAATGGTGGATGGTTTGAAGTCAATAGGAAAAGGCAGACAACCAACCATTATTGACAAAGAGAACCAAATAATAGCTGTCTGGGACCACCATGGGTTTTATGTAATTTAAGCCTCCATTCATACAACACCCTCACTCTAGTTTACTCGGTAGCTTTTAGCAAGACTGGGTAATTTATCCAGCCACTGAAATAAAATGTATGAAAATTGATCCCTGCGCCATGAAGGCTGAAATTGGGACTTAAGCAATGCCTGTATTTTTGTATTTCCATTTAGTTTTGAGTTTAAGGATAGATAATTAATGGAACCATTAGGTGTCACCTACTGTTGACAGGCATTACTGCTTGGCAATGTGTCAAATAAACCCATGATTAAAGCCATCAGTTCAAAAAAATCTATAAGCATATTAGCTACACTACATAGCCAGATATGTTTTGCAGTGGCACTACTATAGTTGGCTATTTTCAAATTCAGCGGCAAGTCATTTTTTTCCCTCAGGACAATTTAATTGAATATGTCAAGCTTTATGGGATAGTTGTAAGCCAAAGTTGTAAGTTTTCAAGCAATAAAGATTTCCACTACCAGTCACAGTAGGCTACTTCTACTCTTAAGCAGCTAACTAGTCCCATTCGCATGTTCCAAGCTTATAATTCTTTCTCAGGCACAGGGGGGCGTATTGGCATTTGTGTACACTCAACAACAAATATATACATGAGTTTGGAGTGGAAGATTTCTCAAGTTACATAGCCCTAGTTGCACCTTCATTACAGTGAACCAACCAAAAATAAAACTTGATTAAATTTAGATTATTTGTGAATAAATTATAAATTGCCACCAGCACTTCCCTGACTAGAGTACAGTACATCTGAGGGGGGGGGGCTGGTATTCTTTATAAATATTTGGATTTAAAGCCAGTGGCACAGGACTTGTTAGGCATATGTTTAAGCAGGAAATGCACAAGTGATACTCAAAATAAATCAACATTGTTGTGTGTGTGTGTGTGTGTGTGTGTGTGTGTGTGTGCGGGGGCATGCATGCATGTGTATGTGTGTCAGTGAGTATTTGTGCAGTGTGCAGTAAGTGTGTGGGTCTGAAAATGTACATGTAATGCTGTTGGTTGGGAAATTGTGGATTTTGACTTTACAGATAATTCATAGGAAAGTTTTCCCAGTTTTCAGTAGTTTCAAGTTGAGTAAATTATAACCCTCGTATGATCATAGCTTGTGTGTTCCACTGGTTTCTAGAGACCTATGAAAAGAGCAATAGTCCACAGTCCAAACTCTCTCATTGGTAGTGTAATTAAAGTGTGCTTTTAATTATTTATCCACACATTGAGTGTTCTTTTTATTCAAAAACAGCTTTCAAGTTATACAAGCAATAACACATTTAAGTCAACTCAATTAAGCCAAGCTTACTTAAGGCAGGAATAGCAGGGGTTTTTACTCACATTGTAGGTTTGTTCATGTTGCCTCTCTATGCAATCTTGTAAAAATCCACCAACCACATTTTCCATGAGGAATACAAACCTAGTTGCATTCACAGTATTAGTCAATTTCCTCCAAGATGTCATCTCAATTACTCATGACACACCCTCGACAATGAGCTTATGGTAAACAAGCTGAAGTAATGGATCATGAAATAATGTCCAAATGAGAAATGTATGTCTTTTCATTTACATTTCTCCTTGTTGATCTATAGTTTCCAGCTTCCCTATTCTAGCTCCTTGTTTTTAAAAGGACAAAGTGCTTTTTACATATCCTCTGTGCATCAATAATCAGGAAGCATGAATAAAACATTACAGAAAAATTATGTTCTGTCACCTCTTTTTATTTATTCTTCCCCTAAGGTACAGAGCACTCTTATTTTTCACACAAAACAATAACATATTATACATAGTATATGAACTCTATGACATTCAAATTGACAAAACGAATGCTAGAGCAATTGCTGTGGACAGTGGTATGTCTTTGCTCCCTTTCGCCAAGCATTTTAGGATAGAGGAAGGAGGGCTGCCTGCTTGTGTGAAATGTGAAGCTTGTGGGCACCAACACTGATTAGACCTGTACATTTTTCGACTAGCTATTTTTGCATTGTCACTGTACTGTCTGGCCAGTAAAGTACTAACAATGCTGAAATGCATAATGCATGCAGGTCATTTTACTCTCTATTTGTTTGAGCATGTGTATTCAGTCTTATTCTTCTTGCCTCTGAACCTGAGAGCCTTTCTCATTAGCTGGCCACATTCATGTTTAATGAGATATGCAAATGATTTACAGTGCAACAGCACCCTCTGTTGTGCATTGTGGTTTGGTCCAGCTGCATTGAAAAAGGGAGTGGCACTGGGCTGTGAGCCAGACTTAAGGTGAATTCATCTGTTATTTTAGGCTGTTCTGCATTACTCAATTGCAGTAGAACATTCATCATCAACACTCTGGAGCTGTGACTTCTTTCTCCTCATGGACCATCTGTTTCTCTCTCGCCCACACACACACACACACACATACACACACACAGAGACACACTGTCAGATATCTTTGAGAACTTTAGCATCACCTACCCCCCATGACATCATTTAAAAACAGACAAGATGGCAGGACAACATTCATGATTGGATAAATACAACAGTAGCGGAGTTAATGTTCAGAAATTGGGCTAGTAGGTATGCCATCTGCCAAGTTACGGGTTGGTGGGGCACACCCCATACCTACATTGCACCAAGAGTTTGGCACTTTTCTCCCACAGAAATAACTACAATGGCCACAGACTCTCATTCCTTATAAACATTAAATACTATACCCTCTGACCTCATGTAAACACACAAAATTCAGATACAACACACGGCCACACAATAAAGCCCCAAACCTGGGTTATTTTGCGATTCTTCCTTATATTCCCTATTTTATCTGAAAGTTCAGTTGTAGCGTGGCATCATTTTGATATCAATAATTTGGTAAGAGCGAATTTAGGAATTGTACTTTATTGATATACAGAGAGTATATGCTTTATATACTGTATGTAAGTAACTTTTTTTTGTTGAGATATTACTTACTCCACCATAAGCCTTTTTACAACAGTTAATATAGTTTTATTCTCGCATACTAGTCAGCCACTGGCACAAATGGGGAGAAAACATACAAATTAAGCATCTGGGCATTCATTATAAATTCCGAGCCATGGTTGATAGGGGGCAAATATCACAGAAACCATGTTACACATTTCAGGTACCTCATTATCAAAGAGTACAGTTGCAGGCGTTTAATACAATACCTTGTGATGTACAGTTTAAAAATATGGTGCAGTGATCATGGAGTCATCTCGGTAGGGGGCAGTTTTCGCCATTGGCTTCTCTGCTCATTGCATGCCCCCTCATTGTAATTACAATTATGAATCACATTCAAAGAGAAGGGCACTTTGAAAAACAGTGGCAAGGGTTATGAGAGTTCAATAGACTCTGTTATGTTGCTCTCTTGACCTACAAAGGAAGACAAATATGAAAAATATCCACATTGTTGCATCCCTGCTAAGTGGCTTGTTGCTTCCAATTTGTTTGAAGCTCTGAAAAGACGGTATGTCAGGTGGTGTCATAAGTCCTGCTTGCACGGTAAGTTGCTGGCCTCTCTGAACTTTATGTAAAGTTTGGCATTTGAAATGATGAAGGGTGGGTGCAATATCAATAACATCAGAGGAGACAACGCTGCGATCAGTCAAGAACCAATGCAGAATGTGAGCCTGAACCGATTAGGCCATGAAAAGAGATGGTAAGCACAGCGTCTTGGAGGGACTTCAATCTTTTATAACACATTCCACTACAAAGAGAGTTTTAGAAGTATGTGGAATGCCTCGAGGTATCAGGTTTGAAGGCTTTGACATCTCTTTACTCCTCAAAGTCATTGATATGCCTGTGAACTTCTGTGATGGACGATTCAGATGTGTGCAAAAGACAATCCATATGTATGTATGTAGCATGAACTGGGAGGGCCATTTCTGACTATGTTTGATTTTCTGTGGACGCGTCAGGGAATTGGTGCCGGGGGCATAATGTTGGTCATCCATCTCTGAAGTGGCTGCACCTATTCCCCTTGTGCTTCCTTCACGTCTTCACCACTCTTATCCCACATTGCCAGCATAAAGTGCATTGAATTTTCAATATGATATATTGCATCACCCTTTCCTCACTTGAGGCTAGTTATGAAAATGCTGTCCATTTCAGTAAATGAAAGTTGTTTAGGCTGGAGTAGATTGGTCTGTACTGTGTTTCTTTCAGGAGCCAAGTTTCAATTCAATGGCAGATGAAGGAAGCACAGTAATGCTTCATAGATTAGCTGTCATGTAAAACAGACAAAAAACACTAAGGCTGTGTTCAAAACCACATACTATGCATACTGCCCATACTAAATTTGACTTGAAGGAAGTATACAGTACACAGTATGTGCACAGTATGTGAATCTCCAGTATGCCAAAGATGCCTGGATAACGTACTATATCCGCCAATTTATAGAGCACACAATAGAGGTACCTTCCTCGGGTGCTGTATCCCATAATGCAATGTGGCCATCTTCAACATTCCATTTCATTTTCAAAACAAAGGCAGACATTTCTAGCAATGGCAGCAATAGTGCCAGGTATAAAAATGTAACACTAAGTATATTAGGGTTGTGTGCAACTTTTTTCTATCCAAATGTTATTGAAAGCGAAAAAGTGAGACCAGTTGATTGAACTGCTTGAACTACATTTACATTTTATATTTTAAGCATTTAGCAGATGCTCTTATCCAGAGCGACTTACAAAATGTGCATTAATACATGGTATGATCAATCATTGTTCACGCAAGAGATCAGTGCAGTAATACAGTGATAAACATCATTGTTGGCATCTGCATACCATACCTGTAACACCAGGAAGGAAAAGGTTAGTAATTATTTTTATTGGGGGTTTTTTGAGGAAGTTTTAAACAAGTATTCATATACAAATTCAGTATTAGATATGTAGGCAGTGGTGATAACAATTGGCTAGGTGTACAGAATTCAGTGGTAGTGGAGTCTGAAAAGGTGGGTTTTGAGTCTCTTGAACATGATTGTGGTTAGTGATTGCACGGTCCTGACCGAGTGCAGAAGATCATTCCACCACCGAGGGGTCAGGACAGAGAAGAGGCGAGACCGCGAGGAGCAGCTGCTTGGCGTCCAGAGGGATGGGACAGTCAGTTTGCTGGAGGAGGTGGAGTGGAGGGGTCTGGTTGGGGTGTAGGGTGTGATGAGTGTCTGGAGGTAGGGGGGTGCAGTTCCTCTAGCCGCTTGATAAGCCAGCATGAGTGATTTCAATTTGATGCGTGCTGCAATGGGGAGCCAGTGCAGAGAGGTAAGTAGAGGGGTGATATGCGTGAACTTGGGTTGATTGAACACCAGACGTGTGGCAGCATTCTGGACCAGTTGCAGTGGCTTGATGGCACAGGCTGGTAGGCCTGCCAGTAAGGAATTGCAATAGTCCAGATGTGAGATCACCAGGACCTGGACTAGGAGTTGTGTGGCCTCTTGGGTGAGCAACGTTCGGATCCTCCGGATGTTATGGAGGGAGAATCAGCAGGTCCGGTGATCGCTGCGATGTGGCCCGAGAAGTACAGCTAGTCGTCCAGGGCCACTCCAAGACTCCTGGCAGACTGGGACGGAGACACTATGGAGCCTTCCATGGTGATTGAAGCATCAATCATCGGGAAGCCCTTTGCTGGGAGGAAGAGCAGCTCTGTTTTCCCCAGGTTCAGCTTCAGGTGGTGGGTGGACATTCAGGCAGAAATGTCTGCCAGACATGCAGGGATCCACGCTGGGACCTGGGTCTCAGAAGGAGAGAAGGAGAGAAAGAGTTGAGTGTTGTCGGCATAACAGTGATAAGAAAAAACATGAGCAGAGATTACCTAACCAAGTGATTTGGTGTACAGGGAGACTAGTAGGGGGCCTAGCACCAAGCCCTGCAGGACTCCGATGGAGAGGGTGTGGGGAGAGGAGAGGAATCCTCTCCAGGCCACCTGGTAGGACCAGTCAGTCAGGTATGATTTGAACCATGTCAGTGCAGATCCCGAGATTCCCATATTGGCGAGAGATGAGAGCAGGATCTGGTGGTCCACGGTGTCAAACATAATTGTCACATGGCAATGTGACATGAGGTCATGTGACCTATTAAATATACTACAATTTGAATCATTAATGATTGCATACTGGGCACTATGCTGCATACTACTATGAAAAATAACATGTAGTATACAGTATATAGTATGCAGTATCTAAGTAAGCGGTTCCGAATGCAGCCTAACTAACACTAAGGTTAAGTCTGAGCATAAATTAAGCTTTAATAGTTGATGAATCTTTTATTATTTCATGTTTATTATCTAAAAAAATATACATATATTCACTTTAATAAATGTATTTAGTGTATATTTATGGTGAATATATATGCACACAATGCTCTTTTAAAGCAAATCATTTGTTTCATTTTTGTGCATACATTTTAAAGTGAATATTTTGCCGTTGTGAACTTGTGCAGTGTCTTTGAAACCTGACATACAATATACCTCTCTCTCTCTCTCTCTCTCTCTGCATGCAGTCGATGAGGGCGGATCTCCATCTTATTGTGCCAATTTGCTGTCATGGGCATATCAATGCATATGTTCACTGGCTCTGCAGTTTCTATTTTATTGTATACTCTGGACTGTTGGTGAATATTTAAGTACAGGATGCACAGCACAGATTAAAAAAATTAAGTGCATTTTTATACGATGGAAAATAGTTATAATCATACTCATAATCAAGGTAAATACACTGAATAATTACACAAGCATAGTGTGGTAAAATGGTATTGTCACAAAGTCCTTTCAGAATAGTATGGAGAGAGATGTTTAAGAAGCTTGTTTGTTTTTGGCCAGTATCTGCCAGGTTTAGTCTCCATTCACTGCAGCCCCGGGTGTTCAAACAGCAATTAAAAACACAGCAAGGGATTTTAATTCTGTTGGGTGTTCGGTTTTCAAATTAAATATAATCTAAATGGTAGCAAAGCTGAGAAAAGCTGCTCTTTTCGCTGCCTGTGAAATCCAGGGGTTATTTTAGCATATGCACTACATCCACTCCCATATCCCTGTTTGTACAAATGAGATTTATTCTGTTATGATGTACTCGTTAGCAAGCTCCTTCGTAAGTCATTCTTGGTAGCTTTGGCTTTTTTGCTGTGAATGCCTGAGTGGAGTTTATCAGGAAACTCATCGGTACGCAGCTATACAGTTCTTGGCCTCTTTGTGGCTCTCTCCCAGGAAAAATGTGCCTCTATGGAAGTATTCACATACATCTGAATTCAGATAAGGATTGCTTTGTCAAATTTCATGCACTGACAGCTGAATCTGATCTCAACATTTGGAGTATTGTTTTCTCTGAGTAACTTCCCTATTGCAGGCTTTTTAAAACAAGATCAGTGGATGCCAAAGGCATAAAGACAATCCTGAAAATGGTAGCACAGCTAAATGGAAGGAACTCTGGCTTAAAGCTTTGACTTGATGTGACTGCGTTGTGAGGCTGGACTGATGGAGGTTTTTTGCATCCTGATTTATGCATTTGCCGAAAGGTTTTGTCCAGCTGCTTTGCATCCTACATAACATCAGAATTCTAACCCCAGACACCATTGTATACTGTTAATTTCTGTAATACTGTAACCTTTCAGATGCATGCACGCACCTCCCATATCTGTATGCATTAATAACAGTGATAAACAGAGAGGTACTGTACGGCTGATCTCCTGGAGAGGTGCAGTGTTTACGGAGTTCTCCTCAGCTGTGACCCCCGTGGTGCTTGAGCTGCAAGGGGAGACTAATTGCTGAAGTGTAGGTGATTCATTACCTGTGCTTCCTGTGGTCCACCAGCAACCCTGCCTGACTCGGGATAACCTGCCTGCAGGGCTCCTGTACCTCCGCAGTACACTGACAGAAGTACGGGTGCTGAACTAGATTTGTAAATGTTTCTCAGGTCTTCATCTCCTGTACAACAGTCTTCCTCAGAGGTATTTAAGCACTCCCGTGATGTATTCTAAGTTCCCAGCTGCAGTGCTGCGATACTGATATGGCTTGTGTGGTAGCAAAAGGGATTCAGAGATTCCTGTGATTTATTTTGGAATGCAAACTACCCACAATGTGGGTAGCAGATGAATTGCCTGTAGGCCTCCCTTCAACATGATAGAGAGACAGAGTCTGAGAGAGATAGAGATGTGGCTCATTACTCTGTCATCCCGCTGTTTGTTCAGGCATGTTACATGACCTCTGGTGGCACAGGCATATCCAACAGCACCGGTCTGAATAGGGTCAATCAATAATCCTCTACCTCTCCCGCCTTCCAAAGACAAAGCATGCTGTTTAAAAACATGCTGTTTCCTACATGTTTGCTGCAAGACAAAAGGTATTAAGTGGAGAGACAGAATTGAGTCATGATGCCATGATGCTATAAAGTGCAGAAACTGTACCATTGTTGCTTACTTCAGTTGATTTTCCAGAGGAACTACAATAATAACAATTATTGTACGATCAGTACGCCACAGAAATCAACTTGCAAAGTCTCCAAAACCAAATGCAGCTTTCTCGATTATGCTTGTTGTCATCAATGGTGCCGCAATGACGTTAGACTACTGGCGTATATGGGTGTTTTCATCCATTTTGTAAAGGATTAAATGTTCGGTAATGTGATTATGTCAAGTGCTTTCATTAATCTGGCCAATTATATCTGAATCACTGAATAATTCAGTCACCCCAGTTCCCAGCAGAAGGATGCATCTGTGAGTCTTCAGAGTGTAAAATAACGGTACTGAGCAAGACTGCTCAGCCTATTTTTGCCAAGTGAGGAATGTTCCTGGGTCATTATAATTTGTTGTCCCAGGACCAACAACCCTATCAACCAATCAAACACGGGATAGCTTTTTGACATCATCAACATAATTCGTCAGTAAATTCCTAGCTCCACATACACAGCTAGTACACAGCTTGCTAGCTAATCTAATCTTTAATATCCTGGGTACTATAGCTGATTTGTCTTTAAGATTATTTAATTAGCTATGAATAAAATGTGAAAAATAACAAAGCCTTACCTTGCTCAAGTGATTGATGGTGGTAAATGCTGATGATGTCAAACAGCTGTTTTGTGCTTGATTGGTTGATGGTATTGTTGGTCCTTGTCATGTAAGACTATAGAGAATCACATAGCAATGTATGGTTGAAAAAATAAGACACAATTCTTTGAGAATATACTCCACTGGTTTAGATTTTCTGCTTCAGCAGGCAAACACTTGAGGTTATTAATAGGCTGTGGTAATAGTGTGTGCAGAAAACCTATGTCAACCTATGAGTGAACCACTGCCCTCTTCTGGGGGTATTATACAATAAAATGTAATATTACTTCATTAATTCTCTATAGGGGCACTTGCATTGTGTATTCATTGAGAGAATACAAACACATTCACAACTCCAACATAAATTCAATATTCAATTCTCATGGTTAACACATATCATCCCAGTTCAGTTCGCAGTAGCATTGGAGATAACATATGAATTACACTGTTTCCCTTGGGAACTGAAACTCCTTAGGGAACAGTTATCAACACTGAAACTTTTGTGGTTCCTCTGCCCACCCCACCCCCACCCCCGTCCAATACGTTGGGAGCATGAGAGGGTGCTCTCCAGGCCCTCAAACTTCTGTTGCCCTCCTGCTCTGCCCAAGCCTGATCCTGACTCTGACCTTAAAGCCTTCCCAAATCTCCAGCACTGTCTTGCGGGTGTGGCCAATCTTAAATCCTGATGGAGGGGGTCAGATGGGAGGCTTCACTCTCCCTGTATTTGTTGTTTGTTTCCATGACTCCCCTTGGTCAGAGCTGATGGGGGGTGATTTGATGCTGGCAAGGGTGCTATGGAAGTAGATAGGATTGCTCCTGTACTTAAGCTGCTGTCAGTTTCTGTTGTTTCCTGAGGCCTGGGAGGGCTCCAGGACTGTGGACGTGGCAGCCTCGCCAATAGGCTTTCGCTGCATGTCTACTCACAATCCTCTTGCCCACCAGCAATGGCATCACAACTCATCCTTAACTTAGCAAAACATATGCACATCACTTTTAGTTCAGTTGCGAGCAGGCTGCATAAAACAATACAAAGTTTATTTTGGGATTCTTCATCATATCTCTTCCTTCCAGCCTCTGTGGGAAGACTTACTTTGAGCTAAAGAACATTCTCCTTTGAATCCTTGTTTGGGTTTTTCCCCTTTTCTTGTGTACTGTTTCGGTTTGTTGCACTCCGAAAAAGAAGAATAAAGCATCCATTAGCTTATTGACAAAACCTTTGTTGTCTCTCTCACACACCTGTCAGCATAACATGAGCCATAATTTCTGTACTGAAAGGGCTAAATACACATAGTCACAGTCAGTAATGGTTGTACATCCTGCACATTTCCATTGTTTTTATTACATCAAAATTCTTTTCAAAAAACTTTTGCTAAGGGATGAAGACAAATTGAAGAATCATTCAACTGCAGACATATCATTAATTTTCATAATAGGCATTTTCTGGTTGATAGTCTGGTATTGAAAACTGGCACAACCAGATTTATACATCCCCCTTGTTCTTGCAGTGCGGAAAATTGGTCTAATACAAACTCAATGTGCGAAAAAAACGTAATTATTCCAAAAAGCTAGTAACTAATAATAATAATGCACAAGACAAGAAGCATAATACAAAATGCAAAAGCATAATGTTTTCTCCACACCTAAAAAGCAAGTGAGTAGGGTAAAGAGAAAAAACAAAAGCATTCATGTTAGAGATGTGAAAAAGTAATTGCTAAAAATTTCAAAGTGACAATAAGGGCCAAAGAAAGTCAAACGAGGGCTCTCAGAGAGAGTTACTGAACTTGAAAGTATGTGAGTAAGCCTCTTGTCAGAGCAGAAATCAAACTATGTGCAAGTCAAGCAAGAAAGAGGCTCATTAATAAACAAAACAGGAACTGGGTTACCTAAGCCTGGAAATAAATGCCTAGGAATTCTGGTGGCCACAATCTATCATACTAACAAGCCCAGATTCTGCACAGATTTGAAAGCAGCTTTGTTCATTGAGCATTCCTCTGCGCTTGAATTGCCATACACTCATACTACCTTTATGTGGAACAGGATGTATAATTTAGGGAAGGGGGCCTGGGATTGGGGGATTCGATTGCAGTAATAGGAAATAGCTGTATTTTAAATTAAAATAGCTGTACTTCATTAAATATTGACTGTTGATTGTAATAAAGCACTTGGCATACATAAAAAGCACAGGGGGCACTCTAAACAAATGGGCAAGCAATCATTGGCTATTTCCACTTGCACTCAGGTACTTACATTTGATGAAATAAGGATACTGTCTGTTTTTGGTAATACAGCCCAAGGCATTACATAGAATGTGTGGGTTGTGCTCCAAAATGACAGGCAACAAGCAAACAAATAATCAGTAGCGAGAGCACATGATGTGTGTATTAAAAAGGATGCTCACCTCCATTTCGTATGGTTCTTGCCTTTGTGCCATTAGTCAAGCAACCTACACCTCCACCATTTTAAATTGAGTTAACTAAAAACATTTAGACAAGTGAATTCCATACAATGTTATACCTGTAAACAAGAGCAAAAACTCTCCAATCTCAAGTGAGAAACCACAGTGGCACTGTTTTATAAAGCATTTATTACACTACATATCTTTCAAAATTGGTATTTTGTATTCTATTTTGATTTAAAAACAGACATTTGTACATTTATTTTAACTAAGTGTTATATCCATCCCTGACAATGAGTATGTAATTTGTGGTTGAGTAGAATGATATTTTCATGGGGTGGAAACTGCGGGCTGCAGTGGCTGGGTGTGTGGATGGGCTGCATGCAGGGAGCATGGAGAGGCAGAGTGCAGTAATGAGTCAATAATTGAATTATTATATTATTATATATATTATTATATACGGCACACCTGTGCCGTATGCAGTATGAATTTGGGCATGGGAAGGGGAGGGAGCATCTATTTAAGAGACCCAGTAGGGAAGGCAGAAAAAAGGCCCTTTGATATGAGTGTGAGTGTGGGGAGACAGTTTCCTTTTATTGTGTTTTGTTCGTTTTAAGTTGTGACGTCGGTGTATGTGTTTTGATGACGTCGGGAAGGGGATTGTCGTTTCTTTTACTGTGAGTATGTTGGTGACGATGACGACAGGGATGGGACGGCAGCACTCGCTGATGGAGGAACTGTGGCGGGCCTGGTTGGCGGCAGTGAGAATCCCGGGGTGGATTTCGGTGAGACTGGGAGTGGCATGCTCTCTGGGTGAAAGGAAAGTTGAAAATTTGAGAGTGGTGGGGAGTGTGAGCTGATGGCAGGTGCTGCTGAAAGCGGAGGTGTGTTGTTCCCTGTGTGCTTTGTTCAGTGCGGCGGCTTCCAGTTAGTGCTCCTGGAAGGTGTAGAGAGGATTTCGCTATGGAGCGGAGGGGTCTCTGTTGGATGGTGAGTAGGCTACTGGTAAGAATCACTTTGCCATCCTGCTGACCTACATTTTGATTCAATCTGTGGCAGAGGTCAAATTACAATGTACTCTTACTCTTTGTCTTGGGATTCTGTTCAGTAACTTTGGGTTACTAAAAAGTACTATATAAATATAAAGCATTGTTATTATTATTATTATTAGACCTGAGTCAAAGTTTGAGGAATTCTGTTCTGAATATTGGTGAAAATACATAGGTTTTATTTTAATGGGGTGGAAATGGTTAAAATATTTAAAGTAATTTTTTGAACCAGGTCTGGATAGAGTAGTTGGAGAGGTAGTTAGAGTAGGTGGTGAACTAACTTGCTGACAACTGCCAAAGAGCATAGCTCTCTGTAGCCATGAAGTTGAAATGGCGCCTTTCGCAGCCGGCAGGTGCAAAGTGAGAGACGAGAAGCTAAAGGCAAAGATAGGCAGGCGAAACTAAATATAGAATAACACAATAACACAAAAGAAAGCAGGTTAGGCTCTTGTTTCAAAGTATACAGATTAACCTTTATTCAGGATAAAATGTAAAATATGTCAAGTGCAGCATTTTGATCAATTTTCCTTCCTTACTCTACCATTTCCATTCCATCTGTTGTGTGTAGAGCGTGAATGGATGAGGTTTGCACTAAATGTAACTATTTTCTTCTGATTCTGAACAATGCTTCAATGCCAGCTGGAGTGTTTATTTTGTTCTTACAAATTCAGGAAAATATGAGAATGCCTTAGAGTAGTGTAATAGAATTAAATTAGTCCCCAAGAATCAACAGTTCTGGCTCTTCCAGGGCCCTTGGGTCGATATGTGGAGGAGTTCATTTTTTTCATGCAACACATATTCAGGGCCCTATTTTGGTGAATTAGGATGGTGTCGGTAACGCAGACGCAAAGCAAAGACGGTGGCGCTTTAGGGTGTGTCTAACGCAATTTCGGTAATTTCGTGATTTAGGACAACTCTGGCGCAGTTGTAAAAGAGGTTGGATTAACTTTAAAAAAATACATGTGGGTATTTTTTCCTTATTTGTAGGCTTTCCAACTTAAAAAACAACGTTTCTTTTTTCCTAACTTAATGTAATTGTTAAATGGAAAGCAATAAATAACAAACTCACAACTGCAACTAGGCCTGTTTCATTTATGTTCATCATACAGTCTACATGCGTCACCCTGGAGTGTGCATCACAAACTACCTGGATATTAATTTGAGTGGACCCCCTTCCGATTCACATAAATGATACCGTGATCAGATGGTGCGCGCAACTGCACATGTGTGAATGGGAATCCACATTGCGTATAAAAATCCTGTTAAGAAAAAGTTATAAACTAATTAGCATGTTGAACAAGACTGGAAGAAACTGCATATACGGGGCCTCCCGCTTGGTCCAGTGGTTACAACGTCCGACGCTGGCCATGGAGACCGGGGTTCAATTCCCCGTCTCGCCAGAGTCGGCTCTGGCCAGGAGTGCCACCAGGGGCGGTGATTGGCTGTCCGCCCCAGGGAGGGGGGACAGGGTAAACCCAGACTATCGTTCACAGTATCGCCTTCGGCGTCCAATTATGTACTCCATTTTCTGTAGTGCAAATGGAGAGAATAAAACCCTTTCGAAAACAATGTGTATAAACATACTGTATATTTATTTAACAGGTGTATCTTACTGAACGGTAGCGATGGATGGCCTGCTGGCTTCAGTCTTTTATGTCCGTGCATTGAATAACCACAAGCTGTGGTGAAATGGTTTTTAGCTTAATTGATTACGCTTGCAAGTTACCCATGGATTGGACGATTTGCCTCAACGTGGGGGGAAATTCACAATATTCACAAAACAATGTGACTTCAGATAACCTTTTGTTCATACGCCTTCATTGCAAATTGCACAGAGCACCAACGTTTGCCAAGAGGTGGTCTAGTTGGAGTTAACGGGAACTCATTATTTCAAACTTTAGCGCCGACTGTTTTCATTGACAATTGCGCTGCCCAACCCATGGCAAACGCCTTCATTGCACACCACGAATTGCCAAACTCGGCGGAGACGGGAAATATTCAGTTTGCGACAGACAAAACTGGCAATTCGCTAGCACTAGGGCATATCGCTGCTTAGCGCCGGCACGAAAATAGGGCCCTCAATTGGTTACAACAGAGAACAAAAACTGACCTTGAGCTTCATGGAGGTTCAAAAAAACTCCATTAATGCAGCAGTGATTGGGATGAAACACATGTTGGATAAATGGCTGCAACAATGCCCTCTGCATCTCTTTGTTGGGTTGTATAATTTTGGCTTTCTACCAAAATACAACTCTTGCTAGACGCTTGTTTTGCTTCCAAGCATCTGCTGTCTGAATATGTAGACAGTGCAGCTGTTGCATGCTATTAAAACTTAATCAAGTCCAGTACTGAGGACAACCAGTTTTTCTTTGGTAGTGTATATTTTTGACAGAAATGCCTTTACCAGCCTATGTTTACCATTCTGTAATTTAAAGCAACAGGTCATTAAAGTCTTTTTCATCATGTCATGATTTCCTTGACATAATTCTGCCTAAAGCATAATGTTCTATTATTCAGGTAATCCATGTCCATAACAGGTTCAGATAAGGAAAAACAGGGCTACAATAACAAATGGGAAACACTGACTCTACTTTTGGGAGCAGAGTGTCTGCGATGATGCCCATCAGTGTGAGTTTAAGTGTGCCAGACACGCCTGAGATGCTTAACTGCTTTATGGATGAGTTTGTTTTTCAGCGTTTAAGATGGGTCACCCATCAGCCAAGCGAATTACACTCTAGACCAGAGAGGATCTAGAGGAGCAGCAGGGACGTGCTGCTTACAGCGAGGACACTAGCAAATGAAGTGCATGAAACATTAATTCAACCTGACAGTTTGTTACATCAGTTTTATTAAAAGTCTATTAAACACAGCAAAGTAGTTGTCATCCTCTTTGAGCACAAAGGCAATGTAGCATGCAGTCTTTCAATTAAGCAACAAAAAAGAGAGAATCCCTTAAAATGATAGACAATACTTTAATAAGGATTGTTTTTTGACTGGCTTAAAGGGGAAGTGAATAGTGAATGTACTCTCATGAGGGGTTTGCTTTGCTTCTGCATGTATGTGTTTGCTCCTGTGTGTATGTGTTTTTAATAATGTGGGCAGTATTGGGGTAGCAGGTTAAGGGTTGGTGGAGCATACTCCATATCTACACAGCACCAAGAGTTTGGCACTTTTTAGGGACTCCCACATAAGTCATAAGTCCTCACAGAAATTTACTTCTGTACCCTGTGACATCGTGTAAACACACAGAATTCAGAATTTCACACAGTCACACAATAAACCCAAACTTGAGTTATTCTGCATTTATTCCTTTTCTTCTTCTTCTTCTTCTTTCACTTCTTCTTCTGCTTCTCCTTCTTAATTTTCAGCCTAATTGCATCATCATCAAATGCTCCATGCCCCAAATGATTAAGGTTGAGCACTTATAAAGCAATTTCCTACATTTGAAATAAAGCCTTATAAATATGCACTAAAACACTGCACTGTAGAGACATTGTTGATGGCATGGTTGATGGCATAATTTGAAGGGTAAGAGTGTCCTATCAAGGCCCAAGTTTCAAAACTTAGTAAATATGTTCAATATACAATATATTCAAGGTATACACTTAAAACACATCAAAATGTATTAATACATTGTTTCATACTGTATTTACTGTACTATTTATTATTACAAATTATATATCAGCCAGGGGTAAATTATTACATACAGTTCATCCACAACATGTATACTACATGTCCAACACATTTGGTGCATCAATATGAAATAAATCCATTTCCAGGGACTTTCCAGCTGACTGTTTCTTTTCAAGTAGTCTCTGTCCTCCCCCATTCTCTGTCTTTTACTGAGAGGAGATGGCCTGGTGAGTGTGCCCTTTGTTTTCTTATTCCATAGAAGGCAAATGCCGTCTCCGGATCTCTCACTGAAGGATGTATTCTCCCTGAACACGTTTTCTTGAAGTGAATGCGCATCCACGCATGATTCCCCTGAGACTAACTGTAAAAAAACGCTGTCCTGAAAGCTAAAGGCAAACTGATTTGTGGACACAAAATTTTATAGAATGCAGTGATTGTATAAATGTGGAAAAAAATATGTTTATGAGTATGTAATAGGGGGCTGCAGGGGGGTCACATTTTTATTGCCCTGAGCTTGAGAAGTATCTGATCAGGCTCAAAACGGTGTCTTTCGCTGCCGAAAAGTATATTGCAGACTTTGACCAAAGTTTACTTGTAACTTGGCATCGATTTGGTATGCAGAGTGAATTTAGGAATTGTGTTTTATGGATGTACAGAGAGTATATGCTTTGTATATGTGAGTAACTTGCCTTTTTTGACATGGAAATCGTTTTTGTTGAGATTATACCTTATATCATTTACATTTTACATTTTAAGCATTTAGCAGACGCTCTTATCCAGAGCAACTTACAAGATGTCGTTAATACATGGTATGATCAATCATTGTTTACAAAGATGTAATACAGCGATAGACATCATTGTTGGCAGCTGCATACCATACCTGTCACACCGGGAAGGAAAAGGTTAGTACATTTATATTTGTATTTTTTTAGGATAAGTTTTAAACAAGTATACATATATAAAAAGCAAAATAAACTGGTAGGCAGCTTTTTTGGCTAGATGTACAGAATTAAGTGGTAGTGGAATCTGAAAAGGTGGGTTTTGAGTCTCTTGCGGAAGATGTGATTCCGCGGTCCTGACCTAGTTCGGAAGATCGTTCCACCACTGAGGGACAGAGAAGAGGCGAGACCGTGCGGGGCAGCTGCCGGGGCACCCAGATGGATGGGACAGTCAGTTTGCCAGAGGAGGCAGAGTGGAGGGGTCTGTCTGGGGTGTAGGGTGTGATGAGATAAGGGAGAGCAGTTCTTCTAGCTGCAAGCTAGCACCCGTGATTTGAATTGAATGCGTACTGCGATGGGGAGCCAGTGCAGAGAGGAGAGTACAGGGGTGACGTGCGTGAACTTGGGTTGATTGAACACTAGACGTGTGGCAGCATTCTGGACCAGTTGCAGTGGCTTGATGGCACAGGCCGGTAGGCCTGCCAGCAAGGAATTGCAGTAGTCCAGACATGAGATCACCAGGGCCTGGACCATCAGCTTCAGGTGGTGGGTGGACATCCAGGCAGAAATGTCTGCCAGGCATGCAGACCTCCACGGGGGGACCTGGGTCTCAGAAGGAGAGAAGGAGAGAAAGAGTTGAGTGTCATCAGCAGTGATAAGAAAAAACATGAGCAGAGATGACAGAACCAAGTGATTTGGTGTACAGGGAGAATAAGAGGGGGCCTAGCACCGAGCCCTGCAGGACTCCGGTGGGTGTGGGGAGAGGAGAGGGATCCTCTCCAAGCCACCTGGTAGGGGTGAGAAGGAAGACAGGGGGGTGAAAGGTTTAGGTAGAGGAAGGAGGATGGCTGAGGAAGGGTTAGGTGTGGGAGGGGATGGGGGGAAGGAGTTGCGAATGTCATCAACCTTCTTGCAAAAGAAGGATGCAAAGTAATCTGCAGTTAGAGAGGAGGGGGGTGGGGGAGGAGGAGGGGTGAGGAGAGAGGAACATGTAGACTACAGTTTGCAAGGATTAGAAGCAGAAGATTGAATCTTGGAGAAGAAAAATGCTGATTTAGCAGAGGAGAGGTTAGAGGAAAAGGTAGCCAGGAGTGTGTGGAAGTCAGTCAGGGCCACAGGGGATTTGGATTTTCTCCATTTTCTTTCTGCCACTTGTAGTCTGAGTCGGTCGGCCTGAATGGAATTAGTTAGCCAGGGGGTGGGGGATATATCAAAGGAGTAATGGTCTGAAATCTGTGATTGTATTGGATTTCTGTGAGCTAATAAGTGTTTATGTCATTAACCAATAATATATAGAATGGTTATTTAAATAAATGGACCGAGGGATTTTTATAATGCTTGACTTGGTGTGTCGATTGGTTATTTATCAAAATATAAGATCAGATAAAATATCTATCCAGATATTGAAACTACTCTGGCTGCCTTTTTTAGATATCAAAACACAAAAACCACAGGGCTGGTAAATGGTTAATTTCAATTGCATCCTGCTTTTTTAAACATCACAAAGTCAGTGCAATGCATGGACTCCAAATGACAATGACCTATTGCATCACAGGAGAAAGTCAGGGTATCAAATTGTAAGAGAATAATTCTGCCTTCTCTCTTAAAATGGTTCCACTTTTCTATCTATCACATGTTCGTATTATTCGTCTCATGTTATGCCCTTTATCACATTATAAGCCATCATGAGTGACCTCATAAATGGCAGAAAGATAGCTGAAGTGCATTAAACTTTTTTAGTATAAGAGATTTATGGCATGCTCCCATTTGCTGAGAACCAGAGCACTGGAACTACTTCAGCAATCAAAAGCGGAAGCAAGTTTCAGGCCAGCACAACTACTGTGTGAAATGACCAGTACAAACCAGCTCAGCTTTGCTTTAGAAACTATGCTTTACTATTCTCGCACATAAATAACTATCCAAAATCATAATAAAATCATCTTGTTTAATTTAATTAAGCTCCTGATTCTTCTAATGATTTATGCTAATGCTAATGCATCAATAAGCAGACCTTAAGATCAGCACAAGTTTTGATGCAAACTATTATCGAACCGCAAAGGATGCTCCGTGGCCCTGAAGTTGGGCGTAATTTTTTAATTTTTTTATTTGTTTTCTGATTTTATCCCATTTTCCTCCAAATTTGGTAGCCAATTACTCCCGCTATTCTTAGGTCAATCCCCTCCCTCATGGTTCGCTGCCGTAGCCCTGTGACCGGCAGCGACAAAGGGGAAGCATCGTCTCCTCCGGGACGGCACTTGTCATGCTGTCGACCGTAACTCCGGCACCCCAGAGCCACTCCTGTGTGCAGCGAACAGTGTTGGCTTCCCTCCCCCCTCCCTGGGGCGGACAGCCAATTGCCGCCCCCGGTGGCAGAGCCAACTCGGCCAGAGCCAACTCTGGCGCAGACCGGGGAATCGAACCCCGGTCGCCGTGGCCAGCGTCAGACGTTGAAACCACTAGACCACGCAGGAGGCTGTTGGGCGTAATTTTCAGTTAGACCTATTTGATACTTCAGAAAAAAAGTTTTAAATAATTTCAAAATACTTGTTAAAAACTGTTTTTTTCATTAGTTCCTGGGTTTGCTTCACCATAGGCTATTGTTGCCATCATGTGAGATACTGTTCTAATTTATGGATGATTTCCATACTGATTCATTAGGCGATGTTATCATTTCCACTGATGCAATGAAACAGGAATTGATATGCCTGTCTTGGTCATCAATCTTCGACAACATAGGCTATGCAAAGGTGAAAAACAGGCTTTGTAAATACTTCATACTTGCGCCATATGAGCAACTGCATGGCTGTAATATGCTCAGAAAACATTGCTTATTGCATGTCACTTGCCACTTCAATAGCAATTAATACATCTTTCATCATAAGTTTGTAAATCTTACATGGAACTGCTAACTTGTTTCCTATTGAGCTGCTGGATTTTTTTTCCTTTCTGACAAGCAAGCAATTGCAGTGGGCTTTCTCTGCTGTGGGTGCCCCCTGGTTGTGAATATAATGGCTGCCAGGAACAGCAAATGTAGAGACAGAATTATGCTCTCATCATGAGGTACTGCATTTTTCACAGAATTGTGGATGAGTCAAGTTAATTGGAGTCAAGGCTGAGCAAAGAGCAGATACCTATGGAAAATATATAATTTTATAGAAGCATCACACAATAAGTGCAAATGTAACCCAATGATTACTTCTCTCACCCTAGTGAGAAACACAATGGAAAGAAACAGTGGGTTATCTAGGTCCAGAAATGTAAGAAGCAGAAGTCAAGTAGAAAACAGATCAGCCAATGAAACAATCGATATGCATGTGAACATGTGAGGGTGTGTCCCATACAATGGGACTTTGACCAGTGAAAGAGAGAGAGAGAATTAGTGCTGGTTCAAAGAGATTTTTCTCTCCATAGTTTACTTCAACCTTACTATCCACACAGGGGATTCCACTCGCTCAGGTGGGGCAATTAACACAAATGTTCTTTAAGCGTGAAAATGGAAAAATAACTAGAGGAAAACAAACACAAAATGAAACATAAACAATATCCACTGCTAATTATAATATTGCTGACGTGCTTCGCAGTGTCAGGCTCGGTCACGGTGTTTATTGGCACCGTGACGGGAATCGGAATCGGGTTTGGGCTCAGGCACAACCATCCTTCGGGTCGCTAGCTGGGGATTCTGAGAGTGCACCACATGTACTGCAGCCATCAGGATCTTTCCCTTGAATGTCTCAATCTCTCCTTTTTTAAGCAGCCTTTCACGGTAACTGGCTGCAGCTGGTACTTAATAAACGAGGTGCAGCTGTCCCTCGTTTCAGCTCTCAGCCAGCTCCCGTCAGTGAAATCGGTTGCGCAGTTTAAGTTGTCCCGTTCGCTGCCTGCATATGCAGGCAGTTTGGCAGGAGCTGTGAGACCACCAACCGGCCAACCCACCAACCCACCTGCCACAATGCAATCCGAAGATGCTATGAAATTGTAATAATTTGTTTTTGAGAAAGCTGAATAAAATGGAGACCTATTTTAATTTCTTCACTCTTACTGTGGCTTTGATTTTTTACTTTAACATTTAATTGGTTTCCAGGGCAACCTGCGTTGTCTCTTTGATAGGATGTGGCTGTTTGGAATCTCAGTACACGGAAATAAACTCACCTGAGGCTTCAGTGAGTTAAAAATAGAAATAATGGATTAGCAGCAATATGCAGAACTTGTCGCACAGGAGAAATAGGAGCCAAATTCATGCTCTCATCTGTGGAAAATCACTATATTCTTTGAAGACTGAATTTAAATATTGTGATCAAAACAATGGGGCAAAATAAACTGGTTAGAATAAATATCATTTCCTTTTTCCTCTTGAGGCTACACTATGAGGCCTGAAAAGAGACCAAAATCAAGGACTTAAAAAATCTATAAATGAACTGTCAGGTCAAAGGTCTTCCATTGTTTTTGTATAACAAAACAATATTTATATCTCTCCTCACATTGTGTGAACTGTGGCTAACCAACCAGTTGCAATTATATGAAATATTAACACAAATAGATTTGAAATGGATACATGTTTGCTATAAATACAGGACGGAGAATTTGAGGTTGCCTCTCACTGCCCAGCTTCTGCAAGGATAGGGTTGGGTTTTGAATCATACAGTATAATGTTGAGTTCAGAAGTGGCTGGGATGCTGCCAAGCAATCTGCTGCCCTGGGACCCATTTCACATTTCTACTAGAGGGGCTTAGAATTGATCTCTCCACTGCATTCCTGATAGGTCCTTACCTCTGCATGTACAACCATCACAAACAATAGCCAGTGTCAAGGGGTCTCTTCTGTGGATTCATCATCTTAAATTCTCCCTAATTCTTCAAAATGTCTGACAATAGCGCAGCCTTTGTACACTGGTATGCCGGCTAATCCAGTCTGGGATGTGACCAAGTTCCACAAGAGTGGACATCATAATCTCATTACATGTTATCACCGCCACTGATACGAGGCAGCAGCACATCAGTGGAGGATGTTTAACCACGGTGGCATGTGTAATGGGATTTTCACTGAGCTGAGGGGGCCCAGGTGGAGTACGGAAGAGGAGACTCTCTGCCAATGAACTTAACTGCCATTGTTGCACTGAATGGGAGACACTTCTTGGCTGCTCCGCATCTTATTACTGTGAATTATGCTTGTTTATGGAAATGTGAGGCATGATGATAAAAATGTCCTCATGAATCATTCCTAAAGGTGTGAACTTGTACATTTGCCTGTGATATTTATCTGACACCCCCCCCCCTCCCCAGGTCACTCAAGCCTGAGTTGAACACCTGCCACTAAATCATGACAGAATAGTGAGAGAAGTACACACTTAACAACCTCTCACGTTCTTCTGAATTGCAGATCAATGCTCCTGTTTGTCATTTACACAATTCACAGCAGTGATTCATTTAGACCCCCTCAGTTCCAAGGTTATGCTTACCTTCTTGCTTGCAGCACATTCTGGGCGACCACATCTGTCTATTGCTTATCTTAGCTGTGCAATGATACATCTCCATGTTTCATTGTACCATAAGGTGGGGGGAGTCACTGTCATGTCGTAAACAAAATGGAAGTCTCAGCATTGATTCTCACTGTGATGGAGGTTCTGTTAAAACCTGCACTGTTATACCCTTATTCAGATCACAGTCTGCTTTTATGATCTTCCTTTAATGGCTAATCCAGGCTTACTCTCAATATGTGCTCTGTCTATTCTGTCTTAATTACCGGAGTGAATCCTGAATATAAAGCTGGTCCTGCAGTGTCCTTGGTGAGCCACCACCACAAGTGTATGAATTAATAAAGCTCATTTGGTTAATTACTACTACTAGCAGCACCGCAGTGTTTGCCAGCCAGTACAAGCCTCAAACTAAAATTAGTTCAGTAGCAACTAATAGTAGTTTTTATAGCAAACTGTGTTTACATCCAACAAGGAAGCGATTGTACGCTTGCCAATACAAATGAGTTTTGCAATGTGATGTATGACTATGTATTATTCCAGCATCGGAGATTTGGCAGCAGGACTGCATTTATATGTAGATAACACTTTCGTGGGCACTACAGGTGGCATTGTCACCCTCTTCAGTTTTCTGTTGTCTGCATCGTTTCCAGTCCTCATAATCTCCTTGTCCCAGATATATCTCTTCAAATGTATGTCTTGATTCTTAATTGGTAGAATTCCACTGCCCCCTGCTGACTATGGCTAACAGCTCCCCAAATATTGTCTCAAAGGATTCTGAAAAATGTCTAGTGCTTAACATATTTCAGAGCTTATCTCTTGTCTAGAGAACTGTTTAGAGACAGATTTAATTGAAAGAGGGATGGAAAGGAAATTAAAGTCTTATTTAGTTTGTGCTTTTCACTTTCAGTCTACATCCCCAGTTTGCATCCTCCGCTGCAGATGTAATAGTTTTCATTCATATCTGATGTTCACAGTCAAAGTAAAAATAGTTTCTTAATCCCTGGGAAGAAACAACTAATATTAAGCCATGATAACCATTTGTATGTGGTGTTCACATGCAACTTTGGGTTTCAAATCGTTTGCCTGATGTGCTGGAACCTCAGTGGATGTTCAGCGGTAGATCTGTGCAGAATCACCCCTGGTACCTGAAGGCTAGAAATGTCTCATTCCTACAGTCCAGGATGAAATCTCATTCACGATTCCGGTCAGGCCTTTTACCTCAGTTATTGCTTTTAGATGACCTCCCCTCAGGTATGCAAGAGAACTCTTCTATCATTTCATTTTCAATCTTCCTACCTTTTTTCAACCAACTCAGCAATGCTTTATCAGGGAGAAGAAGTGTCATTGGAGCCATGTTCCTTGTACAGTTCCAAGTACAGGAGTAGTGCATCGACACATGTAGGATGTTGATCTCACTGCAGCACAAGGGTCTCTTCCGTAAATCACTATGACACCTTCATTAATGGCTCAAGTTGTTATTGTCAATTAAATGAGTATCAATTAATCCCACAACTCATTAAATATAATACAATACTGTAGGTATGAAAGGTAGGTACAGGCAACTGCCAAAATAAAGCAAACACCAACTTTGGCTATCAGCCTTGGGCCGATTATCACCCTTGTTGTTGTTGTTGTTTATATGTTTATATATTATATATATATATATGAATAGAAGTCTTGAAAATACACCCAAGTATATGCCCAGGCAACACTGTATCCTGCGCTGTATACTTCAGCGTAACAATTAAATTAAATGAATTAAAATTCATTCAATTATTCAATATTCAATTAAAATATAAATATTATTTAAAAAAATAATGCATCTATTAAAAGTCTCTATGCATCTGGGAAAGTCTCTACTGTAATTGATTACAGAAACCTCAATTTATTGCTTCTCAATTATCCTCTATCCTCTGTGGTATGTTGTGAATATTGTTAGATTTTTGTTGTATGTCTATAATTTACATACCTAGGGTTAATAATTCTGAAAACATTAATGACTGTGTATAGAAACAACAAAATTGCACTAAATCCAATGACATCATAAATTGTAATTATAAATACAAAGGGTCTGTTTGAGAACAAATCTATTACTGCTGACTGCCTCTGACTTATTTCATATAAAACATCCAAAACCTATCAAGTACTTCATTGAGGAATAACCAAAATGAGGTTTCCATGGGTCTCAATTTGAACAAACTGCATAGGGCTTGATTGAGCCATTTCACTCGCTGACACACGGTGCTTACACTGTAGTCTGTCACAAATTGAAAAATCGAACTATATTTTGTGTTGATTGATTTGGAATCATAACTGGATATCTGCAAAGGATGAATAGGGTTTGAAGTGTACATGAGAGAAACACAGGATGTAAAATGTAAAGATGACTATTTCCTGGATGTCTGCCAGACTTCTCAGTAATACTGTGGAAAGCCTCCTTTGTAAGGCAAGCATGTTTCATATTTTATTTTTATACTGTACAACTCAAATTGAAATGACATTTTACGTGGGCTACTAAAGATCTCAGGTTGCATAGCGTAGCCGTCTAACGCACCATATTTTGGCTGGTCCGATATGGTGTGAACTGCCTGTCAGGGACGTGTTTCGAAACCCGTCTCTACCGGACTGGCCCTGGTCATCAGCCCCATTTCGGGGGCGGCATTTGGCTGTTCGCCCCAGGGGGAGGGGGAGGGGAGGGTGAGCCGGCTTGGGTCCGCCGTGAAGCACGTAAGGAGTCTCCAGAATGTGGGTGGGCGAATTCCTTCTCAAAGGAAGCAGAGTTTGTTGCCCTCAGAGAATTAGCTTGCCTCATAGAAATGACCGACGGACTCGTGTGGGAGAGTAAAATGAAATAAATAGTGGGTGTAATTGGCTACTAAATTGGGAAAAAAAAAGATTTTTTTATTTTATTAAATATATATTTTTAAAGGACTCAGGATGCCATACCATTATATAGAGGGAAAACATTTGGAAAGACTGGCATTTCCTGGTTTACCAGAGACACTGTTGTTTAATATTCAATATGCCTCAAGTCTAGGAACAGTATCAAATCGTAATGCCAATTGTGAGGGCAGAAACACATACTGCCCACCGGTGACTAAGACCAGCAGTCGAAACTATCTTGCACTGATATTTATATCCATTTGTCTTTCATGTCTAACAAGATTAGGCCAAGGCTTGATCTTCCAGCCGTTTGGGGGACGGGCTGTTTTGGTAATTCATCACCTGGATTGCTGCAATAACTTCAGGCCACAGCACAAACTCTCAGAGGTCAATTCATGATGTTCTTTTTTTCTTTTCCTATAACAAAAAGTGAACAGTTACACGAACCCAATGTACACTGTCCGCTGAGTTCTTTGCATGTCAATCAGCCATGTGGTGCACACTGCCTCAGAGAGCAGAGATCCTGAGGGTGCCCTTCTGCTCCTTCACTAACCCCCCACAACTTCCCAAAATTAGTTAGCAAACGGACACTGGCAACTCTGTCAAGTTAAACAAGCCAGCAGAATCAATTGACCCACCTCTATCTTTTTGTTTTCGCATTTGCAGCACTCTTAATGGGAAGAGGCTAATGTGGAACCGGGCATGCCTTAGTACAATCACACCAGCCCACAGCATTCCATTTGCTCAGCAGGAGGGTCCCAGAGGAACAGCCTTGGTGTGCAGGCCTTTTCTGCCTGTTAAAGGATGGTTCAGCCCTGTGGACACGGAGGACATCAGCCGCACAGTGGTAGGCGTTTGCTTTGATATCCATCCCACCCGAGCAGTCTCAGCCTCTGGGCTGCATCCAGTGGGGCCTCTGCTTTGTAGTGGGATCTGTCAGAAAACAATGTGTACATGAGTCTTCCCTCTGCTCCGCTTGGTTGGAGTAGCCCTATGTGGGAGGGGGTTCAACACTGTCGACCCACAGCAGTTGGCGGACACTTCACACAGAATGGGATATTTGTGTCTTTCTGCTCAATCATGAGGTGACTGTGAGAGTGTGTGCGAAAGATCGCATTTAAAAAGTTAATTCAAAATCTGATTGCACTGCCTAAAGTATATGCGACCACAATGCATGTTATGGAAGCTGTCCACATTTTAAACATGAATGACAGTAAAACTTCACTGAATGTCTGTATGACTTTCATTTCGAACTATATCCATGCTTGAGTGGATGGTGATTACACTATAGGGATATTATAATCTATTAATCGACCATTGTCTACTACACAAGAAAAAAGTTAAATATTAGAAAAGTCAAAAGTTGAAACATTGTAATAGACAAGATTATGTAATATGGAGAGGGAAAAGTATAAGGTGAAATAATAAAAACTGAGGTATATTTTCAAGATTGTAAGGTGATGAATCACAATACGTTTTGCTTTTAATGTTACAGAGCCCAGGGCTGCATTCAGAAGCAAAGTTATTTTCATCAATATCTGAGAATGAGCCCTACTGCATAACATTTCACTGTGGTGTTTCAATGTTTGGAAGTCCCTCTGAGATTTTTTTAAAAATGTGAAATGATGGCAGTGAGATGGGACCCAAGTGCAGAGATGAGGCAGGAATCCAAAATAAACTGATTGTTTAATTAAACAATTAACAAAAATCAAACCCAAGAAACAAGGACTAAACTCAGAATGGCTGTGCCAAAAACCACAAATGCAAGGAAACAAACATTCAAGCCAGAGCCCAGACTAACGAAAACAGACATCTTATATTAAGTATGAAACCAGACACAGGAGGAACAACTCAGGATACTAAAGACAATCAAACAATTAAACAATCAAGGGGCAAACACAAGACACAGGTGGAATAACTCAGGATACTCAAAACAATCAAACAATTAAACAATTACAAACAATATCAGTCGAATGGTGCCCTCTGGCGGAAGGAACCGTTACAAAATGGGCACATACATTTTTCCTGTTGAAGAAAAAAATGACAAATATAGAGTTTGTACCATCAATATCAACATCAGATATGGCCATGGCACCAGTACAATCAGTCAAATCATTTTGAGACTTCCATAACTCACAACAAAAACTGCAGCACAGCAATGTTGATGTAGGGGAAATGAACTGCCCCTTTAAATCAGCTTCATTGGGTGATATTTCAGCAGGTGTATTTTGTCACATTAGGGTTGTATACCAGATGTCATGAACTTCTAAGCCAGTATAGCTATAAAATGTTGATATATGCTAATGTATAACCATTAAATATATGAACAGGCTCTTTTTTTTTCCTTTGTGCTTTTGAGTGAAATCAGGTGGCGTAGTGCGTAGCAGCGTGAGATTAAACACACTGCTTGCATGGAAGTGGAGAGGTGATAGGCATAGGAGTAGAAGTATTTGTTGAAAATAACAAAGATGTCCATTATATTGGGGTGTTAGACATTGTTATATTGTAGTTATAATCCCAAATATATTAGTAATCGTCAAACAGAGCACAAGCAGATTATCTTACATGGATTAGAATATATGCTTTATGTTTTTATGTTTAAGTGGAACACTCAGCATGGAGGAACACCTGGAGAGGGAGGTTATAGTTTGTGAGATTGGTGTCCTGTAATCTGATTGGTATTAGCAAATTGTAGCCAGCATTATGATATAAGTTAATGGTTGAGTTGGTTTGAATCACCACCTCCAATTAGAGCCTCTCCTACACAAGATCATGATTTGTCAGAAGTAACTGACTGTTGTTTTATTAGCAAATCACAGAAGATTGGAAGACTTGTCTTACATCAGAGTGCAAACCTGGTCAGGCTCGTAATACTGTAAAGTTATGAGCCTGACAAATGAGGCTGCTAGAAAATGTAATCATATCAAGAGCAACAAGATGAGTAAAAGTAATATATCATCACATTTAAATAAATAATTTACAATGAGTAGCTAGCCAGCAGTTTTCGGAATTAAAAACAAATGATCAGTTTTTCCCTGCTTCAAAGACATATATTATTGCAACTCTGTACAAGCCCAGTTAAAAAATAAATTATGCCTCTATTTTATGAGAAAAGGCTTATATAACCCTGGAGGAGGTTATGAACTAAGCTAAATTATCTGCCATGTTAGGTTTCAATGCACTGTTCATCTGTGCCCATGTCCAACACTTGCAATAACTGTCAGCTGATACAGCCCACGCCTTCATCACAGACACCGTCTTGCAGAGGTAGGCACTGTGCCGGCCCTCCCTTGCCGTTGCCATGGTGCTGCATGTGACGTCTGCTGCACAGCATCCTCATCAGTTCAGTAAGCTCTGGATGTCGTTAGTGGGGAGAGCTCAACCATTTCACAAATGCCTTATCCTCCTCAGAAAGCAGGGCATGACACCACAACCAATCAATGTTTCCTGGCGATGCACTGTAAAGTAGCAGCTTTGTGTTTTTACATTTGTCTTTGGTTCTTCTGGCTAGATGTGTTTGTAAAGCATCAGGGTCATCCGTCACACATTTATCAGCCTTCAAATGATTCATGTTCATGAGAGTATGTTCATGCATGCTAAAGATTGGAGAGAGAATATAAAAAGCAGGTCTCTCCTCGTCTTTTTCTCTTTTGTCAACATAGTTAAATTCCACTTTAAATCAGGCCCTGGCAGTATACCAAAAAAGTGTACTCTCTACTGAAATTTTTATGAACCAATTCACAACAGGCGCTGGATTAAATCACATCTCTGCACCACCAACATCAGGGGTCGATCCAGGTTTATTTGAGAGGAGGAGAATGCTCACACCACATGCACTGACAATAACAAGACTCTACAACAAATTAGCAAAGCAAAATCAGAGCACCCTCCAGTTTTGAAAAGGCTAGACAGATGGGTGGTATAGTTATAGTTAACTATATATTGCAGGTTTAAGCTTTCCTCTGGAGAAGTTTCCAAGTATTCTAAGCTACAGACAACTGTGTATGTGTGTTTCCAAAACATAGCTCCTTTTTGTAGCTAGTTATTTGAAGCAATGCCATAATTGAAGACAATTTTTGAAACGTAAAAATAGTGTAATGTACGTTTTGAGTCCAGGTCGGCATGTTAAAAAAAGAAATGAAGAGTTTGGATGCAAAAGCAGATAAATCCATTTTTAAATCCATAAATCCAATCCTCAATTGTAAACCTTGGCAAGAATATTTTCAAAAACATTTGTCCTGGCATCTGCAAATGCTAGTGCTAGAAATAAAACACAAATCTTCTGCATGTTAACTGGTGTAAGAATCTCTATAAAATGAGAAAATACTACATTGCAAAAGCCATAACCTTTTTTTCTTTTTTCTCAGAACACAGTCTTGTCTTCCCAGATCTCAGAGGTATTGATAGTGAGATTTATGTAAAACCCTGCAGCCACTCAACTCCTCAGCTCTCTACTCTGTGTGTCCTCAGCCAGGAGGGAACACAGCTGACAGCCTGTATTCACTGACCACTGGAGCTGAAAGGTGCCTTGTATTGCTGCTTAGAGAGTAAGACTTGTATAGCCCTTTTCGGAGAACAATTCCCGACACTCATAGCCCAGATCTGAGAACAAGTCGTAACCCACGTCAGAGAGCAACTCACAACTCGTGACAGAGAATTCACAACTCTTAGGGCCTATATCAGGCAACTCACAATATCACAGCCCCTATCAGATAATAGTCTGGGCCAGATTTACTAAGGATTGCGACTGCTTTTCAAACAGATTTCAGTAACAGCCCTGGTTGTTACTGGTACTGGTCAAGATATTGCTCAGTGAGGTAAATTCATCCTTGCGAGCAGTGATAGAGTGGGACAGAAGCCAGAGGATTGAATTAATCAGCCAATGAAGTGACAAAGCAGTGTTGCATGCACAGGGTGTAGTGACCCTAGCTGAACCACCTCCACCCCTCTCCATATGGCCAAAGAGAAAATACAGTCCTCCGGGTCGGAACTAGCCACTGTTAGTAATCTAGGCTGCATGACATAACAGCAGCTGTGTAGAAGAGGAACGGGACAGGTCTCCCTGGGGTTACAGACGAGAAAGTGCCAGACCAGCAGTCAAGGCTGGTTTAGAGGTTTTTCAATTAAAGAGGGAGACGGATCCTCCTCCAGGGCCTCGCACACAAAGCATCCGCTACACCCTCTGTCGCCAGAATAGCGTGCCAGTCTGCCCGCTACCCACAGCCAACTCTACACTGCTGGTCTCTTACACAACAGTACTGTTGCACTCCTCTTGTCAAAATGCTCTCAATGAAAATGATCACCCAGAATGGCTTTGTATTTATTGGCATTCTCCTTGCCCTCTAAGGGGTTGAGTGGACCTAAACCATGCCAGGAAAATGCAACCCACGCCATAACAGAGCCGCCAGAACCCTTCGCCATGGGAAAGAAGCACTCAGAACTGTAGGTTTCTTTTAGTATGCACAACACATGCACTTGTCCTCTTGTTGAGAACGGTTGAAGGATGATTCATCTGACCATATTACTTTTTTCTACTGCTCAGTAGACCACTGCCTGTGTTCTTTGCACCACTTTACTCACAAACATGCATTTTTGTTTGTAATAAAGGGTTTATGCATTGCAACCCAACAATAGTATTCCTCTCTGCAAAGTTATCGATGGACTGTACTTGATGAAACTGCCTGCTCACGCCCTAGATTGATATTTGCAGTCAACTGATTCAGAGTTGCTCGAGACTTGCTTGTTTGTTTTGCCTTGGATCTCAAAACAAGACATGGACATCATGGTTGAGGAGTATGTTGCCCTAGTGGATGATGTCTTTTCAGTAGACTTCCATGCCAACATCACTTGTTCCTTGTGAAACATCAGAGCAGTCGTTGTCACTGAAGTTCCTACCAAACATGCCCCAACAATCACCCCTCTTATAAAATCACTGAGATCTCTACTTATACTCTACATGGTTACCAAAATAATGGGCATCATGACCTGCTCAGCATTTTTATACATGCCCCTAAGTATGATGGATGTTAATTGCTTAATTGACTCAGGAACCACACCTACTTTGGTAATGATCATGATAATGTGGATATTGTGTGATTTTCATTTCAACCTTTCATACCTTGTAGTGCATTGTGGCCTTCTATCAATGGCGCCAAGCCGCCTCTTTCGAGATGGAACTTGCCTAGCCGTCAATTCTGATACACACAGAGAAGCTTTCTGTGAATGCGGTGAACTCATGCCGGCTTCCCTCCCTCCTCCTCCTGGGGCAGAGAGCCAACCGCCACCCCCAAACAGGACTCCTAGCCAGAGCCGGGCTGGAACAGCCAGGGTTCGAACCCAGGCTGCAGTGGGCAACCTGCACTTAGTATAAGTGTCTTTACCAGTGTTTTGACTTTTTAATAAAAATATGTTGTCAAATAAGGCAATTTTGACTAAAATTTGGTGATAGTCCTCATTAATAGTCCATAGTCCTCATTAAACTCTGTTCAGGCTTGCTACCTACAGGAGAAATCTTGTGATTGATCTGAATATTGGAGCACTTTCACTACAACAGCAAGACTGTGGCTTGTTACTGTGACTGGTTCTACTGGCAATGTGCTACTGCAGACATACACCTGAAGGTGATGTAAACCATATGCCATGGCTGTCTCAGTTACCAGAACTCAACCCTTCCGGAGCGGTGCCTGAGACAGCGTTTTCCATCACCATCAACAAGACACCAAATGATGGAATGACAGAATAGTGATCTCCAATAGAGTTCCCGACACTTGTAGAATCTATGCTAAGGCACATTGAAGCTGTTCTGGTGGCCCCACTCCCTATTAAGATATTTTATGTTAGTGTTTCCTTTATTTGGGCAATTACCTATATTTTATCTAATATAACTTGTGATTTTTTTAAAATTGATTCTTATGAAATGCCCTTTAGATGTATAGAAAGCTGATACTGATATCCAATAGTGATATTTATGTTCCTTATTTCCATAAAATACAATAATGATATTCATGTTTAGCTTTTCACAGGGACATACTTTTGCTTATAACAGATGATGGTAACCAGCAGGGTTATATATCAGGCAGGCTGTCCCTCCAGTACCCTTGCTTCCTGTTTTCTGTGAACAACCGTCTCAGCATCATTACAGACTCTTGTGTATCTGGCAATTTTCTTACTAGAGGATCAATAGAGCAGATTTATCTTCCAGATTAATCAAAGACACACACTGCTAATGAGGAGCAGAATAGCTGACTGGTCATTTACAGTCTTTGCTCGTGGAACACCCAGGTCTGTGTGTGGAGAATACTGAGGCCATTTCAGACTTACTGCATAAAGACTCCTTCTCACTTCTATGCTACACAATGCCCTCTGTTCTTATTTCTTATTCTCTTCTTATTCATGTGACTGAATGGGCTACTTATTTTTTGTGATTAGCTTGACAATTTTGAGGAGGAGTGTTGAATTGTGTGCCCAATTATAGCCAGTCAATAATAACTAATAGCTATATCTTGAGTTTTGTGAATAAGATTGACTGTTTAATGTTTCAGAGATTGACTCAAGTTAGAGATATTACAGAAAAGCTAATCATATATACCAATGTACATTAAACAAGGGAAAGAGGAAGTTCAAGACAAGGCTGTGTATGATTTCTAGTCTAGCCAACAGACTGAGGATTCTAAATGTGTGCATATTTGAAAGGAATAAAAAAAAGTTAGCCCTCCATGACAAGTATTTGAGTGTAATAAACCATGTTTGTATAGTTACTTATAGATTTTTACACTAACCTTCACTAGTACTATAACCTAAATGTATCCTTTTTTGCATTTTCCAAAACAGTCACTGCTTTAAAACATGCACCATGAAAGAGATGTTTTCATCAGTCAGTACATATTGGTGGCCATCTTGTGTACTGATTGCCGAATTTAAAATAAGGCTCTACTGACATCCAGTGGAAGTTCTCAGTCACTGCACATATTTTCAAAATGCTGTCTGCTCGAGTGGTGGTTACGTTCACTGAACTAGCTACACTGTACAGTTGTTTTGGCATGTTATAAAACATTTTACTTCCATATTTTAACATATGTCTGGCTGCAATGTTATGGTAGTTCCGTGAAGCAGGTAAGAACCGTTGCAGTCAAAATGGGCGCAGAGAGGATGTGAGAGTAAGAACATGGCTAGATGGATGAGGAATTTTTGAGTGGGCAGTTTTAAGCCATTGTATGTCAAAGTGGATGTATAATTTGAAGGCAGCTGAGGTCCATCTGCCAAACTGTTCAATTAGGTAGTCAGGCATAAATTGGCAAGCAGTGGAAACACCTATGAATGACCCCAGTACTGGTCAACAAGAAATAGGAATACGGTGAGTACTTCCCTCAAGTGTACATGGCACCAGTGTCTGGTCGCCTTGCTCATCAAGTGGAACTGAGGGACTTGATACTGGGAGCATGAGGCACATGAGAGGGAGGCATGAGGGAAGTGAAAGGTTTGGAGGGGCTGACGAATTGAGCTGGAGAATTGAGTTTGAAGCAAAACATAAACGCCCTTTTCTATATTGGCCTTTTTGCTCGTGGTTATTCATAAACAGATCTGAGGTGGCAAAATGTTTGTTAGGGTCAAAAGCAAGTGATGATGAATTCTCAGCATCTGAGCAATCTGAATGTGAACAATGTGAATGCTTTCTCAAGTGGGATGGAGTGTTAACCAGAATGGAGGATGCATTTCATAAATTTAATTTAAATACATTTCCAGAGATGATTTGTCTGGTGTAAGACAGGTTGGGATCTTTAAGTTGAAAGCCTTTTAGGAATAAGGGATTGGAAATTACTTAGAAAGTGGATCCATAAAAAAGCTGACAGAGGTAGGTGAGATAGGTTGGACAAAGCTGCTAATGGAATGGTTGGCCAGTGGTAAAAGTGGGTGATTCAAGGGAAGGTGAGAGCTGAGAATGGAAGAGATTTAGTTGGCATGGAATCCACTGCTGGCAAACAAATGTCCTGAATTTATGTTAGCTGAGATGGGACAGAGAACTAGCAATTGCATTTTTGTGTTTGCAACAGTGGTGGGTCTATGGGAGCTATGAATCTGTACAATATTACTCCAGTTAAAATATTTTTCTACTACAATGTTTTCACCTTGTCAAACTCTTTTCCGTACTCTTAGAGGCATGATGTGGCTAATAAAGATTTGACAAAAATGATTAAGAAACACAGAACACAAGAAACACAGAACACAAAAAAGCACGACAGACAGTATTCATATTCTAGTTTTTCAGTTGCTTTATTGACATATTTAGGCTGTGTAAACTATTTCATTTAATATAAGGATTATATAAGGGAATTGTCCAGGAGATGCAGGATAAAGAACAGGTGATATTGCTCAAAAATAACTTGCACAAAGCTTCGGAGAGGATCAAAAATCTTCTCACTGCTTTTACGAACAAAAGTAAGGCTAACTGAAAAATAAAACTTCTGCCAAGGAAACATGTAAAGCCAGGAAGTAGGGGCATGACTCTGATGGCACTAATGTTAGCTTTAGACAGCTTAGTGCCGCAATTGACAAAATGAATGATAGTGATGGCGTGGTCAATAGTGGTGTACTGTACTGAACAGGCAGAACTGGAGATAAGGCAATTTATGTTTTCTGTGAGAAGCTTCAATAATGGGATGGTAAACGGGCGAGAGGGTGCAGGGAGAGACCAATTATAAAACCAGAACTGTCCATGTCATCACACAGAAATAAGGGTTTTCAGTGAAGTGAAAAATAATCTGGGATAAGAATTATATTATAAATATGCTGGGGCAACATGCCATTCAACTAACAGGCAGTTAGCTGTTTAATTGTTGAATCTTTTTAAATTTGAATTTTGTTATTGCAACTAAGTGTCTTGAGGTGCTGGGCATTGACATTCCTGCTCTCAGCATCCCTGCAGCCATCTCCCTAATCGCAGCATTTCCTTATCAGTCATAACAACTGCATGTTTTACCCAGAGTTGTTTACACTGCCAGAGGTGCTGAAATGTGTCAAACTTTCCATGTTTGCACCCACATTTGCATATTTGTTTGCTTACATTTCTACCATATGCCGTGCTATAAATATGCACCAGGATTATTTATTTTGTCATGTTTGGCTGGGGCTTGTGCTTGTTTTAGTTTGGTCCCAACGCTGAAGAGCGCTTTCGCATATGCCCACTGCATTCAAATGAGTGTCCAACAGGCCTAATGTGAAACCTATGTAAATCTGAGGCACTCAATTGCTTTTCCTCTCCAGAGGAGGTGGATTTGCAAACAACAGACACCTCACAGGCAGGAAGACCACCGCCTCTCACTGTCTCGATTAATTTCCCCAACACCACTGTTATAATTTGGAGAATGCATACACTTTGTTGCAGGCCAAAACAGGTTATTTTTAACAGAATTCAACACAAAAAAGTACCAAGATGTGCACATTATTTGATATTGCACACAACTGAAACAGTATACAGTTCCTAGCAGATAGTGTCACATGACCTTGCAATCTTGCACTGTTCCAGACACAACAGAACATGCACAAAGCATGCCTTTGGCTGTGATTTACAATGCTTTTATCACATATTTTTGTATTTTCTCCTGATTTGGAATGCCCAATCATACTCACAGGCTCACACTGCAGTCCAACAGTTGAGCTACAATCACTTAGTAGGTTTACATGACGCATTTTTATGCAATCGGAATGAATTTATTCCAAATGGCCAATCCGAATTAACCGTTTATATGTCCGCCAAGATAGGTGTGCTATCGATGTACACATTTACACGTCTGAATCACATAATTTCAATAAAACCATTTTTGACTTGCAGTTTTGATCAGCGCCAACCCCGCAACAACTTGTAAAAATGCAGTTTGCTTTGCACAATTCCTGTTTGTTATCCTTGAGAATTAGACAGGCTCAACAAGATATTATCATACTGCAAGTGCTTAACCTATCGCCAGCAAGAAGAGGAGCCTTTCGTAAGGAGGAGTTATACAACTACTGGTTATAAACCTTACGACCATGAAGGCATTTGATAATGTCTAATTCTATCAAAGTTTTGAGCAGAAACATGCTTTCCCCATCAGACAAGTTTTGTTTAGGAAATTCCACTGCCATGTTTCTGAATGAAGGATGTGATGTACACAGGTGGACATGCTCACACAAAAAAAAATTCTGATTGAGAAAGTATTCCGAACAGGTGTTTACATGCCTATATTGGGGTACTATTCTCAAATGGAAGAGATTATCAAAGCATTAACCAACCCTTCCATTCAGAAAAAAATTGGGTGTTTTTGGGTAATATTGCGATTACGGTGTTTATATGATGGTATTGTATTCCAAATGAGTGCTCATTCCAACTAATAATGGATTATTAGGTTGCATGTAAAGGCAGTAATTGTTTCACTTTGTACTCAGTTGGTGCCCTACGTGAAACGGCTAGAAGTAAACCCCAATTATGGCACTTATGCATAATCTGAAGAATTTTCCATGGTTTAAAGTATAAACTGTCTAAAAAATATGACAATATTCCTTCAATTTTAATCTTAATCAAAGTAAATTACTCACACCTTTCTAAGTTTTTACAATTTACATTAAACAGCTGAATGAATTTGGTGATGCATGATAGCCAACAAGGCACGAGTCTAAAGAGAAGCAGAGAAATAAACACAAATTGTATATTCAACTTCCATCCAACCTGGAAAAGGACATCAGGTAAGCACATCATTAATCAATACAATGTCAATGATTCCTTCAGTATTCATCCAATTGAATATTTGATAAATCTACCCTACTTTTAATCATATCATGAAATACAAGCAGATTATAGTTTGCACTATTAAAGATTGGCTCATGTACTTGTTTTTCTTCTGTTGTGAAGACACTTCAATTACAGAAACATTTCTCACAATTTATTGCACTTTACACATCATCAAACAGTATCTCATTCATCAACTACTACTAATGCAGAAGTGCTCTCCTAACTCCCCAACACTAAACTTCCCACTTGAACCCCCGATTGGTCTGTTGTTCACAATTACCAGCATCTTTCCTCACATTTGTGTGAAGATCAGTTCCAATCAAGGTGATCTTCAGAAAACCTTGATTCACTTCTATATACAATTTTGCACCACTGCAAGAAACTCCCAACAGAGTGGTTGCTGTAACAAGCTTAAATTATTCTGCCATTTTCCACTGTTCTGGGAACACAGACCCCATTACTGTGTAGCCACCAACTCAAAACTTCTGATGTTGTAAAATGTATTTTATGAACCAGTGCAACCGGTACTGCAAAACCAATCAAGATGGAGCATGCACTGGTCTTCCTTGGCTGGGTGTTGACCCATGGTCAACAAGTCCATGATCCATCACTGACAGACTGTGCTTGGATGGAACATCTTGCCATGTTATAAACTATGGCAACTGTGAAAGCTTCACTACAATGACAGTTATTAAAGTAACAAAGATTGAAAATGTGGTGAGAAAGCTGATCATTAGGAATGGTATTTATGGTATGGTTGCAGTTAAGCAATTTCAAGCTTCCCATAAAGTGTTGCCATGTCACATCCATTCTCCTTACTACATACACTACATATACATTGTATCCAAACAGACTGTGAACCACAACATGAAACATTCACACAATTAGGACAAGGAACAATTAGTTGAGCCAGCATTTTTTTTAATTATGAAGATGGCAGCGTTTCATTTGTACAAACGGAATTTCCAAAATGCCTTCAACAATCAAAACGTCCTTCTGATAAAGCACTTGATCATCTCTTTTGTGTCAACATTTACTGAATAATTAATTACATATGAAGGCATGCCATTCACACAGCTAAACATCATAGCTAATTACAGTGTTTACACATTACAGCCTGGGCAACGCAGCACAACTACATACGAAGCTAGACTCAATATGTGGCGGTACATCAGGACAGAATTTTTTTTTTTTTTGCTGAGCAAGACTCAATTAAGACTATTTTTGCTCATGCTCATCTGTCCAGGGAATCAGAAGAAAAAAATAGTAGAATTAAATGAATCACTATCAGCAGTAGAATACAAAAAATAGAAGCTTTAAAAAAAAGAAAAAATTCATCAAGTCATCAAGGTTCTCTTTACACTATCACAATCACTCATTTTAAAACGCACACAAGAGCTCTAGACTCTTGAGCGTTCTTTCTCCGCTGGTAAAACAAATTCAAGCAATACTATCGTTTGCACGTGGTATTACGTTTAGAGCCGTAAATGGGCAACAAATCTTATAAACATTTAAAGCTGTGTAAAATGGGAAAATAATAATAATCAAACAGTAAGCAATGTTTTTGAGAATAGGCATGATATTTAAGGCGTAGTCATCCATTCCTTTGATGAAATATCATCCCCGTGTCTGTACACAACCCTTTCCTGCAGCAAATGGATTCACTCTTAAAATAAAAAAACCTGTCATGCTTGGCTTTCTTTAATGCCTCTTGTCTTTCTTGTCTGACTTCCGATCCCTGTCGCCCCGGGAGGGCCTTTTCCCCAATCGACTGCCTTCTACAGCAGACCTCTTCCTGTCTGATTTGGAGCTCTTGACTTTGGAAGCTTTGGCATCTCTGCTGCTGCCCTTGGATGACTTGTGGCTCCTTTCTGCACCCACTCCACCCCTCTTCCTCTCCCTTTCCCTGTCCTTCTCTGAGGGTCTCCTCCTGCGCTTCCTGTCTCTCGCGTGGCCCCCTCCACCCCTGCCCCGACTGCGACTCCTGCTCTGGCTGCTGGTACTGCTGCTGGAGCTGCTGGAGCTACTGCTGGAGCTGCTCCTGCTACTACCGCTGGAGCTGGAGCTGCTGCCACTGGAGCTGGAGCTGGAGCTGCTGCTAGAGGACGAGCTGCTGCTGCTCCGGCCCTTCTTCTTGTCCCTCGCCTTGCCCTTACTGTTGCCCTGGACGGCTGACCCTTTGGCACCGTCTTCCACATGTGACTGCAGAGTCTGCTCCTGCCTCTCCTCCAGCCCAATGGGCTGAAGTCCACCCTCCTGTTGGGGAACCTGGGTTTGAGGAACCGCTGCTGCAGCGGTTACTTCAACGCCTGGCTCTAGCACCAGGGGCGCTGTCTCAGATGGTTGCTTGTTTGTGGCAGCACAGGTTTCAAGACCATTCTCTTGGCTCTCGGACTCCATTTTAGGCTCCTGTTGACAATCTGCAAGAGGCGCTCGCTCTCCCTCAACCTCATCTTTTATCATCTTCTCTTTACCTACCTCCATCTCCACTGGTCCTGGATTCTCTGCTTTCAGTTCCTCCACCTGAATATCCCCATCCCTAGGCTGACTGACCTCCGTCTCCCTGGCCTCTGCAGTAACAACTCTCTGCTTTTCCACCTCACTGCCCTCTATTGTTACATCATCCTGCACCTCCTCCCTCCCTCCAACTCTCCCCCTTTCATTTCCACTGGCTGATTCTTTTCCTGCACTGTAACCTCTTCCTGCTCTTGGTCCCTCTGCACTACAATCACCTTCTCATCCCCCCGTCCTGCCTCCTCCATCTCTATATAATTCTGGTTACCTGTCATCTCCACCTCCTGCCCGGCTGGCTTACCCTCCTCTTGCTCTTCCTTCTTCAGTTCTTCATTCTGCTTGTCCTCTTGGTCTTTGCTCCTCAATAACTGGCGCCTGGGACGCGCCTCCATCTTGTTCAGTTGTTCGGCAAACTCTGTGCACCTCTCCTCAAGCATGACTGCAACCAGGTGGATAGTGTAAGGGCGTGATTCACAAAGGACATTCCCAAATGGTTTCCGCAAGGACTACCTCTATAACTGTTTTCAGAAGCAGATTAGACTCTCCAGTAACAATGAGGTTTTGTAAACCAGGACTATCCAGATGGAACAATCATTTGGTGATTCAATCAAGAATTCAAAACAACAATATTTACCACACCATGTTAACTAATATTTAATAAATATAGGATTTGATGCTTACCATTCATTTTTTTCTGAGACTCCTCTAAGAGCTTATGAGTGGCTGAGCACATTCTACCAGGAATATAGAAAATTGAAGGCTTTGTTTTTGTACGGATATACTTTATAATTTTAGCATTGTGCAAGTTCCACTCTTCTTGCTGGAAAAAAAAGTTTAGATAGTTAATAAAGCAGCAAAGCATTTACCTCTGACCAAGCATACATTTTTTTTCCTAAATCTACAATAAAAGCAGGCTGTAGAAGGTGCTTACCAAATGAGCAAGTTCCACTTTTTGTTCCAAAAGTCTCAGCTCTGTCTGCTTTGCACGCCTGTCTTCAAAGAGCTCTCGTCTCTCACCCTCAACTTTTTTGCGCTCTTGCTCCGCTTGGACTTCTAGTTTTTGTTCAATTTCTGAACGTCGTCTTTGCTGCAAGAGAAAGTGCGCTAGTGCTAATACTTGAAATACTTTCACCTGCACCTACAAATGTGTCAAATCTACCAATGGTCATCAGATTCAATTATACCAGGGCCCTGTCCACACTAGCCTTTACTGCAGTGAAAAACACAATTCTGAACATTCTTGCTTGGAGTCTACATTAATGAACATAATATTCTGGCACAACCATGCAGTTCTACCAAGGTGCATGAGCAAATGCAAAGAAATGGATACATACACATTTCTGCCACTCTTGGAGAGTAAAAAAAAGTATATTCTGAAATCTTAAAATGCAAATGTTTTTGCATCTACAATTTAGTCCACACCAATATTCAACAACCAGTAATTGAACCATACTTGGATGTTCTTACCCTCTCTGTGGCCACTGTGGACTCCTGTTTAAACTTCTGAAGTGTTCCCATCAACAGGCCGAACATACGTCGATTCCTGCAGGGGGACATTAATAACAATAAAAATCAATTATAATTTAAGATATTTGCAGGTCAAGAGTTGCAAAACATTTCTTCCAAGAACAGAATGCTCAATCTTCCTCAACTGCTACTTAACATTACAAACCATGTAGTGCACAGTAAAAAAATATGCTAATCTTATATTATCATTATTAATCACATTCCATGACAAATAAAATGCAATCTCACTAAAGTCAAGCTTCATAGGGGAATATTTTACCTTTGTTTCCCCCTCTCATCCATGGTCTGATCCTGGATAAGGTCTCGACGTGTTCGTTCTTTGGAGGTAGCAACAACTGATGACTGCAACGCTGGCTGTTGACAAATTAGGAACATCCAGGAATGAGCGTTGAAAGAAAAATACTTTTGGTCAAACCTCTGCAGAATTCCAGAAGGACAAGTTTACCTTTTTGACATCGTCATCATCCTCAGCGTCACTGTCATGGCGTGAATCTCTCCTCGCTCGCTGATCTCCGGCCAGCCTAAGAAACCATAAATGTAATTTAGGAGGGACCAAGTGCCTCCAAAAGACAGTGACAAACATAAAAAGCAAAGGCATTGGATGTGCCTGAATGGTGACAGGCTAGAAGCATTTAAAGAGGGCTAAGGGTTCAAAGCTCGGACTCCCCATGCCCTCATATTATGAATTTAAAATTTCAAGCAAGAGACCAAAATATTTCTCTCACCTCAAGAGTGCCCCGTCAATATCCCTCTGTTTAGCTGGGGGTCCTCCTCCACTGTCCGAGAGTCCACGCCTTTTGGCCGAACATAAACACCATTTATTATGCATTCAAAGTGCATGGGATCAAAATGGTTGTTACATAATGTTGCAAAGCTGCAACCGTAGTTTCATGAGAAACCAAACAACGGTCTTAGTTACCTCAGTATGTTAATTCCTCGCCCCCTACCTCCACCAGGGCCTGGGATGGTTAGCCTTCTAGCTAGGCCTGGTCTGTGGGGAGGAAGAAAAAAAAACGTACTCAACAACTCATTGCATGATTAGTGAGCTACTCAAAACAATATATATTGTAGAAATAAATTGTCCGTTGTATTATACCAAAATGTATTATACCAAATCACTCAGTTGGTATCACTCAAATCACATGGCACGTGTTCTAAAACAATTTCGGGGGCAGGGAGATGTAGCTCGAAACTAGCTATCCTCGTAAGAACCATCCACCCAGTTCAATCACAATTATCCAGCTAGCAAGCTACTCGTAGGTAAGAACAGCGTTTTATAAATAGCTACACTGTTAGCGTTTTCCAACGGTCTTTCTATTGAACATATGAGTCTGGAGCAGAATTAGCTAACGTTATCGAAGTAGACCCATTCTCATACTGGCCGTAAGGTTATATCTCACAAAACGTCTATTGGCAGATAAAATATTAGCTCGCCATCAGCATTCGTGCGCATCCCCACACCTCGGTTTATTACGACTAGCCATTTAGCTAGCTAGGTAATACAGCGTAAATATCTTAAATTCAGGACTTAGCACACCCAATACTGAGCTAACGATAGCGAACTTCATATTGACGTTAGATAACCAATGTCCTTACCCAGATTTGCAATTTTAATGTTGCAAAATTGCTAGATCGCCGAGGTAAATTAACGTCTTACTAGCATAGTTGTAACAGCTTGCTGTATCAGATATGACAGACCTCAATGTCGACTATAATCTGTGACCTCTCAAAAATCCTAATCAATGCAGCTAAACGGCATTTATCAGCTTGACAGTGATTATTTTTTTCTTCAGCTTGACAAACATTTCATACTGGTCAAACCAGCAACCAAACCTAGCGAGCGTTTTCAAGCCGCGGCCAGACAGCTGGCCACACTTCAACCACTGTTCGTAATGGGGTTTTTTTACCAGAATGTTTTTACCAAAAATATTTACCTAAGTTCATTAGGATCGCGGCCTGTCAATTTGCGAATATTTTCGTCCACATTTTTTAAACTCTCTTTAGCTTTTTCAAGCTGATCTTGCAGAGTTCGCACGACAACGGCCATCTTAGTTTCTTTCTCCTGGCAAGCAGTGTCTTCGTGGTCGCAAAGCATCTCTGGGTGAAATCATGTCGTTTCAATTCGATGATTAACACCTCCCACATCCAATAGGCATCCTCTTTCCTTACGATAAACCAATCAGCAGTTAACGTCTCCATTAAGTACAAACACGGAAGACGCAACAGCTTTATTATGGAGAAAGTACGAATGGGATTATATATTGTTTATTATTTGTTAAATGGACGGTTTTATTTTATTAGGTTCGACCTTGAACAATAGCTTATGCCAATAAACCTCTGTACCATAATTTGAACAACATTTTTCATGTATTTAACTGATCCTTATGTGCAATATGGTGTTTTTAGTCAAAGATCAGGGCTTAGCTTGCACGCCATTAACAGTTTCGTTCGGTATGACTAGAAAATATAACGCACATATATAAATGAACACATGACACGTTACCTGAATAATGTAAATTAATTTGGGGCAACTAATATCAGTTTTCTTTCATGAAAAAATCCAGCTGTCCAAAACATTAATATCAAGCTATTATAACGAAAACATGGGCCCCAACAAAGGATGCAATATAATAAAATGTTTGACATGTAAGAAGTATGCCCTGACTGTACTCGTTGCCTCCTTTGAAAATGCTCACTTATTAATATTGTTTTAATATTGTTTTCCTTTTTAGGATTCATTCAATCAATCACAATTAAACCATGCAAATACAACATTAGAAATTTGCTAAGAAAGAAGCAAGCCTGAACTCCAGAACGTGGGTTGGCGAATTCTGTCTCGAAGGAAGCAGAATTTGCTGCCCTCTGAGAATTTCCTTGCCTCGTAGAAATGTGCAGTGAGTTTGTGTGGGGAGGGCAAATCGAAATAAATAGAGGGTATAATTGGCCACTAAATTGGGAGAAAAACAGGAACAAATCTGAAACAAATTTAAAAAAATATTTCCTTGGAAAAAAACAGAAATTAACAGATAAATGGATTCCAGACATTTTACAGTAAAAAAAACAGCTTGCAAACAATTTTCAATCAGTATTGAAGTATACAAAGTAACACAAGTTCCATAAAATATAATTGCCAATTAATAGGCTATTTATTGGAAACCTATTGTCCATCCTGAAAACTGACTACACACAAGGTTTTCCAATCCAAACTAGCACAATGCAATCAGTCATTTGGAGGAAAACAACTCACTGCACATTAAACATGATGTAAAGATAATTCACTATGATTAAATGGAATTTACATTTTTTCAAATGAATTAACATGATGATTTCCATTTTCTTATTTCGGATGATTGACTCAAATCACACAAAGGGATTAGTCCTCATCAGCCAAGTCGTTCTGTTCAAAATATCTGTAAGGGGGAAAAAAAAATACAAATTTACACACGATAACACATATTTTCAATGTCATTGTGCACCATCACAACAGTGCTGGTTAAATCTTACCTGGCAACCAGACAAATCATCAAGTTCAAGGCTGACAATGTCTCATCTTCTTTAGTCTCCTAAAATACTCAAGAAAATGAAATATGTTACAACTTGAATAAAAATTTGCCACCATGTTATTTCAGCTCCAAATTCTGCACAAGGACATGGTTCGATAATAGAATTGCATTTAATAAAACTACATTTATCAAAGGATCCCACAGCACTTTACAGGGAAGCAGTACCTAACATGTTCAGACACATTTGTAGTACCCACTTTTGGTACTGCAGGCAGGAATTTGGTGCCAACTAACTACAAATCAGTTGGAGTGAAGAGACAAGCAGAGAATAGTTGTATAGATTAAACATAAAATAAGTATAGTACCTATTGTCTCAATGGAAAACAACACAGAGAAAAGTTATCATGCACTAAATTGACTTGCTGTCCATTCTTTATTAATTTTGCTATCAATCCCTTCTTATGGAAAATGATAAACCCAAAACATACCCCACTCACATTTAAAAAAACCTCAAACACCTTAAACAAACTCACCAGGTTGGCTCGCACTTCAGAGCATCTTCTTGCCAGTTGCCGTATGAGGGAGTGGGCTTCTGGTAGAAGAGGCTTCTCAAGACAAGCCAACAATGCATATAGCCATCTCCCCTGCAAGAGGAGTGACAATCACTAAACTGATATATATATATGTTGGGGATGTGCATTTTGGTCATACTGAGCAGGCAAACAGAATGTGGTAGTATATCTTGTGGTAGTAAGTGACAAAACAAAAATACAAAAAGGGGGTCTGAACCTGGCTTGTACTGGGCCTTCCTCCAAATCGTAAATTAATCATGCATGGGCTAAAGGCCTGTACATGCTTCTGTGTAACTTGTGCGACTTGTGCGACTTCTTCATGGTTTGCGCAATTGATATCCTATGGAGTAATTATTATATTAAATCAAATAAATATATTTTACATGTAGGATAAGTGAGGGGTTTTGATAAGAAATACCACTTGTGCTCAGTGTTGAACTTTAAACAAGGGCATTTGACTCTTAAGGCTACTGGATTCAGGGAATAGACCATTTTTATTCAAACTTCACTGTTCGACTATATATATATATATTACTGGTCACATTACTATTTTAAACTTGACTAAAAAGGCATCCACTGCTTCAATGATTAATAGGGTGTCGCCAAAATAAACTACTGCATTTAACTCACCAGCTGTGGGACGAACTCCCTCTCCCCAAACCAGTTTATCAGGTACTCCAGCACGCTGGAAACTGAGGCCTAAAGAAAAGAGCAAATTAGATGACAAAGGCCACACCAAAATCTCTTTCAGATTATGAATGGAAGTTAAAGTGTAGAAATATATATGTAGTATACTTGCTAAGTGTGGTGGTGTGCATGAATACTTACTTGATTCAATCTACTTGTAATGCTCAAAAAAGGAGGAAATCCAACCTGATGGGAGCAGCACATAAAAGCAAACAGGCAGTATGTGAAACAGTTTAATTCACTCATATTCATGTCAATTTGTCGTCTAGTAACAGACTACTTGGTAATAAAAGCAACAGTGGGTTACCTTCACATAGTCAAGACCTGGGTCATTACTGTCACGTAGTGAAGGTGTTGCACTGTGGTAAACATTTTCACCCAAGCAGAACTTCTTCCATCCTTCCTCATCATCTGAATTTGGCTAGTTAAAAAAATATATTTAAAA